>BJBW01002204.1:2414-88254 GCA_004320125.1 Scolopax mira | reverse complement strand
ACTGCAGAGATAGTAACATGGCCAGATAAGCAAAATGCCTTTGGTTTCGTGGATTTGCTTGAGTCAAGTTAAAAATACATTTAAATGTCCTGCTGGGTCAGGGCTTGAGTGAGGAGATGCAATTTGCTCTGCGGTCTGATGACACACCGTCAAAACCAGGACCATCCCAGTGGTCAGCTGACACCGAGCCAGCTGATGATGTCAAGTTTAAATATGAGCGCTATTGTGCAAAATCCAGTGAATGTGAGAGCTGATGAGTCAAATCAGATCTGACAGCTGAACGCGTGAAACGCTCCCTTGTGCTTTTGCAACTGTCAATCTCTTATTTATACTGTGTAAACTACTTAGACCAGGAATAGTCTATTTGGTTCTTTATTGATGCAGGGCTCAGCTCACAGTGGCCAAGGCCAGGAGAGCCTGGGCTTGCTCTAGTACAGGTTTCTAATATGAGGGTTTTCTGGGTGTTTTGTGTGACCCCCTAGGTTTTGTCAGATAAATCAGAATTCTTGAAACAAACCTTTCCACAGCAAACCTTTCCACAGTACTGGTTTGGGAAAAATATCATTTCATAAAAATTTCCAGGATGGAATTTCTACTTAAAACCACAAAGAGGACAAGCCCACAGTCTGTTGCGGTTGTGGCCCTTATGTGGGATGCAGAGGCATAGTTGAGGAAAGACCTAAGGATCATTCTGTTTTCAAGCAGCAAACTCAGCTCCCAAGTTGGTCCTCACTCCCTCCTTTGCTCTCTGCCCTCTCCCTTCACAGGCACCCACCTCTTCTGAAGCCTTAACTTCATTTTGCCATAGACAAGATACTTTGTCGAAGCGTGAGAACATTTCCATGGCAGAAGAAAAATGTTTCCTAGAGAAGCATTTGCTCTTTGGTGCAGGCATCTCTGCTCTCATGTACCAGATGATGCAGCAGTGGGTGCAGCTGAGGTGAAGGGAAGCATTTATCTGCATCATGGCATCATCCACATTCATTTTTGTAGGTTCCTTCTGCAGTGGTTGAAAAGGTTGAAAGTGGAGATTGCTTCCTTTGTGTCAGATCTTAAATCAGTGGGGAAAATACTTCAGCTCAGAGACAGAAGGGTCAAGTCCAGCAGGTTGGACAGGGCTTTGAGCAACCTGGTCTAGTGGAAGGTGCCCCTGCCCTCGGCAGAGGAGTCAGAACTACATGATCTTTAGGGTCCCTTCCAACCTAAACCATTCTATGATTTCACAACAGGTTCTGGCTGAAACAAAACCAAGACATCCTCACCTTGGCCGTGTCTATCTTCCCACTCAGAGCTGGGCTTTTTTTAGATACAGTGTGAACTCTCCTGGGCCAGGATGGTGGGGTATTTTGAATGGTGGCTGTTGCTGTGCTGCCTAAAATGAGCAATACAAGAATAGCCTGCTCCCCAAAATATAAGTGGTCTTTGAGTTCCAAGTCTTATAAAAGCTCTTTTGCCTGTAGAGCACATGCCAGATGGAAAGTGCCCCTCTGATTTCCTCCAAACACGCGTGCAGCTGTTACTGCTTCCCCCTTTTTTTTTTCCTAATGAAATTTTTAGACCTCACCTGTTAACACATGCATTATGGGGTTGGAGGGTTTTTTGTGTGTGTGGCTTTTTTTCTCCCTTGTTCTCCTAAAGGAAAATGACTTGAGATGTTTTGGAGAAATGACACAGGGCAGAAGCTGTGAAAATACCTTTGACATACTTTTAAGGGTGGGAAATTTCAGATACCGTCAAGCCTTTGTGCCCACAATACAGTGCCTGGCTGGAATGGGTCTTTGTTTATAGCTTGTTTTATTTTGTGAGACAGAAGTTGGAAACTGCCCAGGTCTTAGGGGGAATACCGAGCATTTAGCTTGGACAGAAATAGAGCCGCAGCTTAGGACACACTGAAACAAATGGAAGACAAAGTGATGACCCAGATCCAAGTTATTAAGGGTAAATACATATTGACAAGATTGAGGATTAGGTCGAAGGTACTTACACGATGAAGGAACCGTCTACACGTTGTGCACAGAGTAAAGTTTATGCTGCAATCTAGGGCTTTCTCAGAGCGGTCGATTTTTCATTAAAAAAAAGAAAACTAGCTCAAAGGGAAAAAAACCCACCTACTTCTCTCTCCCAGCCCCTACTGTATCATGAATGCATGAGCAGTGCATCAAGAAAGCATCACGATATATCTGGCAGGAAGGTGTGTGTGTTGCTCCAGTGCCACAGCAGGGCTTGTGCCACGTAAGGATCTGGCTCGTGGCGATGTCATAGCTTACACAGATCTCCTTCTTTGCAGGAGTCTTCATTACTCAGTTCACCTTGGAGTGCCCCTTTCACTGTGACTCGCAGCCCTGTCTGCTCACAGGCTTAGCAGATCCTTCTGTGTCTGGTGATGCTATTAAGAATGACCCAGGAAAGAGGAAAAATAGAGGTTCCTAAAATAGGGGTTGAAGGAGGACAAAAGATTTTCGTTCACCGTTTTGAGAACATGAGCCCTGTGTGACTGTGGTTATAGCAGAAACCAGGGGGTAGGAAGCAGGGGGAGGAAAAGAAAATTGCAGCAGAGCTAATCCTTCCTGTCTCCTTGCTGGTTGGTACCTCTAGCTGAATGCAGAGACTGAACATTTAGCAAATAATATTACTCGGTTCAGCTGCTGGTTGATGCCCATCCCTTTCTTTTCCTGGGCTGTACAGACCCTCTGGGGAAGAGGGAGGGGTGACAGGGCAGGCGTGGGGCACGTGCTCTGCTCCCCCCCTCATCTGGGTGATGGGGTGTGCTTTTATTAGGGTATCAGCACCTCTTGCTATCATGGCACATGACAGTCATGACTCATAAAACAGATGTTGACAAAACCTTTTATTCCTGCAACTGTCAAATAAAAATGCTAATTTCTCTGCAAAAAGCCATATTGGGGAATATTTTTGAAGCGGGTCTATGAATATATTATTTGCTTGGGTAAAGCCTAGTCTTTTGGAAACATTGTCAGATAAGAGCTAGGAAACCTCAATTCTTCCTCAGCTGGATTAGCTGACAATATCCTAGGTCAAGAAGCACGTTGGTTTAGAGAAAGCCTCATGGCATTGTTAGGGCTATATTTAAGACTGTTTAAACGCTTAAGGATGCAGAGAGATCCTTAGGTGCTCCTGAAAATCCCGACAGGCTTCCTTAGAGGAGGTGTGCAAATATCTCAGTGTTTTGTTTGCCTGGTAGGTCTGGGAAAAAGGAAAGAACGAGGAAAAACTCTACACCTTGTGTCATGCAAACCTAATTTTATTTCTGTTTCCAGCAACACAGAAAAAGCAAGGATTATTCCTTCTGGAGCAGAAACAGACAATTTGAACCAAAGTGCAAAAATCATCTTTCAGACTGGAGTGATGTTTTATTTGTGCTTTAGTGTTGTTTTTATGAAGAAAATTAGTTTTAATAACATTGAAACAAAGCTTGAAACTTTTCTGAAGGGAAAAATTGCCTGGAGTAGAGATAAATTTCAAACAAGTTCCTTCGTAGTACTCATTGCTTTTTTTTCCTGATGATTTTTAGCATCAACATTTAAACTTTCTCTGTGAAATACGAGGTCTTATTCCACCAGTTTTTCTCACATACTCCAGAGAACATTTTATCTTAGCTCTCAGTTCTCATTATTGTTTGTTTTCATAATACTGATTTGATGAAAATCATCATGCTGAAGGCCAACAATCTCTGGAGGAAGGGGACCGAGATTCTAAAGATGAATTTCCAAAAATTAATTTATAGTAGAATGACTGCATCTGATTTGCTCTTTTCCTAAGATAAATTCACAAATAACACTACTTCTCCAAGCTGTTTTTCCTTACTTAATATTTCTTTGCAGTTTCTCTTTATTTGTCAAAGATCCTTCAGAATTTGGCCTATGACTTTTAAGCTCTTCATGCTTTAAATTGCTGGATAGATATAGCTTGGGGGCATCTGGTGTTTGAAAGGTGATTTATTAGCTGTCCCCCAAAGGTTCCCCTCCGTTTGCGAGTAGCTCCGTGCCCAGGGATGAAGTGTTCTGGAGGCTGCAGTGCTATGGGACACGGAGCTATTTTCATACCCACAAACAGGGGTATTTTCACAGGAGGGGGAGCAGGAAGTTATTGTTGCAGCTTACCTTGAATAGACAAAGGGGAAATCACCGGCAACCCCAGCACAAGCTCCTGCTCCTCCAACCATCACGAGAGCTTCTGGGGCTTAAAACAAACACGTGGGTCTGCTCTATTGTTCCTTAGTTTTCTATAGGCCTTGCTTTTTTAAAAAATTACTTAGAAAGCCTGCTAGTACAGAGCCAGGCTTTGTGTTCTTCTTTGTGTGTGTCATTCCAAACTTTATTCCATTCAAGTTGTAGGGATTTTAAAAAAAAAACTTTTTTTTTTTTTTTTAATGGGGGGAGGGGTTGTTGTTATTGTTGTTTCAGTTTTTAGCCAGCTTCCTGTATTTACTTTTCAGCCTGTTCTGGTGGTGTGCTGACTTCTGGTGTTTACTGGTTTTAACAGCTGCAAACCTCCAGGAAGGTCTTACCAGCTCTTCCCGCGCGTGTCCGAAGGGTGCCCCAGGGCCACCTCCACCCCGGAGCTGCCGGGGGGGGGAAACATACGAAATGGGTCAGAAACCCCCTGCTCCCCCTTTCCCCGCCAGCCTTGATAAAGTCCATTAAAGCATTTTGCAAATAGTGGGTTCGCCACCTTCCTGGAAAGAGATTCAAAGTCCTTTCAGAGGGCCACCTGACACAGATACCCAAAACTAGGGATATTCTTATCAAGAGAGACAGTTGGGGTTTATGACATCTGTGTGATAACTGCCCGGTGGTTTCAACACTCAAGTGAATTCTGCTCAAGTGAATGGTCCAGGGATATCCCAAACCCTGACACGGCCCAAACATCCTTCAGAGAGCAGAATCTGCCTGACATGAACTCCTTCACTCAAAGGGTCTTTTAGATGCGCTTTTTACATCTTTCTGTAAAAATGAAGCTGTTCTGACCATGTCTTTCATGGGCAAATGGCACAGAGACGTGTGTGTGGCCTTGCTCTGACACACACGAAAGGCAAGACAAGTTTTCCCTGCAGCTGGGGTTCCCGAGGGCCTTGGGGAGCCCCACGAGGAGGCACATCCCTGCACCTTCCCGCCTGCCATGAACTCCTCGGTCGGCACAGCGAGGTGGGTGCTGATGTAAAGCTGCACCCAAAAGGCATTTATTTCCTGTGCTGCTCTGGCTGAGCAGAAGTTTTGTTCAGTCTGGGATGTAAAGTAGCTCTGAAGTCCCATTATGAAAGAGCAGTTTGCGTTGTCTCTGCCTGGATGCCTCTTCTGCTGGAGAAGCAGCACCACCTCCCACCCACTCCCCCCTCCAGCTGACAGCCCGGGGGGGTTATTAACTTGGCAAAGCTGGGGGCTGATGTTACCATACTTGGCTCACATCCTGCCGGTAGCACTTTCTTTACAGTTAAAATTATTCTTTCTGAAATGCAAGCAAACTCCTTTAGCATTTCTGAAAGAGGTGAGCAGGCATGCTGGAGAGATTTTCCAAAAAAACACCCCAAAATCTCAGCTAGATTTATATTTCTGTCATTTTAAATGAAGTCAGCGTAGCCAAAGGGATAACCCACTCCTCTTCACTTGAGCCAGTGTAAGAGTATTTTTACCAGTGCAGCTTATTCCAGCTTGCAAAAGCTGAACAAGAGATATTGCTGTGTTTGTAAAGGATTTTCATCAGCTTTTCTGTGGCTGGGGAAAAGCCACACTCTTACCCTGTCTGTAGGGTTATGCTGGCAGAGCACTGAAGTTTAAGAGACCTGAGGCAGCAGGGCACCATGTCTTACCACATCTTAGGTGCCATCAAAAGCTTTATTTTCCCGTTTTTCTTCTGCTTTCTGGAGGGTGTGAATAACCAGCAAAAGCAGTGTTAAAGCTCTGTGTCTCTGGAAGACAGGAGAGATGAGTGTCATCAAACAAAACCAGGAAAGAGGGAGAGGAAGGGCAGTGTTGCGAAGGACAGGAAGGTGGATATTAAAAACAAGGAAAGCATCAGAAGTTTGGACACATCAGACTGAAATAGCACACGTGAGAAAGCTCTCCCAGCAGCAGCTCCGCGCTGCCATAAAGCGAAAGCTGAGGGAAGGGGGGAAAACGGGGAGCCTTCGCTCGGTCCCCATGCAGAACCAGCCAAAAAGGGAGAAAATGGAAACCTGTTGCTGTAAAAACCTGAAAGTCAAAGTTCTTTCACAACAGAACTGAGACGAAAAGAGGCAGAGAGCAAGTAATTGTAAGACATCGTGGCTTGTTATCTCCTACACCTGCAGGTATTTGGGGTCTGAAGTTCCTGTGCCTCAGAGGCTTTTCTTCTTTCACTGCTGACAGCAAGGAATTTAGAAAATACACAAGATGCCACATTAGTTAAGATTTTGTTTTATCTTTTTGGCTGTGTTTTTGTTTCTTTTTTAACTGCTTCATCAAAAGGGGCAAGGGAGGAGAAGCAGGTGACGTAAAGAACAAGTCATTTGACTTGCAGTTGGTTTCTTATCAGAATCCCATAATTAAGCTATCTTCTTATTACTTAAACATTTCAGAGCTGGACCCAATGTGTTCTGGGCAGTTAAATTTTGCAAAGAATTAAATAAACTGCTGATTTTGCAGGATGACATTAAAATTAAGTGCAGCCCAAGTATGTAAAAATGAGAGAGAGGTTTGGATTTTTCTGAATAGAAGGCAAAGTGTAAACACCTCTGGACATTCTCTGAAGTGTATGAATTTTTACCTATTGAAAGATTTCTCTTTACCTTTGAGATCTAGATTTGGATTAATTTTGATGTTTGTTAGAGCAACAACATTCAGATTCTTTCTCCTTTTTAATAGCTTCGCTTAGTATTTTTTTTAATCATTCGCTCATAAATCCACCAATCTGGGACCATTATACATTGTACTTTGGCTCGGGACCATAGAAAACAATGGCTTAAATCCCATACATGCTTTGGCATCCACTCAATATCTAGTACATTCATTTATGCTAAATTTACTTCTGTTTTCAATATTTCCAGCGTGCTCTAACCCCTTTGACCTACAATCTGCTGTAAATCCCTTTTACTACTCACTGACACGTGACTTTATAAATCATGCACAGGGCACTGAGATGATCCTATAACTGAACCTGGTATTTAGACTACAATTGAAAGGTCATAATTCTGGGCATGTTTAAAAGGCAGAGCTTGCAGCAGCAGTTAGCACATGATTCAATCTTTGACCTTAAAAGCAAAAGGAAACCAAGGTTCCTGCCCCCTCCCATCACTACGCACACATCGCTTTATTTAAAAGAGTGCATTCAGCAGATAGATGAAGCAATTTGAATCATTCATTCCTCAGAACCCACATCTTGGAAATATCTGGCACCAGCAGATGCTGCAATGCTCTGAAACCTGGAGGAGCCTGTGGGTGTGTAGATTCAGCTGCCCCCTGAATCCTTTCCCAGAGGAGGCAGAGGCTCCACACATTTTCATACCATATTTTGCTCACTCGAAACCTCAGGTATTTTTCTGCAACTGGAGCAAAAACTGCAAATCTGAGGCACTGTATCCATGAGCCAAGACCTCCCTGCCATTGCAACTGTTTTGTTTGAAACTGCTTGTCAAAGTACCTTAGAGATTTGGGATAAAATAGGTGAGTTCAGCTTCCCGTTGGAATCAAGGTCCTCACTGGCTGCCTCGTGTCCATTCACACACCGAAGCTTATCCTGAAGTTTATGGCTGTTGTAGTGGTGGGTAGGACTCATCCTGCTCTCTGTCTGTGAGCCAGCTGAGTAAGTCAGGTCAGGAGTCAATCAGAAGTGCCTGCTTGTCCCTGTGGACTCTGAATGGGGGCTAGGAGAAGACTTAAGTGGAGACATTTCCAGCGTAGGTACCCACAGTTTGGGAAGAGGAACTTGCTTTTTATACCTGAGGTGCATCCAGTGACATTGACTGATCTGGTGACTTACCCCATCCTTCCCAGCCAGCCAAGAGCCTGACCACTTATAGAGGCTGGGTTGTTATCAGGAACATGAAATGTCATATGCGTGTGTGAAAATCTCCTCTAGAGCAAACTCAACCGTGAGCAGAAAGAGTGTAAATCTGTGAGTAAAAACTATTGGTGCTGCTCTTCCCATCAGCCACTTAGTAAGGCTGTTATTTACTACTTGCCTTGCCTAGTACCCAATAAAAATTTGACTTGCTTTTCATGCCTGCAGTTTTGGAAGCACTTACATCCACTCTTGAGGGGAAGTAACCTACAACGTTGTAGGTAAATAAAAAGGGAACCCAATCTGATTACAAAAATAACAACTGTAAAAACAAAGCGAAAATGCAAACCTCTAAAAATTCAGAGCTTTTTCTCTTGGCAACTTCTGAAATAACAGACTACCGTTCATAACATTGCATAACATGAGAGAACATTACTCACCACGAAATGATGTAATGTGACATCTGGTATTTGGAAACCTCAGCTATACGCTAACTATATGTTGCCTTGACTTGTTACAGTACTTGCAAGATCCTCCGTGCATGGAAAGCACGTGTGTCAACACGGCCAATGCACGGCTCTCATGAGGGCTGCATACCTTCTGCTGGCACAGGCTTTTGCTGGCTTTTCTTGCCCAACTTCATCCAATTCCCAGTTACAGCCCCCCTGTGGATGCTTCTCTGCCAAAAGCCACAGCAGTTCGAGTTAGAGGAGGCAAACAGTAGCTCATCAGAGCAGAGCGTGGCCCTTGGGTGGAGGCCCCTATCAGCAGGCTTTTCATGTGTGAGAATTGCAGCCCGTAGGAATAATTCATATAGTCTTCATCTGCGTCTCCAGTTTTATGGATAGTTATGCTATTTCAAGGTAAATTTTGATGAGTGCTTTACTTGATGTCCCCCACTGGGCAGTCCCTGGCCATACAACTTTCCCTGATTGCTCACACTAAAAGACACACTGTGCCATGCAATTTAATTTCTTTCTAATTTAACTACAGTTTAAGAGGTACTTTTAGTTCCAGGTACGCTTGCTCTCCTTTCTGCAAACCAGTCCTCAGGCTGCTGATGAGACAGACTTGTGTACAGAAGCTGCTGGGAGGCTGGGGTCAAAGGAAAGACAGAATGGAAATAGAGTTGGGACTTTCCAAAATGTTCACGCCAGGCTAAGCATTCCTGCTGAAAGCAGCAGGACAGCGAGGAAAGCAGAGCTGGCTTTGCAGAAAGGAGAGACCCACGTTCCTGCAGCGCTCATTGCCTCCCTCTGCACCATCCTCCTCCTCCTCTGTCCCTCAGATCTGTTTTCCCCATGAAACGTGAGCCGAGGATCTCCCAACTTCTATTTTTATTCCAGGTTTGGATCACTCTGAGTTTCCAGAAAGCTTTACCTCCCGGGCTGTATTACAAATACCTTTCACACTCTCTTCTCACCTTCTCCCTTCCCACCCAAATCATATTTCTCATCTCTCTTGCTGAGAGAGAGAGATCCTCTTTATGCCTTGACCCCAAGGGAGCAGGGCTGGTCCAGCTCCTCCAGGCCCCGTGGCAGGTGTGTGAGTTGCTGAGGACCTCTTACCTCTGCTTGTGTTTGTTGGTTTGTCTCTCAGGCATCGCTGGTAAGACAACACCCGGCTGAGAACCACATGGTGTGAACTTCAGCAAAACTCCCCTTGAACACTTTTCCTGTCCGTCAACTTAAAGACTGGCAAGAAGGGGAAAAGAAAAAGCAGGGGAAAAATTCCCGCTTAAAATTCACTTATGTCCTTCTACTTGTTTGACAAAGTGCACCCTGAGAGGTATAAACCCAACCACAACCCACTTCCCTTCAGCCCAGAACAGGCAGGAGACAGGTTTAGGGCAATGAGGCTGGAATTAGTGCAGGTTTAAAAGGCTCCTTCCTACCTGCCAAAATGTCACCTGTCATTAGTGTGATAGCTTTGGGGGTGTATCTGAAGAGAAGGTGGCCCAACTGTAGGATGACAGAGTTGTCCTCAATGTCCTTTCCCCCACAGCCTGTTATCAACAGCTGCTCCCAAAAGTCCTGAGGCCGTGGCATTTCATAGCACGCCACTCAATTTAGAGGCAGTCAGCCCTTAACCTTTACCAGTTTCTCCAAGCATTTAAGGCTTGTGTGGTATTATTTTTTCCTAATATTCCCATATTCATCCCTTCTCTTTTTTGGATAGTGCCCGGTAGTTCTAGAAAGATAATTTGTAAACTTCACAAAAAAGCCGTGTGCATTCAAGCATGCTTTAATGTAAAATCAATAATAAATTACTTCAGGTTACAAGAGGCTTTCCTTTTCTCAGAGACTAATTATCTGGAAACAAGAACCATCATATTAGTATCTGTGTTAAGTGACATATCAACAAACCAGCTCCTTTCTCTCATCAGCAGATTATGGCACCATTTAACGTGTTCTTCAGTACATGTTAATTAATATGGACGCCTTGAGTTTTTATTAGTTATAAATAGCTTAAGAGGGTGGTAGGCAATTGCTTCTTCCTTACTACATAACTTTTATGTGTAAATGGCTGCACAGCAAGTATTTAGTGTATGATTCATAAGAAGCACCACAGTGAAGACTTGTCATAGGATAGATATAAAACAAACAAGCAAACTGTAAAATGCCTGGCAGGTCCCCTGCTTTATTTCCCCTGCTGACAGTGCTGGATTGTTCCCTGTGATATTGCCTTCTGGAAATTACTGCCAAATAAGCTGCATCAAAAAGGAATATTTCCAGGGATCAATCCAAGTGTTTATCTTAATATTTGCTGCAGAAGTTAATAAAAATGAAAAATCAAGCAGAAGGTTCATGGTACTGCACGTTAGGAGACTGCAAAGAGCAGTGAGGTCTGAAACACACCAGTTTGTCATGTCTTTCCTCTCTTTTTTGTTTCCCTGTTTTTATTTTAAATTTTTTGCATTATGAGCTTTCTCTGAATGTGTATCTTGATACACCCCACCACATTGTGAGTGCCGGATCAGTTCCGGCACTGAGTTGGTGATAACAATGATACCTAATTCAGGGTATTTCTTAGAGTGAATCCACAAGGATTTAAATTGGAATTCATTTCATGCTTACAGGGTGGGTTTTTTCCTGTCTCTTCCATCCAGATCAAAGTTGGTATAGAATTCATTCTTAACCTCTGGCTCACCTGAAAAGGAAAAGAGAGTGAGATCAGCACTCTTGCAGAAAAAGGGGACTGAATTTTCTTTACTTAATTTGTATTACTGAGTACACAGAAGACACGGATTGTTTACTGTCTGTCTATTATTTCTAGTGAAAGCCTCATAACAGGTCAGAAGGAAGAGATTGTTTACATGCAGAATAGAAGTTGATAGAAAAAGAAAGAATGAATAATTATTGCAAATACCCCACTGTGTCCTCCAGGTATGGCTGCTGTAACGAATGGAAAATATGTTGTTAATGAAGGCCTTTTGAAGAAAAGGCAAGGATTTAAAACTCTATTCTAGAAGGTTTTGTCAGCTCTAATATGAGTGAACCGTCCAGCACACTGCACTTTATGAACTGTATTCCCCGTGTAGGAGCACCCAGAGGTGTTAGTGCTCGGGTACCGGTGTGTGGGGAGGGTTTGGTGCCGTCGTGTGCTCCCTGCCAGCGCCGAGGAGTAGAGAACCACAGTGTCCACTGCCTCCAGGCAGCTCCCAAATAGCTGAAACTACGCCAGCAGACATGCTGGGATTGGAGTTGGGAGAAAAATGTCATAGTGAGGTCAAAACTAGTCGGAGGGGGAAGGGATGGCAGGTGAGAAGAAGGAAAAACTTTCCTTGGCAGCCTTTGAACCTGAAATTATTCTTTAAGTCGCTGTCTGGGGGCAAAGGGGGGTGAACTTTAGCACTTTGCCTAAAGAAATCCAAGAAAAATGTTCTCTGGATGCTCCTTTGAATTGTCAGATGAGCTCCCCGGAGGGGTTTATGAGCTTTATGGAGCTCCATGAGAGCTGGACACCTTGAGTCTCCTCATCGCAGCAAAGTGTAGGGGTCAGCAGAGGAGAGGGGTGCAGCCCATGGAGCATGGGATGGGAGGTACAAGAAAGGAGCCTGGAAACAAAAGGGGGAAGCAGAAATCCAGAGCTCTGACAGTCACTTGGACTGAGGCTGGGAAGTCATACATAATCCTTTCGAAGACTAGCCTTCCAAAGAAGCCATTGTTTGAGTGCTGGCATGGTTTGTGCCTGTACTTGCTATAGAAGAGTTTCTCTAATCATTTGAGGTCATAGGACTGTGGTTTAATTATTGTGAATTCCACTGCTAAATAGCATTGAAGCACCAAGGGGGAGAAGATAGCACAGCTGACATCACACAGTCTTAAACCTCTCCACGTCTATATGTAACTACATTCTTGCAAAGAGCTTGAGATTTTTCTGCCTTAAAACACAGGTTCATATTGTGACAGTCACTGACAGTGGAGACCAAACCAGCAATTTGGGAAAACACTTTTAAGGAATGCTGCCAACTAGTATCTACTGGCCCTTGCTTAGTAGGTGATTTTTTGACATGCGCTGAGAGGGTGTTTTAATTAACACTTAAAAAAGACAGAGGAAAGTATGATTTTTCATCTTTTAGAGGGTCAAAAGGTGTTCAGATATCATAGAAATGGATATAGTGTGAGAGCCTAAAGAGACAGAGGCATGTCAAAACACTTAGATACCACATCCCCTTAGAGTAGCTATTTTCTTTCTCTTATCTTGTTAAATAGAGGTATCACAGAAATTAATCTCCTGTTCAGACATGCTCAAAAGATAAGGCAGAGGTGGTGGTAGGTACTTCTCCATCAGAGCACTGCATTTGGCCAAAGTAATTGGAGTACTTTAAATAAATAGTTGTATGATTACTTTGTAATATGTTGCCCCACAGCAATCAGCCTTACAAATGGATGTCATCACTTTTTATGAAGACATGGCATTCACAAGTGTGAAAGGTTAATGAGATTGTTCTTTAGCCAGGCATCTCACATCTTTAGCAGGGCATCTCACATCTTCTGTCTTGGAAGTGATAAAAGGAGAAAGCTTGCAATGGGAAAACCTTTTAAACTCCACTCTTGTACTTCTCCCTAGCAGAGACCATCAGTCACGCTGAGCTTCACTGAGAGCTCCCTAATGCACTTCACTTGAACTTTTCAACTGCTCAAGCCAGCTTTTGTTCAAGCTGGGACCCCCAGATCAAACTGGTTTTATATGAAAGAGGTTGGTTTACCACAGGGAATGTCATCCAGCTTACTGAACTTGCTTCAGAGCCAGCCTGCACATAAAGAAACAACCAGTTTTACTGTGCACAAAAACTGCCTTACACCAAACCCTGAGTGTGCCTGCACGAGTGACCCCACACGTGTGCTCCCATTTGGGGGGTGGACAGGCACTGCTGGGTGAAACAGCTCCTCAGCACAGGAAAAGCAATAAGATGTAAGACATAAAAATTCCTCTCATCCTGTTTCAGTGATCAAAAAGGCATAGTAAAGCTCTCTAAAATGTGAAAATTAAAATGAATTTATTATATTGGGTGCAAGATGGTAATAATAATAATAATCATGCAATGCTATTAAGTATTAATTTTTCTTTGAAGTGGTTGTGGGAGATGCTCTAAGCTGATCTATGAGCCTACTCTAAGCACAAACTGAGCCCAGCTCCCAAACTCTTACAAAGAACCTTCACACCTGCGGGAAAGACTTTTTATTAAGCTGAATACGTGACAAGAGACTTTCAACAGCTCGAATGCCCTTATGAGTGCTGAAAATAGATAATTTCCAAATATATTTCCCCATACAAGGCTTGTTTAAACAGGTGAGGGTACAAAGCTCCAACAGGGTAGGTTTAGACTGAACATTAGGAAAGAATTTTTCACAGAAAGAGTGGTCAGGCATTGGAATAGGCTGCCCAGGGAGAGGGTTGAGTCACCATCCCTGGACGTGTTTAAGAGTTGTTTAGATGTGGTGTTGGGGGATATGGTGTAAGAGAGAACTTTGTAGAGTAGGATAGATGGTTGGACTCGATGATCCCAAGGGTCTTTTCCAACCAAAACGATTCTGTGATTCCATGAAAGGGCTTGCAAATAAAATGTAGTGTTTGCAGGTATCTGTGGCTGAAGGTGATTCAAAGGTTGGAAGCCAAGAATAGAAACAAGAGTAGCTGGGCTCTGATCCTGCAGGTGCCAGGGCGGCTTCAACCTTGGAGATACCTCCATTTCTTCAGAAGAACATTTTAAACATATCCTTCCTACCCCAGTTGATCCTTTCCTGTCTCCTTTCCCACCTCGTGTCAGCACCAGTAGCCATTTCAGTTGTGCTGGTTGAGCTCCCCAAAGCAGATGTGGGCAATGATGCTGGAGGAGGAGGAGAGCAAGTCTCAGATTGTGAGCGTGGATCCTGTGGCTGAATCGGATCCAGCTGAATCCGAACAACTGGATGGGGACTAATTCTGAACAGGTGGCAACAAATGTAGCTGGAAACGTCTCAAAATGCCATCAGAATAGAAATGTGCCCCGGTTGGCCCATCAGGATATAAATTATTCTCACCTCTGGAGTACCTTGTGGGCTTAG
Organism: Scolopax mira; assembly: GCA_004320125.1. Lineage (NCBI taxonomy): Eukaryota > Metazoa > Chordata > Aves > Charadriiformes > Scolopacidae > Scolopax > Scolopax mira. Next base: position 73,708 of record BJBW01002204.1, on the reverse strand, counting down.
AACTTAATATATTCAGGTTTCCCAAGCAGTTGGAGCCCAGGGAAGGAAGGGAGCTGTAGAAGTACAAAATATCAGCATTACAGTAAATTGCAGAGGGGAAGAACGCTGTCATTTCCATGTAAAAACAAATTGGAGCTGTGTGCTGACTGCCTGGTGGGTGGTGAGAGCAGCACTGATGCTGTGATCTACAGCCTCCTGGAAAATAAAAATCTGCATGATTAAACTTCACGTTTCTCCCCAGTGCTAAACAATTAGGCAGGGTGGAGGCTGGTTTCAAACAGGCATAAATCTTTCTTCCCTCTGCTTGAATCTCACGCTGATAGGAATAAGTTTTCTTATCGGCCTCTGATGGTAAGAAACAAGGATCTAGATAAAGTTGTTTATTCCAGTCAGGTACTGGCGCGATGTGAGAAAACACACTGGGAGACCAGATGTTCAGGAGTTGGCCACTGCTGGCGTTTGCTCAGGAGCAGGAAAAATGATTTTCCCTCCTTTTCCCTGGCCTCGCTTCGCCTGTTGTTATTTCCTACGAGCACCTCGACTTCTTCCTCCCTCGGTCTGCGAAGGCGTCGGAGCGGAGCATGGTTTCTCCTCTTCCACACCCTCTGTTTTCAGTGCAGTTTTGGACACTATCAGCACAAATGATAAATACTCCTCAGGATTCAGGAAAGCGTTCATCTTTTGAGCGTTTCAGATTTTGAGCACATTCTTGGTAATCCCTGTGGCCACACCAGTAACCACCAATCTCGTGTGGGACAGCGTTGACAGCTCAGCTATTAGGTAACTTGTATCTCCTATATATCAGAGAAATTGCCTGGCATTTGCAATCCCCTGGACACTAGTTTAGCAGGAATGGGCAATTATGATTCTTTAAGTCCCTATGGGTGGTTTGAGCATAGTTGGCAGCGTGGATGGGTGGAAACTCACTTGCAGCAAACTGGTCTCTCCCCAGAAGCACCAAATTCATTCACTCTCAAAATAGAAGGGCAGCTTTTGTGGGTGACTTTGTTCTTTTGGGGTTTGTTTGGAGGGGTTTGTTGGGTTTTTTTTTCCAATTAACAGCATTTCAGTAGAAGCTAGACACGGGAGAAAAAGCACAATATTAAAATGTTCTTTGATCTCGATCAAATGTTTACTCTATTGAATAACTAATTAAAAATACGAGCAGAGCTGCACAGTCTCATCTGCCTGCAAAGTGTTTGTAGTCTACAAACACAATAGGAGATAATCAAATGTCTACATAATCTTCCCTTTTAACCTTTTTGATAAGGAAGTTTTTCCAGCCTGGCCGTACCTGAAGCAATTAATAACCGGCATCTGGGCCAATAGGATTCCTTCTGAGGGCAGCCCATTGTCCGCGGCATAAGGAATATTAGAAAGCACTTCATTAACCAATCTGAAATGAAAGCATTCAATCTTAATCCTGTCATCAGGGTTGCCTAATTAAAGGAATGGGCAGATTTATGAAGCTGCTATTTTTAACAAAGGCCCGGCACATTCAGTGCCTTGGCCCCTCGGCGCGGCGGAAGTGATGTCAGCGGTTGCCTGAGCGAGCATGAATTATGTTTACAATATCCCAGGAGAACTTTTGTATTTTTCAACTCCCACAGAAAACTATCATATTTAGCTTCAAATAGAAAACCTCAGGCAGGGCTCCAAGTGATTTACACAAGCTGAAGCTGCAGCTTTATTTTTCTTCCATATTTCATCTTACGATATCTTTCCCTGACTCCTTTTACTGCTGTAAAAACCTGATCTTTCGTGCATCCGGTTTAAGGCAGTGGGATGCATTTTCTTCCTGGTTAGATTGCAACACATTTTCAGGGTTCCTATAAAGTCATCAGACATAACCTACATTTCCAAGGGGGTCAGCACTTGGAGCTTGGGAGTGTGTGTGCTGGACACCTGGAAACACCTAAAAAGTGAATTTAGCTGAGAACAGATGTGGAATTTTGTAGGAGAGAGGGGTCCCCTCTCGGCCCCTTGGCACTGTTGGCACCAGCTCTTCCTCTCCCACCTCTTAGATCCACGGCACTTTTTTGAGAAACTTCCTCATAAACAACTTGTTTGTACAATGAGGGATCTCCAGGAGCATCCGTGGAACAGCCTCAGCCCCTTCCTTCCACCCTCTGTTTGAAATTGTTGTCCGCAGCGATGCTGCCGGGGCAGGAGTGGAGAGGGGAAAGGTCTGAGTTTCAAAATGCAACTCTCCTCCAAGGAGCACTAGGAACAGTCTGGATTTCGAAAGGCAAAGAAACCCCCCCACAAAAATCAGACCAAAAAAAAACCCAACCCAAAACCAAAGGAAAGAAACCATTAATACAATTTACAAGGAATAAAAATTCAAGCTCAAAGTAGTTTCAGTATTTTGTTCTTAACATATATTGATGAAAACCTTTTAGAATTATCCCTATATTTAGCATCGCAATAAGTGTTCTGCATCCCCACACTGCCATCACTGCTCATTTAAAAGCCTAATAGCTTAATTTATGACAAGTTTCCTTTCTAATGCCACTGTTTTCATTCTCATGAATTATAGATCCAGCTCTATATACAGTGTTGGTATCAGAGAAAAACTAATAACTTCTTATTATGAAAAGAAAAAATCAGACAGAAAACTGCACTGCGGCAAAGGACAAATTTATTGATTGGGGGGGGAAAAACGGTCCTTTCTGGATCTTGGCTTCCAACAAGTCCTCAAACCTTCTGTCAGAATCTGCTTTATTCATATTGCAGGAAAGGAACTATTGACTTCAGCAGGAATTTGATTCCTTTCTTACAGCAGACCAAAGAGCAGGAGAAATGAATAATTGTCACAGAACTTAGTGGGCCAAATCCTTACTCTCTTGTCAAGCAGGGATGACCCCTCACTTTGCTGCAATTTATCATGACCTCTCCCAAACTAAATATTCCTTTGCAAATTCTGACCTGGTATCCACACCCGTAGTTCAACATATTTTACTACTATTGACCAGAATTCACTGCCATATCTTCACTCCTCCTTTCAGGGGACTGTGTTAGCAAGAAATAACATTCCTGTTCTTGAATTCCTTCCCTCCTACGATAGCTTGTGTTGGTAGAAGTTGGCAGATTTTTACACATTGTAAACCAATGCAATATGAGTCTCGCACTCAAAATGTAGACTATTTCAGTAATTTTTGCTTTTAAGTTTGGAGAACAGAGATGCTGTCAGTTATCAAAATGTCCTTACTTGTCTTATGTTTCTGCACTTCCATGAGATGCTTTGCTCTCTTCAAAATGAGATTTGTGAATGGCATGGGTTTTTTTGTTTTGCTATGTGTATTTGTACCTACTCGTTTTCTTCTCTTACACAAGGAATCTTGCCAAATTGTGCTTTTTTCTCTTCTGTATCTCCTATCTCCATATCCTCCTTTTCACTTTAGCTGACAGTCTGTTTTGTCCATATTCTGGCAAATTTCTTCTGCAAACTTCATTCCAGGGGGAAGGAATGCAAAGGCCAGATAGTCAAACACATCTTCCCAAATACTTTAAGCTTCCTTTCCTCTTGTCTAACCATCCCAAAATAAATCTGTTCTACACCTATAGTCTGAAAAAATTTTACAAGGCAATGGTTTCATAAAAAAGTATAAATCACAGTGGAGATAAGAATGGAAACCAATAAAGTTGTATATGCAGTTGAACTGCAGAGGTATGAAGGTCTGGCAGATGTGACCACGATACTATTTTCTAATTGTTTCCTCACACAGAAACCATCTTTTTTGTCAAAGTCTGAGCAACTTACAGGAATGTCATTTATCCCAGCACCTGCTTCTGACATGAGTAACTTTGCCATAATGACCTTCTGCCTAAATCCACGCAGCAGGGATCAGAAAGTTTTACAGTTTTATTTGCTGTTTAATTCTATCTGTTCTGTCACTATTAGGGCAACAGAATTATCCCTATTGAATGATGAAAAAAAATACAATGAAGAGAGGAAAAAAATGAGGAAGCGAAAGAAGCTTTGGAAACCAAAATATTCTAAAAAATAAATAAATGAAAAGACAACTAATGCTGAGGGGCAAAATTTTGTGTTGAAATGTGCAGGTTCCTATGAGTCGAGGGAGCTCTGAGAGCTCTGTGAATGCCATTGCTACTTCCCACCATACTGAATATCCCTTTTTTCTTTTACTTTGTAAAGCCACCTAGCATCCAAGCAGCTACACCACATCCCCGAGCAACATTCCTCGAATTACTTTACATGGACCAATGTTATTTCTTTCTCAGTAGCAAGTATGGTGAGGTTGTTCCTGATTCTGTAGTAAATTGCATTTGTCAAGAACTCCTTGTCTTCTGAAGAGCGGTGGGAGATTTATCTCTACAAGGAATGTGTTGTGACTTGCGTAGACTCTTCTGTGTTCCTGGGGATGCCAGGTGAGATACCTGCCAGGGGCTGGAGGAGAGCCTGAAGCTGTTCAGCTCATTTCTTTCCAGCATACACTGACGATACTAGTTTGGGGAGGACACTGGACAGTGGCAAATATAAACCAATTCCCGATGCTCCAAATGGATTTTTTCAGGGGTAGAAACACTCACAGGGCTTCACCGGTTCCTTATAAGGGAAGAAGAATGCCTAAAAACTGCACTTCTGGAAGAGGCAGAAGCATTTGGTCTATCAAAGCCTTGCAGAACCCTTACACGAGGGCAGCCCCTGTGCCTCGGTGGAAGCAGCTGGTGGGATGACAGCCCTTTTCCCAGCTGGCTGGGAAAGCCACCTCCCCAGGCAGAGTGTTCACCCCTCTGCTGCACCCCCTGGGGAGCTCAGCTGGGCCCGTGGCATCTTCTCATCTTGGACCCAGCTGTGTCCACCCTCCGGCTCTGTCCGAGGAACTGCTTGTCATTAGTCTGGCAGCATGTGCCTACAGGAGACAATGAATGGCTTGAGAACAAATAAACTGACAATGTCAGAGATATTATTGGATGAGAAAACTGATATTTGAGATGAGCTAAATTTAATTATGATTGTTTAAAATTCTTTCTAAGTCTTTTCTATATTTTCTCCTCTGGTTCTCCACCACCACCCGTGTTCCTAGGGCTTTCAAATTGCTGCACTGGGATGAGCTTGGCAGCAGAGGCTGCCTGGGAATCGCCAGTGCTGGAAGCCCTCAGATCCCCAGAAGCCCATCGTGAATCCAGGCATGGTTCCATTGGAAACCAGCCTTTGATTCACCAAAAGCTTGACATAGCTGAGATACATCAGATGAAACAATTTTGGGTTCTGCGGGGAAAGAATGACTTCCAAAAAATATTCAAACCAGCTCTAACCACTACATCTTCAACAGTGATGAGCTGCTACCTCTTAATCAACCCCAAGAATAGCTAGATTAGATATTTTGCTCCATTTTGAACAAATTATGGTATCCTGAAACAAATACTTGTGGGTGGCTAAATTGGTCTTTACAAATGTATAAACTAATTTGGGTTAATTGTCAGTTAATCAGCTCAGAAAATGAGGCTTAGGCATGTCTTAAGAAATGCATGCAATAAAACCAGAAAGAAAAGACACTTCTGGTATTTTTAAGGCAAAAGAATAACAAAACTAACTTTTACACTACTTTTGTACATCATCAAAAGAAAGACAAGAGGAAAGAGACGCATTGTCCCCAGTTTCTCCTAAAAAGCAGAATCTTAATGATTACTTATTATCCTTAGAGCTGTATCTCTCAGTAATACCAGCTGTAGTAAGCACTGATATTTGTGTGATATATAGGGGAGTAAAAAATAGATAGAGGGAAGGAGATTTTTGGAATTATTTTCAAAAAAGAAAATTAATCCACCTTCCAGTTTGACAGGTAGTTCCATGGGTTTGCATATGATTGTCTTGAAATCTTTCCTAAGGAAGGAATGTCACATTAATCTCTTGGTTCAGCTTCATCTACCTTTTGAATATGGAAATGATGGGCGTGTTCACTGTTGAAGGTAACACCAAAGTGCCACTGAGCAAGTTATGTTCCTCCACCATTGGCACATCTCTAGTTCATCAAAATGAGACATATGGTCCTGCAACTACTCTTGGGAAGTACATCATCTGGGTGACCATGGGCTTCACCCAAATAAGCAGGATTAAAATCCAATTTTTGTGGGGAATGGTGGTGGTGATTCAGTAGGTGGCACTACTCCCTTTGAGTCAGGACCAACACTCATGTGTGAAGTTAGGGAGCTTTGTGCTGTAGCATCTGGCATCCTTCAGCTGTCACATTAAAAAGGTTCTCCCTACTCATGAAATAGCACATCATTAAAAGATCCCATGGCATGTTTCGCAAGACTCTCTTCAGCAATATTGGTGGGCTGAGCAAAACTCATTACCTTCTGCCTCCCAAAATTTCTGTTTCCACTAGGGAAGGTGATTTCCTTCTTGTCAGATGTGACTGGTAGTTTTATTTAATAGATTCAACCTTCCTCACTAGAAGCTGTCTGCGTTTCAGTGGGAGGGTGTCGCTGAAATGGTATGTTTTTGTAGAATAGTTGGATGCTTTTCAGGAGGGCAGTGTATCAACGTCAATCAGTTTTACTATGTTTCTCAAGCGGCTTTGTACATGCTACATGAACCAAGCATTTGTGTTGGATGGAAATTCATGGGTGGTGATACTAGCAGAGACCTCATTAGCAGGAACCAAGTCCAAAGATCTGAATTAGCTGCAGTGCAATTATATTGCAATCATGTGAATTACCTATGAAAGACTCAAATCAGTCCTAGAGGGTGTTTGGAGACATCTCCCCAGGTGGCAGACGTGGCAATGTTGTTCTAAGTGCCGAGGAGAGATTGTATACTCCTGTTGTCCATACACAGGGAGAATAAACTCCGACTGGAACAGAGATTAACAGTAGGATTACTCTTGTAAAATGAAATTAAAGACTTCCACCTATTTATCCTTGAAATTATGGCTCTGAAGTACAAACTGCATAAATACATCTAGACGTAAGAAAACAAACTATCTAAGCTAAAGGAAGCGTTAGGAGAAGAACAAATGGCACTGAAAAGATGATGGGTATAATCAGGCTGGATATCAGATGACTTCCAGTAACCTGAGCAGGAAGAGTTGAAGGAACCAGTTGAAGGAACCACCTTCAACTGGAAACACTGGGAGCAGAAAGACTAATAGTTTTTAACATAGAACTTAATCAGCTTATGAAATGATTTATATGTCGTAGCTGCTGAATAGAAAACTTATTTCAATCTGTTTTTGTGGTCGCGCTCAAACAAATAACTAAGATTAGCTTCCTAAGTACATTACCACACCACTCGTGCCCTCTTGCTATGTCTCCGTCTGCTTAGTGCTTGAACGTGTGATTTTCTCTGGCGCGTGTGGTATGCTTTGTACTGTGTGGTACCTCTAATCCCGTTTCTTTTTGAATCACACTCGATGCTGGTTTGTGTAATGCACTACTGATGCGGAAAAGAATGAATGCACATCTTACACAAAAGCAAAGGAAGAGTCCTGTTTCAGGAATGCGCTGGCAATAATCCACCAGACAAAGATTTAACTTGCAACCACAAGAATGGACATAAATGGTGAATGGTTGTCCTCCTGAAAGAGCCCAGGAATGCCACTGGGCCTCTAGTCGGTACTCACCAAACCCATCACACATCTCCTGTTACACGTGTGAATCTACACAAAGCACGAGTCTTTGCTCTAGACAGATAATTTGTATGAAACATAGGTTTTGACTGCCCACCTTTCCACCTCTCCTCATCAGCCTCTCAAGCCCCATACCTTTTGTTAATATGTGTTATGGCCTCGGGTGACAGTACTGGTGATTACTGGCATACTGGTAGGCAGGTCTTTGCTTCTCTGAATATTAACTCAAGAGATTGAGGAGTGAATGGATGTGGCAATATCTCTGCTCTGGACTTTTCACCCACTTTTGAGTATGACTCAAGAGGATCACACAGGGCTGGGATCCCCAGCTAAGTTCTGTTGTTCAGAATAGTGAGACTCTCAATGTTTTATGAAACCTGTTGTTGAAAAAAACCACTAATGTTGCCTATGTTCAAGCGTAAGGACATAGTGAAGGTAGAGTTAAAGCTAGGTTCAGTCTGAGAGAAGATGTAACAAGTCAGAAAATAAAACTTGCACAGATTGAAGAGTCCAACTTTCAGCTGGTTTTCCTGCTGTTTTTCCAGAAGGCACTGGAGATTTTTTTAATTTGTTTTCTTAAAATATTCATAATAATTTGTTCCTCTTCAGATGCAGGAAGGATGATGTTTCAACTCCTGCAAAAATTCATCCAGCAGAGCAGTGCTGAGAGCATTTATCCTCCCTATTCCCTTCTACTGGTAGGCTCTTTTTTTTGAATCCAGAGACTAAGCTCGATGTTGCTTTGTGTTTTTACTGTGGGAACGCATCGGCCCCGAATCAATGGAACTACAGTCTAACTTCATGATCTCCTGGGGAGCCTGAAATGCTTTTGTCTCTTTGATCAAACCCCCTTTTCTTTGTCAGCAAAGCAGTCTAGTTCCTGGAGACTGTATCATAGTCAAACAGGGCTGTGCAGGAAGCAAATGGGAAGTGTAGTAGAGGTGGGGTTATAACCCCACCTGCAAATAGGTCTCGTCATGGACTACATGGAAGGTGAATCATCCCAAAAATGAGTGTCTTTAGAAGGGGTAAGATACAAATATTAAGTGGTTTGTTTGGATTTGGGTTAGTATAGATTTTGTAGCTCAAATTGAATGATGTTGACAATATGGCAAATTATTGTCATTTCTCAGATGCTTAAACAGCGTAATTAGTTCAAAGAAATTTTGCAGCACAGCTCCCTGAGCAGTTACTGGTGCTGGTGCAGCTGGAGCAAAAAGAGCAAGAGCAGGAACTTGGGAAATGAGCTCCTCCTTGTCCATCATTATGAACTGTTTTGTCAAGCGTCACTGAAGTTGTCTGCGCCTTTATTTTCTCGGCTTTAAAAGTGGGCTTATAACATTGACCTCACACCACATGAACTAATTAAGTTCTCTTGATAAAATACTTTGCAATATTCTGTTGATGGCCTGAAGGAGTGCCCAGTCACAATGTTGTTATGGCTCCTTTGGTGTGCCGTTTCTCTTCACTCTAATGGAGCCCAAGAGCCAGAAATGAAAAGGAATATTAACTCAGAAGCTGGGAGTCATTATTACTGCCAGCTATGAGCTTGATGACTTATTTCAAAATTACCTTATTAACATTAGTTAATATTTCAAGTACGTTTGTATTCATTCAAACCATGAGAGATTACAGAATTCAACATCATTTTTGACGCACCCATAGCCTTTTTTCCCCCCCAAGTCTCTCTCTAGTATTACCAGGCTTTGGGAGCAATTCTGGTGAAGGCACTTTTGGGCAGCGTTATCTCCGAGCCTGAGAGTCCTCATTAGTTTTCATGTCTGGAAGACCAGGCCCATGTCAGTGGAGTACCTTGGCAATATAAAGCTTTCATATAGTTTTCCTAATTTTTAAATCTCTTTGATCTGACACTGCCCTTGTAAGTTTGCTTGGAGGAGACGATGAGCCAGGTGCATTTGGCACTGAGTGGTATATAAAATCCCACCTCTGCCCTTTCAGATCCCAATTAAAGCTCCAACTCTGCAGAATGCTGAGTGTCCTGGGAGATTCCTGTTTTCTTTCTATTACTTCAGCTAAAATGTTGGTAAAAACATAACATTTCTTAAGCTGAGACACCCAAAAATTTTATCTAGTAAAAAATTTTAATTTAATTAAGCATGAAGTTTACAAATGGTGAACACATGAGAAAATTCAACAGACTTGCCCTAAGCTTCCAAGGTAAATCAGAGCTGATGGAAAGTTTTAAAATATTCCCCTGTCTCAGTCTCCTGAATGAAATCCCCAGCATCCATGTAATTATGCTTACAAATATGAGTTTGAATTACATTAAGAAAAATAAAAATCCTATTCAGAGTGGATGCAAAGTACTGAAGGAATGAGCATTATATGATTTTTTCCTAGCTATTTATACCGTGCTTTCTGTCTGCTTTCTGAGGAGGAATCCATTCAAACGACTTAAATCTGACCAGGGTCAGTTCTAACCCCTTCCACAGTCATGAGGGATTTCCACTTGGAGAAGCTGCTGGCTCCAGGCAATGAAAATCCATGGTCCCTACAGAGGATGTGCCAATGGTCAGGTTCTGTCTGTGCTGCTCCCAGCCTCTGCTCTGCCTGGGCACAGGGACCAGATCTCTGTTTTTCATCTTTTGATTCCTACACAGCTGTTGGAGGGAAACTCACCCAAGCGCCGTAAGTGACTCAGGAAATATATTTCAAATCTGTTCCACCCTGGCCCTGCTCCAGATCGAAACACGGCCGTACTGGCCGACAGCAACGGGTGGAAATCCACACGGGGACGTTCTTCACATTCCGGGGCATGTGCTGCTTACCCAAAAAAAAAAACCAAACCCAAAAACTTTCCACTGCAGACAGGCACAGCACTGAGAGACTTTCCCTCTGTCTGTCCCATCGCCACCAGAACTGGCACTGGGAGTGATGTGGTACCAGCCCCTGTGACTAGCAGAAGGGCAACCCCACGCTCAGAAAGGAGAGGTTGGTTTTCTCTCACCTGGCTTGAATATGTTGTTGGAGCAGGTTTGCAAATATTTATAAGACAGGTTGCTTTCGTACCCCTGTGCTGCTCCCAGTTGGGTCAGACCTTACACTCTCACCCAGTGCCTTGTCCCAGGCAGGTCTCAGTGTGGGACACCTCATGGCCTCATTGCAATCCCTCCTCCTCACAGCCCCCAGCCCCCAGCAATCAACCAATCTGGCTTGCCAGAGCCACTGGTAATATTGTTTTATTTTAAAATATTAATAAATGCAGAGCTACTTTTCCAGAGCGAGTGAACAGGAGCAGGTGAGCAGCACAGGGAGATTGTAATAGGTGACTTGATAGCAGAGGAAAATACGTCTGAAAGGAAGAGCTTTGTGTTTTAATTGCTGAAGGCAGCTTTAATTGCCGTCTTCAACGATGAAGCAGGGGGCTGCAGAGGAGGCAGAGCCCGACTCTGCTCTGAGGTGCTCTGCAAGGGATGAGCAGCAGCAAAGATGGGTTGCAGGATGGGAAATTCTAGTAAAATACGAGGGAAAAAATTTCACCATGACAGTGAACGGGAGCCCAGAGAGGATGTGAAATTCTCAGCCATAAAGATATTCAGAACTCAATTACATGAGGCCCTGAGCAACACAGTCTAGCTTTGAAGTTCACTCTGCTTTGAGCAGGTGCTTCCTTCCAACCAGAATTAGTCTCTGCCCTGATGAATCTATAGCCATGATCTTTGACTTTACAAAGTTATAATTTTTCTATATTCGAAACCATTTAGCCTTGCTATGTGCTGCTGCAGCCTCAAAGGGAGAATTTCCTTCTTCATCAGCCTGTGCATCCTGAATGAATGCACTTCCCCCTCATTCTTACATTATTAATCTCTCTGTAATTTTAATCCCTACTACTCTGATTTAATTTAATAATAATTTTGTTGTTAGTTGCCTGTCACCAAAACTTCAATACTTCCCCAGAATTCTCACTGCATTTGTGTGATTTGTAGTTGTATAGTCCCATCCCTGTGCCTCCCTCAGCTGTGTGTTAACTGTATGACAGGTATTCCATGCCACATTCCTTTCATCCTCCACGGGTACCTACAGATGCAGAAAGTGTTGTCATAAAAAAACTTTTTTTTTTTTTTTTATCAATGAAAACAGAAACAAGCTCAAGTTCCCTTGTGTGGGTACAAATTCATTCACTGCATTTTAGGGCATGGAAAGGGATTGTCACAGGAAAAAAAATTCTACTCAGCAATTTTGGTAACCTGTTCTACAGAGTCCCATATTTTTTTCTGTTTTCTCTTGTCCTAAATAATTAAAGAAATACTTGTATGTCTGAATTTTGTCAACTTCTCCAAGTGCCCTCTATCACACTACAACCAGTCGGTGCCAAATTGCATATATACAAATGGAGAGCTCTTGATGTTGCAGCTGCGATTTTTGGTCATGTATGGACCCCGTTTGCAGCTTTTCTAGCATGTCCAGAATCCCTCTGTGCTAGAGGAGCATTATGATTTCTGCTTCACAGATGAAGAATAGAGACATGAAGGGACAGATTTTCAGAAATTCTCAGCACGCACTGAAGGGACCAAAAGAGGACAACTCTTAGATTGGCAGCCAGCTTTCCTCTTCTTCTTCTTCTCCTTCTTTTTTTCCTCCTTCTTCCTTTTAATGCTGAGCACTCAGCAGTCCCCGGCAGCTGCAGCTCTCAGATGCTTAAATGGGCCTTGGACTTTTATTTTAAGAAAAAAAAGGCTGGCTGTTAAATGACATGCCCAGGCTCACACAGGGCGTCTGTGGCAGAGCCAGCAACCGAACCCAGATCTCCTAAGTCTCAGGCCAGCCTTAACCACAAGACCATTCTTCCTCTCACAAAGATGATCCCCATCCCATAGGAAAAATATTCTAACAGGATTTAAAAAAAAAATCCTATAAAAATACTTAAACCTGAACAAATATGTAATAATTGCTATTCAGGATCCATGCAGGGTCTAATTAAATCCATATTCCGTAACCTTAATTTAAAACAATCCCAATATTATTTTTAGGTTTTGGATGGGGATTTATTGCTTCTATCAGCAGCATGTTTGGCACCCAATGTCATACAAAACTCTGTGTGTTTCATCAAAGTGCTGGCAAGAGCCTTCATTCTCTGGACAGCTGCTGTGGGCTTGCAGCAAAGAAGAACTAGCAGCTTCATTTCCCTTACATGGTGGCTCAGATTAAAAAACATCCTTATTTCTTATGCTTATCTTTCTGTACCATTAGAAAGCAGGGTGGTTGTGTTACTGATAATGTAAGCAAGTCCTTGCTGATTTGCTCCCTGAGCCGCAGTTTGGGATTAAGCTTTAATTCTGGTGATGCGAGTTATATAAAAAAGCAGAATATGATTTCCCGAGCGAAACACGGGCTGACCTTCCCCTCAGCGAGCTGCAGCTCTGCACCCAGACACACCACCTGGTCAATTCTTCCATCTCCTGGGACATAACTTCATTTCCCCCCTTGATTTCTATGGCTGGGTGTACGTGATGTGCAAACAGTTGCAGATGCCCCAGAAGTTCAGTCAAGCCGTAGGTGTTGTTTTCACATGTGAAAGAGATATTACAAAGAATGATGTTCACTTCTTAGCAATTGAAAATAAAGGCACGTGGCAACACATATCTTCTGATTTTTATCCTTTTACTCATTGTTTCATGCTTCCGTAATTCCAGGATCAGCTAGAGGAACTAACCACAATAATACCGTTTTTTACAAGATTTCTAACTTAATTTTGGTTAGGGACAAGAAACTCAAATATTTCTGGTGAACTAGAACAATGACGCCTCTGAAGTGAATTTGAAGGCTGTGCCCTGAAGAACTGCAAAGCTTCTATTTGTTTCTCAAAACCTTTCATCTTTGTTTATAGAAAAGGGTTAAAAACAACAGCAGGAAAAAGCGAAGAGGTCAAAATAACTCCGGCCAAGCACAAGGCCAGGACATTTCTCACGTTCTTACCCTGCATCTGGGTACCTGCTAGACTAGTGCCTCCTTTTTCATTATCCCAAATCAACACTCCACCCCTCAGTCACTGCTTTGGCCCTGGGCCGTCAGAGCAGATGAAGTGGACGATGTTATAAAAACAGTAGCAAAAACCCAGAAATGGCAAAGACCAGACTGGATGGGAGGAGAAGGGGAACCCAGAGTTTGTTGGGTGACTCTCAGACAACCCTGACAACTGGTGATTCCTCTTTTGGGCTCACTCTGTGTCCTCCAGATGATGGGCCTGTGTGCGGAAATTGTCACAACCTGCTTTTTTGTGGTTGTTAAATGACAACAGTCAGTGCTTAACTTGCCATCCTCTCCTTTTATAAAACTTCAGAGTTTGCCTCAGCACGTTGCAACTTCACATTCTTTGCAGACTCAAGAATCCAGTCTGTGGCAGAAAGCTTTTTTGCTGCTGGATCAATGCAAGGTACAAAAGACCTGTCCTGTCTTCTCTGAAGCTGAATGCGGCGGGGGGGGGGGGGGAAATCTCTGATTGCTGATGCTTGGGCAGATGGTCAGAGTTGTGCTTCCTGTGCTTCCAGGGCAGCCCAAGAATGAACTGACACAAGTACGTACTCCTAAATTGGGCACTAAGTGAGGTTTGTGCTTTGCCACCAAGGTGTAGTCATATGGAGAAGAAAAAATCACTACAAAACCAGAAGCCATTGTCTGTCATTCCCTCTTTATCTTGCTCTGATAGGTATGTCCAGCCTTGCCTCGGTCTGCAAGCTACAGTGGCTGCAAGCATCCATCATCCTATCAGTTCAGTTGGATTAATTATGCTCAATCAAAACGTTTCAAAAGAGGACAGAAATGTCTGCAGCAGTTAATCCTGTCCATTCAGGTTGTCAGGACATTGGCATTTTACACTTCAGTTCAATTACAAGACAAATCTGCTAATGGGACGTAATCTTTCAGAGTAAACAAGGAAGCAAAGCACTAATATTCTGGCAATTGATTTATGCAGGGTAAATGGTGCAGAGTAAAAGCTTCAGGAAGTCACACGAGTGAGAACAGCCATGAGGGTGTCTGGTGCTGCTTTCCCTTCCCTTCCACAGGAAAAAAAAATAAAAAATCATTACATGAAGTTCCTTTTTAATTGATCTGCCTCCAGGAGTCAGCTTCTGGCCAAAAGGACACATTACAGCTGCTGGGGTCCTCTCCTTCGCTCCCCACCCTGTTCTTCACTTCCAAGGGTGAAGCAGGGTAAGAAAGGGAACAAGTGAAGCATAAAAGCCTTTGGGGTGAAGGGGGGGTTCCCAGGGCTGGGGAGTCTGGGGAGTTGTGGGGCAGCTCGAAGTTGTTGGGCAATTTGGGGCTGGGGGTGCTGCCGAGAGCCCCCATCGCACCGGTGGAGTCACCAAACACCAGCCCTCTGCAGAGGAATGAGTTGCGAGCTCTGAGCACTTCTTTGACTAAACAAACCTTTAAAGGTTTAATTAAAAAGCGATGTCAAGTGATGTAATTGCCTTCCCACGCAATTTCCCAGGCGAGCTGATCGAAGCCTTGCTGTGTAATCCCAAGCACACGCAGGCATCCACGCACACACGCCCTGTTATCTCCGGCACATTTTTAGAACAGATACAGGAGAAATAAACGTGGCTCCTTTGTAGCTTCTGCCCATCGGTCGGTTCCTGGCAGCCCTGCGGCTCTGTAACCCTCCCTGCTCACCAGTGCCCTCCAACAGCCATTTGGACAGCATGTTTTCATTAAGCATTTAGAGCAAACCAACTGCAATTAAAGATTTATAAATCCTATCGCATTTCAGCACAAGCCAGAGCGAGAATTGCCCGAGGTCAACTTTCCTTTCTTTTTTTGGTGTTTTTTATGGTTTGGTTTGGTTTTTTTTTAAGGACAGTAACAGACTGGGATCAGTTATCAGCAGAAAGCGCATACGCTGCTTCTCCAGGGGTTTGTCCAAGTGATTTTGGCTTTGATGGAAGCATTTTATTTGGAAGATAGCATTGATCAAAGGAGGAAGGGCCTGAAAATTAGAATATACCAAAAACTAGAAGTCATCTAGAAGAGATCTCCCAAACTCATTTTCACTCCTGACTCAGTTCTTTCGGCACGAGCCGGGATCCTGCAGGTTGTTTGCCGGGTGACAGCTGTAAAGGTACTTCAGGCAACTCACCTGGGTTCTCCAAGGAAGGTTGGTGCAACAACCCCAACCTGGTTTCCCAAGACCCAACCTGCTCCCAAAATATTGCACCCACCCAGGACGCTGTATGCCACATCTGGGTGCCAGAGATACGTGCTGCTCTTTACCTTCAAACATTCCTCTTAAGAAATTTAAGTGTTTGGGGCTTTTTTGTGTTCTGGAGGAACTTTATACTTCAGCCCAGCAATTGTTGTTGAACTTGTTCATCCACCTCCATCTCCAATTAACAGATTTCACAGGAAAGGATGTTGAAAGCAAAGAGGGAGTTGTGGAAATCTGGAATTGTACTGTGAAATGATGACATTGTTAGGATCAAAACGGACATTGTTATAATTGGGTACAACCAGACTTACACAGCACATTTGGAACTGAAGTCATGTATAAATACCCTTTCTCAGTGTACCCATGGGATTGGTTTTTTCCCAAGGACTTTAAGGCTTTACAAGCTACTTTTAGGAAAACAGTGTTTGCCCTTTCGGTTACAAGTTGGACCATAGCATCCAGATTCCATCCAACTTGATCTCTGCTCTTTTGGAATGAGGAGGGAGGGATTTATCAATTTCTTTACTGAGTCTTTACCAACTGTTACACTCTGAATGCTAAGAATTACACCTTGAAATTCCTATTTTAGTCATCAAATACTGGACAGATTTCAAAGCAGCTCAGCACTCCACTGCCCTCTGCAAAGTCGGTGTCTCAGAGTGACCGCTTTTTGGCTTGGAGAGAAGTCGCGAACCATCTGCGGACATATTTTTTTTCTGAATTTTTTAGGCTCGGAGGGTTTTTTCACCTTTTGGGGAAGCCATGGGGGCGCACAAGCTGTGCAGCACCCCCAGCAGTGCTCTTCCCTTCAGAGGGTGGTGAATTATTTCCGCGACGCTTACAGCAGCGTGGGGGTCTGATGTTCTCTGCTCATTTCTCCCCGTGGCAGATGAATTCCTGCTGCCCAGTTGGCCCTGGCACAACGCTCCCTCTCTCCCTCCGCCGGGCTCTGGGGGCTTGCAGAGGGTGGGCTTTGGCAGAGCCGAGCTGCCAGCAGGAGGGACAAGGGGAGGGGGCAGAGGGTGGCTGGTGTGGGACAAGGCTCTTGGCTTCGTGAGAGAGCTCTCCCGTGGATCTCAAAGCAGCTGCCCCCTCACTGGGAGGATTAAGTTCTCTGTGCATGAAAAAAAGAAAAAAAGCCCTCCTTCTCCTCCAAACTTGGCTTTTCCAGGGTTTCCTATGCCAGCCCAAGGCTGGAGGGGGGGTGAACTGCTCACTCCAGACCCCAAACGCCACACTTGGCCTGTCAGGGCTCAGCAGTGAGTATTTCGCTGCTGTTTGTACCTTCCCTGGGTCTCCCCAGGGACCAGTGATAACGTTTCGACTTGTGACAGATGCTTCCTTCATAAGGATATTTTCCAGGCTGACTTTTCCCCAGCCACCTCATAAAAATAGTCTCTTTTTATTTGAAATGTGGTATTTTAGCTGTCAGAGGGGAGAGGGATGGTGGTGGCATCCTTTAAAATTTGTCTTTTGATTAAAAATGAAAAATATAATTCTAAAGTAATTAACATGTGTGTTATTGGATGTACACTGATGATTACATTATAGGACTGGTTATCAAAGGATTACAGTTAAGAGGTTTAATATTCTCCAGCTGATCCTGTAGCAAATTAATCTGGTCTGACCTTTACTGTTCTTTGTTATGTCACCACAGTATCATTTCAGCTGTATCATCCCTTACCCCTTTTCAGCAAAGTTAAAAGAAGTAGGGAATTTCAAAAACATACCTTTTAGGGGAAGGACTAACAAAGCAAAGCTTTGTTTTTTTCATCAGAACTAATCAGTTGAGGAAAGTAGATCTGAACTGCAAACTCTTGCATCTCTGCAAACATTATTTTCTTGTTATAACAGCAACAAACTGTGAAGAAATCCATTGCCTCTGTAAGGATTAGGTTCAGAACTAGATAAAATGGGAGTTGCTTGGTGCCACATGCAAATTGTATTGTGCCTGTCCCTGGAAAAAAAGCAAAATATGGGGCCAGTAGCCTGTATCTATCCAGCTCATGTTCAGATCCATCGTGTTTAATCCCCTGGTGTCCACATGGAGCCCACACAATTAAGTGTTTATCTACGACAATGCAATCTCACAGCCATGAGGTCACACCCAGCAGAGTGGATTAAAAACACGCTACCTCCGTATAATAGATTCAGACTTCATAGATAAGAAAAGCACCATAATGACAGATTTCTGAGCTTTTTGTCTGACTCAGCAGAGAACAAAAGACTAAGCCAATTAAATAACTGACACCTGCTTTTATATACTTTTGCTCATCTCCATGTAATGCAATCTTAATAGGTATTTTTTACTACTGTCAGAAGAAGAGGTTTGTCACTGATCAGGTCTGAACAGGTGAATTTTCCTGCTGGAAGTGTTAAAACGCAGCGTTGCTAGCAGTCAAACATACGATCAAACACACGATTACAAGAACACATACTCCAGGGCTCTGTCAGACCGGGAGAAGATCCAGCAAGCTCTCATGGAAACGGAGCTGGAGCCAGCTTTGCAACAGGCAGATGCCTTGCTGGAAAACCACAGGTGCCCAAAACCCAACCGGCTCAAGGGAGACCAGCAGGAGGAGTGAGGTTTCTGCCCCTGTTTTGCTCCCTCCATGGGATGTTTTATTTCTCTCTCCTCTTTTCTGGGCAGTCCATTCCTTAGGAGTCTGGGTGTAGAATGGCTCATTTTTGCCTGAGGTTTTTTACACCCTTAGTCACTTTATGCCAGACAGATACTATCCTACCTACTCCCCGGAGAATAGTCTTGACCTGTCTAATGCCATTTTTCACATTCCCATCTCTGTGTTCAACCGGTCCAGCTCCTGCATCTCTCTGGACACAGCACCAGTGTCCCTCTGCTTCGATTTTCCTTCTTGGTCTGAGTTTGGATTGCACATTTAGTAGAGAGGGCACAACTCTACCAGCTCAGAAGAAATTGCTAGCCTAAATTTCTTCCTCCTTAGGAAGAAAATATTCATGTTTCCTAGGAAACTTAAAGCATTGTTCAGTATAAACATAATCTTGGCATATTTGAAGAATTAAGGCTGTCCTTCCATCACAGAAAAAAAAATTAGTGACGTTTATCAAAGCTTTTCCCTGAAGCCTCATCCCTCACAGGGAATTAGACCTTCATTGTTCCCTTCAATCTGCTAAACCCCTGATTTTTAAATTATTGCAGGGTTACCTACTGCAAAAAGCACCGTCCTCATGACTTTGAGGAGCTGTGGCACCACCCCAACTTCATGATGAATGACCAATAGGAGGAAAGCAGCCAAATTGATGATGTAGTAGCCTTCTGAATATTCTTTTTATGAAAGCGTCAGACTCTGATCCACCTTAAACCAAGGTGGAGTGCTGTAGAATCCAGGGCAATGATCTTCTCCTTCTACCTTACCATCTAGAAGTTGGGTATCAGGTCTAAGCTAATCATCCACGGAGCCTCTTTGGTCACTTCAGAGTTAAAAGGCACCTTCAGAGAGTGATTGATACCACCAACTTAAATGAGCCATCCCTTTTTCTCCCAGCTCACTCCACATGGAGCCTGGGAGACCACCTCAGACACCATGTTTAACTCATAGGTGTTTAATATTATGTCACACAGATGCTTACATAGATGTCCTTGAAAAGAAGCCACATTTAGGGCTTAAAGTCTAACAGACGTGTTTTTATAGCCCAGAAATTATATTAATTTCCCATTTTCTTATTTGCTTTCCTTTCTCCTATCTCTGTTGTGTTGACATGGTAGTTGCCACTGGTCATTAAATTGAAGTATTTGCATTGCAAAATTAAGAAAGTGAAGAATTCCCAGCATCCATTTCAACATGGCATGAAAATGTGAAATCTGGCATGTAATTCTCTGAAGGGTATATCTGTATTATATGTGAATCACAAGAGTTGGAAAGACACACCCAGTGTAAGATTCTCCAGTTATGCAATTATGTTTAAGAAATCAGGCATTTCTTCAGATTCTCCTCTTAATTTGCCAGAAGGAGTCGATTGCCCAAGTCCACCAGTTGCCAGGAAATGTATGATGTTCAGTTCTGCTCTGATATGGCAACTTGAAAACACTAATAAATAGAATTTATTTTGACTGATGTCATTTCAAGAAGTATTTCTACACATTTGTAGGCACCTATAAATTAAGTTGTGTGCCTATAATTAATCAAAAATTTCCTATTCTGTCTCTCAGCATTCCATTTGTTTAATAGTAAGGATAATAAATTCACTTTATAAACGCCCTGATAGTGCTATTGTTAGTATTGTCCTTGTTTTCCATTTAAAAATTCCTGGTTTGGGTTACATAGAAGACTGAAAAAATATAATTGTTTAAACTGAAATTTTATGTGATGGAGTGTAGGTTTCAGAAAATCTTTCCTTATTTTTTGCCCACTCAAGCTGAAAAAATTCACCTGTTTTCCCATTTAAAAAAAAAAAAAAAAAGAAGGAAAAGAAGAAAGAAAAAACCAACAAAACTTGGTTTTAATATTGTGAGACTTTGGGGGAGGGACTTGAGATGTGGCTGCAGAAGGAAATCTGTGCTTTTTTACCATTTGTGTGGCAGCGTGTTTGCACGAGCACATGATGCACGTATGTATATATTTACCTCGAAAAGCTGTATTACAAAAAATGGTACTGCCATTTTTTTGAAATGGAAATTTCAAAAAATGTTCTCTCTCACCCCTTTTTCTACATCCCCCTAAAGCGGGAGCCCCTTGGGTTGTATTTTGCAAAACACACTGTGCTGCTGGACACTTTTAGCTCGCTGGTAGTTGACTGAGAGCTGAGGCAACTCTCCGGGTCCCCAGACACACGGTTCTGCAGGCAGCATTTACTGACATGTCAAACTCCATCTTGGGGACTGAGGGGAAAGTCAGCTCTTGGACTTGTCCTAAGAGTGATGCATTAAACCTCAGTATACAAACAGTAGCTTTAGTAATGCTTTAGCACTTCTTTATTTAAAAAAAAAAAAAAAGACTATTTAATGATATTTTCTAGTCCAAGACCTTTTCCACCCTAAGCTATGATACCAGCAAAGACTATCATTATTTACCATCTACTCCTGGCAGTCTATTAGATTTTCCCAGACGTATGTTTCATTAAATTGAATGAACAGTTAATGAACTCCTAATAAATACCTTTTTATCCAGGCAATACAGAGAGTTATCTCACTGTGTTTGCAGAGCTGTGGTAACAGTCAAGTCAGCAACTTTCATATTTTCTAAGGCAAAACAATGATGTCAATATGAAAAGGAGCAAATTTACATCAGGCTTCAAGAAGTCATTGAAGATTTGTTTCCCCTCTCTGTTATGGATTTTTGGATGCAAATCATCCAGATCCTTCTATTCCACCTTCCCAGAAAAATGCCATTTTCCACTCCTCAGCAGACATTCATGTTTGCTGTTCCGTATGAGTTTGCATTTATTTTTTTAATTATATTCAGGGGAACCAAATATACGAGTTGTATTTTGCATACAATAATATAACGTGTAGCCCATGTGCCTTTATCTTTTCTGTGAGCAAATGGGCACATAGGTAGGCAAAGAAAAGCGTGTACACTATGCAAATTCATGTCCTGGTTCAAACTTCTCTGCAGCTTTAGCAAATAAATATTTGTGAATAATGGTGACACCACCTTGGCTACGTGGAGCAGAGATGTCTACTTTCCTCATTGAATCTGTGTTGATTTAGGTGTGACCCTAGCAAAGAAAAAAGCAATGAAAACTATTTGAAGTAGAGCTCTGTTAAAATATATACTAGTAATATAAATCATGGTTATTACCAGTGTTTAGCAATGTTAGCAGCAGCGCTGGTTGCTTTGGAGCAATGACAGAAACTTTGTGTTATAAACACAGTCTTTCCCCCCTTCTTCCCAGGTACATTGAAGAGATTGAGCCCCAAATTGCAGAAAGTTCACTGTGCAGAATTAAAACAGGGTCTTTCCAGTAGCCCAAGGCAGCAGCTCCCTGGGTAGCTAAATCCTGGGAACTGTTAAACTACAAAATGGGAGCCACGACAGAGTCTTCTGCAGAGCAAAACCCTTTTTCTGAACCAGCTTCTGGTTTAGTTCATTAGCAACAGGTTCTTTCTCCAAAGTATTGCGGTTTTTGGAAACACTGCTCCAGAACACACCTCGCTCCTGGTGAACTGCAGTCAAGCTCAGTGACACTCAGGTCCCAGCAGAACCAGGGGTACATAAAAATTGTAGTAGTAAAGAAAAGTCTATTTTAATATCTTTTATTGAAAAAAAAAAAAAAGTAATTAAAACTTTACCCATGCTGGGATTATTGTGCAATTAGATGAAAACTAGACCCAGATGAGCATCCCAAGGAGAACTGCTCCTCACCTTTACCAGGGCTGTGCCCGTTGACACCAGCTGATGGTTTAGTCTTTGGTCATTTGAGTGCTGCCCACACTCAGAACGGTTAATTAAGAATAACAGAGTCTCTCCTGCAAACAATAGTGTCTCTGTTTCTTTACTTCTTTTAGTAAATAGTTTATTTCTGAAACCAGAACTCCTAAACTGATTTGTGTTACAAGAGTAACTTTCCCTTATAATTAATTGATTGATTACTTAGTTAATTACTTAGTGATGTGATCTCTCAGGTGTATTGTGGCATCTGGTGGGGTTGATAATGACCTCTGTGGATGGTTTGTAGCTGCTTGTGTCCCTGCTGGAGGCAGGGGGTGGTGTTTGGATGTGAAGGAGACCAGGGGCAGGGGGAGGAGTTTCCCACACCTCAGCCTGGACCTTCTTTTACATTCAGAAATTTTTTGGTAAGTTTTACTCGTGATTCCAAAAAGAAAACGTAGTGTAAAATAGGAAACATGTGACATATATGCACTTGCTGTGGCCTTTGAGTAGAGGTTTCCTTCCCTTCCCTCTGACTCCATCGGCTGCAGCTCATCCTCCTCCTCCAGGGAAGGACAGACACCGTCTCTGCATTGTCTATGAACTATCAAGAGACTTCCTCAGAAATGATGATGATTAACCCATGTAGCCTGTGTGTCTTCTGCTTCTCCCCATTCCCCTAAATTTTCATAATTTTAATTTTGTAAACAAAACCCTCTACTCTCAGATTTATTATGCTTCTGTGGCTAAAATTCCTGTGAGTGGGATGCCTGCCTGCAGGATCTGGTGCTGCTTGGTGCTGACACTCAATTACCATGATTCCTTTTCTCTTGCTTTTGTACAACCTGGGAGCAGCCTCACCACCAGGTAGTGAGCTGCTCATAGCTCTCTGAGATCACACAGTTTGTTGCATCATCTGCACCACACTCAGAAAAGTCTCTGGTTTAAAACAAGAAAAAGACAAACTTAATTAGTGGCATTTTCCCAGTCGATTAAAAATTCTGTAAATGCATGGATTGATGCTTGAAACATTTCATGAATAACTGTGTTCCGGCTAGAAGACCATGTAGATACTATCTACATAAAAAATTTAGCACATAATATCATCTAATTAATTCAATTTTCAGTATGACATTTTTAGAAAAGTTATAGGTATTAATTTCTCCTAAAATTATTTGGGTTTGTTTTCCTTTTAGCTAGCATTTTTATAAGAAAATATAATTATAGCAGCCACTTAGTTCATTAAAGTTTCAGTATGGCTGTTTGAATAGGATTAATTCTTTCTGGCCAGCTCAGTTCTTGATGATTCACTTTAGGTTATCATCAGAACATGCCCATCTTCAAGCAAGAATTTGCAAAAATAGTGTTTTGAGTTGAGCATTTAATCTTCTTACACCAAACAAAAGTTTTTGGTAGTGAACACCAACTGCAGCATTTCTGAAAATTTATCAATATACCCAAATTGAAACATCCATCCTTTAAAAAAATGGTATTTTTTAATTTCCATTAAAACCTGGAATGCTCTCAGCTCTATTTTATTTCATAAAAGCCATCCTAATGGATTTTTCTTCAGAGGTCTATCTTTTGTCCTGTGCAATGAGTTTGAATTAAGTGTTGTCTTTGGGTATTTTCCACGTTTGGCTCATGATTTAAAAAAATAAAAATAATAAAAAAAAAATCCTACTGTGACACATCCCATTTTCCAAAGCCTTATTTTACAGCTAATTTTTAATGAATTATAACAAATCCCTGAACCTTCAGGAGTCTGAAGCCAGTGTCATGTTTTTCAGGGCAGGTTTTCCTGTGCTTTTTAACATAACATTTTCCATTCACCTTTAACTAATCTCAACCCAGGGTTATAAAGCAGAAGTACATGGAAAAAGTATCTGGTGAAAAAGTAAGGAAGTCGTGCTTGAGTACCAAGCAGGTTTGTTTCATGGTTGACCAGCTCTCGTTTTCATATATAAAATGTAATACAAACTACTTGTATCTCCTTTCTTTGTAGCTGTAACTGACCTGCATTAACCTGGCTACTCAATACCATTGGTTTTATCTTTCCAACACAATAGGCACAGAAGTCCTTTTTTTTTCCCCCCTTTTCTCTTCCTTCTCCTCCTATTCAACTTCGGCGCCATTTGGGAGAATGGAAAAATTAATTGATTTTCCCTAATGATGTCTCCGTGAGCAGATCAGGTTAACTGTGGACAACAGCTGCAGTTTAATTTGTGAGTGTGCAATTGAAAATTATACACTCGTTGGATTACTGCACCTGACCATGGGGCTGGCTTGCTGCCCGCTGGGTCTTAAAAAAATAAGATTCACATAAAGTCTAAAGAAATTCTATGCAGATGTATGTAAGAAAAGGAGAATGGAGATCCATCCTTATTTGTTAAGAAAAATTATGGAAGTTAGGAATTTTCTTAAGGAACTCCAGAAAAGTTGCAGTTGAGAGCTGTTTTAAATGTCATTATTGAATTTGGTGATGTTAAACCCAACCTTAATGGGCTGGAATTGTCTCAAAGGTCATGAAGTGAAACAGAAACACTGAGGAAAAATAGCGTAAATTTTAAGCTACTGCATGTTGGTTGATAAGTATTTAAGTGTTATAAATCTTAGAAACATTCTTAATTTTGAAAAAAAGACAATTTTAACCTGATGAGAATATTGAAAACTGACAGTGTATAAATATTGTTGAGGTTTGGTTTTGGGTTTTTTTTTCCTATTTTTTCCTAATACTTCATATGTTTAAACTTGAGTCTTCACTTCCAGAATATGCTTAGTTTCTCTTAAAGAAAACAACAAAAAGCATATTTTAGGTGTCCCTAAAATAGAAAAGAGAAGCCAATGTTTGGGCTATTAGATTTTTCCATTTGAAATCATTAATATTTTGCAATCTGGATGAAGCTGTGGGTATTTGTACTCATTTGAAATGTCAGCCAGAATCTTACAATTTCACATACTTGTCACCATTTTACAGGCTTCAGGTTCATATTACAAATTGGCAGTTAATACTTTTCAGGTCATCTAAATATTCCCTTTTTCTCTCTTCCTTACCAAAACTCTTACATATCAAAGGAAATCAATAGGCAAATTGTAGTTTCCCAGAAAAATACATCACCTAGATCCTGGAAGGGCAGCTGCCCTGCAAACCCTGGGGCAGGCTGGCCCCGTCCAACTCTAGAACACCAAGGGGGAATGGAAAACTTGATTTACCAAAAAAAAAAAATAAGGGCACCTACACACCACAGAGATGATGCCTAGATGAGAGGACAGAGGGGGTGAGTCTAAATTCTGGAGTAAAGAGTAGCTATTAAGTTAGTTCAGAAAAGGTGAATTAAAAAACCTCTACGTGGTTGTTATGATTTAACCTATTCCAAAATTAAAAAAAAAAATTCCATCTCAACTCCGAGGACTGGAACCAAACTTCATGTTTTTCCTATATTTGGGAAACCCTTTGCTTTTGATAAAACACATTTCCTGCATGTCAGAGGGGATTCCCAGGCTGGGTGGGAGCAGTGCCCTGGTAGCCCTCGCAGCGCACGTGAGCTCCTCTGGCAAATGTGTGAAGCACAAGTGGACGAAGCGCAGCTGCGCTCGCACCCTCTCAGCCTTTCAAAAAATTCTCTCTTCTAGAAAACGGGACCAAAACTTCCCCCACTCGAAAGCCCTTTAAATGGGACAGCGCTACAAGCTGCAGCCCTCCAACCCCCTCCTTAATGTGTATTCTTTTCTTTCTGCAGCCCATCTGGGAAGGTTGGAGGGAGAAAACTCCCCATCTTCTGAAGCATCGCAACAGGAGAGAGGGGGAGGCTACCACAGCTCACCTCTGCTCTGCTGGCAGAGTAAGTTTGTTTTCCTTTGCATATATATATATATATTCTGAGCCAATATAAAAGCTTTCTGTGTCCAAATACCGATCCTTTTGCTGCTTTGAGCTCCGAAAGCGAGAGGATTTATCACTTGTAATTTTGCATTGTCCTGGATTAGAGGGGGATAGATGTACACTCCAGCCACTGTTGACATTCCTGGCATGTATGGATAGCGCAGGCAGTTTGCATCTACAAGCCAAAAACATAAAGAACAGCCTTTTGTAAGCATTTGCTTTTATTGTGACATCTCAGCTGTGCAGCTGTGCAGTAATCTCTGTGCCAAGGAGATGAAATCATCAACTTGTTTGAATTCTTGCTTTTATCAGAGCAGAGCTGCTATCATAATGGAAGGACTAACTTCTTGCTAGGTTAATTGGCTTTAATTTGTCCTCTGCAGGAATCTTTGACTCCACTGTCAGATGGCATTTATATAACACCGATCCTCTTCAAAGCACTTCACCAAGATCAATTATCTTGGAACGTGCTCTTGCAAACTCTGCGTTACTGTTCTCCCCTTTGTAGTCTTATAGAGAGGTTGGTGGCCTGATTTTTCAGGTCTGAGAGTCACACCTGAACCCCCAGCCAGACAGGACTCATCCCAGGCTAACACAGGGAGAAAATAGCACAGGAGGTCTTAGAAAAAGTAGGAGTTACGAGGCCCCCATCGCTACTTGGGTCTGAAAGCTGGTTCTCTGGCATGATACAGTTCAGCCCCTACTCTGCCTGCCCAGACCACTGGGGAATACTCCATCTTTAAACAGAGGAGAATTCAATAGAATTAATAATTTGAAAGGGATCAGATACTAAAGATTAAACACAACATTTTTCTGCATTCGCCACAATGTTTATCCAGTACCCAACAAAACACCAAGGAGGACAGGAACCTGAAGATGGGTTTTGACATCCAGCATTGGTAGGGTTAGGCTAAGACTGGCTAGACTTTCAAGCAGTATGGCAGTTTCCTTACAAGCATTTAGGGTCCTGAGTACCAAAGTCATTTCTGAATTTGGGGCTTTGGTAGATTTGGTAATCTGGAAGCATCTCATGTTTTGACCTTCTGGAAGCCCTATATGCTCCCTGTTCCTATCCTGTTCATCTCTGGTAACACAGCAGTGGAGATGTAGCCTTAAGGATTATGGGACTTAAGCAACCTGGGATAAGGTTGACCACAAAAATAAATGAAAACAATTCAGCATTTTAACATCAGTGCAGCAAAACAAGCTACTTTTACTGTTAGACCTCGAATTTATCTTTCTGCCCCTGTACATTTGCATACATCACAAGAGGAGGAGTAGGTGCTTTGCCGCCGGTAAAATAGAGAGCAGGAGGATCCAGATTTACACTAAGATGTCTGCAGTCAGCGTTTGTCTCTACATCTGAAACTATTTCTAGGTTTCAAGAGGACCAGTTGCCACCTCCCAAACACATTGTGGTGGTGTGGGAAGGTTAGGTTAGCTATTTGTATCAATATGAAATAAGGTATAAAACAGGGTTTCATTAATATTAGACTCTTTTTGTGGCACCAGGAGTCTGATATATGAGGAACTGTAATTCTAAAGCAAACTGTGTCACCAAGGCAGTCTGTAATCCCTGAGAGGTTTGTAGGTATTTGTATCTCTCCTCTAAGGCTGCAGATCTTCCTTGTAAGAAGTCAAAGACAAATATTCCCAGAGAGGGAGAGGTGTGTGGCTTAGTGTGGCTGAAAAAAACGCTTTGCTGAGATCCAGAAGGCACTAAGGAAAGGATCATGTGAAGGGAGACAACTCGGAGAAGATGTTGAGGGAAAATGATCCAAAAACATGGATCTTTGCCTTCAGGAATTCTGTGTGAAATTTATTCTTCTTTGCACTACAAATACTCCTGTAGAATGAATGAAGGTAATACAATTGCACTGGGACAGCTAAGCTCCTTGCAGAGTGTGTTTAGTAATGGTAAGGTACCTGTCCAAGAAAACTGGTGACTGCACCAGGAGTGGATGTCCTGGGCAGAGAGCATCCCTCTGTTCCCTTTTACACTGGAGGAAATGGTGTCCCCACTCTTTCTTCTCCATCACAGCTTAGACAGGGCCCCTTTGCACCAGCTGCCTTAGTTCTGAGAGCCTCTGCCATGCAGTTTCCAAACCCTCACTTTCTGCATTATATTTCCTGCAAACTATTCCTAGCCATCCCTCGCCGGGTTGTGTTGGACTTGGTACACGAGTTCAGAAGAGTTTGCACACAACAAATAGCAGCATTTGCTAAATACACGACTGCCGGATTCTACGTGGAAGAGTAATAAAATGCAAAGTACATAACTCAACTCCGCATAGCGGGGTCTGGCTGCTTGCCCTTTTGCCTCTGAATTGCTTTTTGAAACCCTGCCCTGCCCAATACAAGTGAAATTATTCTAATTATACAGTTTGAAAGAGTCCCTAGTGACATGCTGGATACTGATCATTTCCTAGTTCACTGCAAAACAATTTCACATATAATACAGATTACACAAAGGGTCATGAGCTCATAGAAACTCTGAAACCGTCTTGAAAGCTTTGTATTTGCTCCGAGTCTAGGTCACTTTTGGGTATGGATTAAAGAAAGATGATGAACCTTCTGTTATTTTAAAAGTAAGCGTCTAGATATTTTATTCTTCCTAATCTCAGACTTGCGTCCTCTGAAGAAATAGAAATAGATCTGCTCTTTTCCTTATTCCATTTTCAGATGCATAATGAATTAAGCAGGTTGTGCTTGTCATCTCTGTTTATTAAGATGGATCAAAACCAAGCCCCAGAACCCAAACAATGTACTAACCCAAGGAAGTTCAGGGTTGGATCCAGAATTTTTACCTGGCTTACCTTTTGAATGACCCTAGCCCAAATTTTAAGGATGTTTTCACCAGGATTTGATCTATTTCTAATTCTAAGAAGAAGACCTGCAGAAGAGTCTCAGTCTCTAGCTCAAAAGGAGATAAAATACAGATATAATGGTCTGGCTGTTCTTCAAGAATTTTTTTTCCAGTGTTGTGCAACAAAGACTGTTTTTATCACCACCGTGGTATAAATTAGCTATCTAAACAGGTGCAGGAAGATGGATATAGTACCTGCAGTCATCAGTTTCTGTCTCTGCAGGTGACCCATCCCAGCAGACTCGGGCGATGACGCTCATCTCCCATAACAATGTCCTAATCTGCAAGAGTAGAAATAGTTGGAATGGGTTTTTTTTTCTCACTGACTCTCTTATGCTCTGAGACTTGTTAGATCCCTGAACATGTGCTTATAATGACAATTTGGTATAATTGAGGTCATAAAATTATATAGGCAATTCTATAAAATGACCATTGTTAGTCATAATGACATCTCATAGAATAAAATGGGGACAAAGCGCACACTTTGCAAACCTTCTGTCAAATATTTTGCCAGGGCTGTTTATTATTCCCGGTCTTGAAGGCTGAATTTTCATCAAAATGTCGAAAGTGGAAAATTGTCAGCAAGGCCTACGAGCAGCATTGGGCTTCCCATCACAAAATCCCCCACGGTGGATCACTAGCCCTGCTGGCTTGGTCTGTAACACCGAGCTTACGGGATTTGACTTAACACTAGTCGTCAGTGGTATCAAAAATATGAAGTGAGAAAGAACTATATTCAAAAGAAGGTCTCCCTCTCTCCCCTTTCCCTATTCCAAGCCTGACATGTTTCCAAGAGTCAAAACAAAAGGTGTGCTCCACTGTTGTAATGACCTCACCTGCAAAACACTACGTGCAGTCACGCCAGCACAGATTTTTCATGCACATGTAATATACAGTTATCCAGCACTGGTTTTCATATTATTATTATTTTTTTTCCCCAGTAGTTGAATCAACAAAAGAATAGCTGTGCACCATGTAACAGCGTGATGGTAGTAGGGAAACAAGAAAAAATTGCCTTTGGTGGCAGGGGTAGTGACCTTGATTGGCCAATAAAACCAACCAAAATTTTTACAGAAGACTCCACCTGGACACAAATTCAGTGTTTGGACTTTTAGTCTTGTTCCAGCTTCTTCATTCATTCTTCAAACAAAAACCAGTTTGTTTACTGTTTTATTATTTGGGGGATTTTTTTCAGTTTCAGTGTATCAATGCAACTAGAACAAGAAGTACAGAAACCTAGCACAGGGTAAGTCTTTTTAGTATCTACAGGATATGCTGGCCCCCACATTTTGAGCAGAACATCATGCTTTGGATAGACAGCAGTCAGGATAGGTAAAATCTAACTTTTTTGCTGTAAAAGAAAAAAAATATGTTGACTGGATCTGCTGCATTAAACATATCTGTCCTTTCTGATAGAGCCAAGGAGCTCACCTGTGATATTTTAAAACCCACCAGAACAAGGTGGACATACTTAAAGCTGGTTTCCAAGGAGGTGTCTATCTTATATATGCACTAAGCTGCTCAGATGAAGCATGGATGAATCAATGGAGTGAGACCTCAGCTTAGGGGATCCAGTTGCCCTGTATCCAGTCCCCATTGACTGTATATACCAGTCACTGGTATTTCCACTGTGAGGGTAGTGGGAAGGACAGAGTCTTTTAGCACCATATCCATGCCTAAGGCAGTTCCTCTCTGTGCTCTGATGCTTCGTGCTGGATATCTGCAATGACTTCCAGAACCTAGTCTTATTTCCCCCACAAAAATCCAAATCTCCTCTCTCACATTTTATGCTTCAAAAGACAACTGGAGGCAGTACATCCATCCATCAAGGCTTGGTGGTCTTTCTTCTTCCAGTCAACTTTATAAAATAAAATGCAGGAGATACCTGGTGGACCTGCTGTGAGAGGACCTGAAAGAGGTCCTCCTAAGAGGAGCTGGATTCATGCCGGAGCTCTACTGCAGACCTATTTCTTTATCTCAGACCAAGAGGGTCCAATTTTTCCAACACAGAGTGCCCAACTGCCCATTTCGGGATGTTTCTGTTGGCCCTTTCTGATCTTAGGAAAATATCTCTACTGCTCACTGTCTTTCCAGTGGCAATTACAAATGCTTTGGAGAGAATGATGTCTTGACGTCTATTGCACAGTTCTTTGGAAAAAAAAAAAAAAAATTAGTCCCATGTTCAAAGTTAGCCTTTTGGATCTTCTGGAGAAGAATTAAAACCAAAAATAACTTTGGGGAACAAAATCGGTAATCGCAGTGCCTACACAGACTTTCCCAAGCCCTTGAAGCCATTGTGCTCCAGCTCACAACTGCTAGCAGAGTCGAGCAGGGGGCTGAAAAATTTTTTTCTAAATTAAACTTGGCCTGGATGTTTCGGTGAGCTTGTCTCTTTTATAATAAATATTTTCCCTCTAAAATTATGGAATTGTCTGTTTCATTTCAAACTGTTTCTTCACCTCAGGATTCAGAAAGAGCAATGCTTTTTTAATGTGGAAATTTCTTGCACAGGTCCTTTTGTCCTTCGAGCCAAATCCCATTTTATGTTTCTTAAAGATTTATTTATTGATACTTTTTTGGCCCACCTGATTAGTTACACAACTACATATCACAGACGGGATGTAACCACCAGTTTAAAAACCTTTTTGAAATGTGACTCAAAGCAGCCAAAGAAGGTTTATCAGTATCATGCTGATTTATTTAGCACATACGATGATTTACTACAACATTTGGTTTATGCTTGAAGAATTTTTTTTCTTTTTTTTTTTTTCATCTTTTTTTGTCTCTTCTGAAAAGTTGACACATGTAACCACTATTGTTTTCTATTCTAATCTTTTCAAATTTTTAGGGTTTAAATCATCTCTAATAAATAAAAACTTTCAGTTGAAACATGAGAAGGAAACTTTTTTTCTTTCCAACTACTCCTGACCATATGGCATGTTAAAGGGTTTGAGTTTTTTTTCTGTTTTCTGCTTCTATTTGTTTTGTAATTAAGAAACTACTTGAATGAGAGAAAAAAAATATATATCTTGCCAATTTTGGATCCTTTATTACTTATAGAGCCAATGTTCTTTGAAGTTTCTGACAAATCCCATTATTCTTTTTTCCTTTTACATGCTAAGGTTCCAATTCTTAGCTCAGGCTAGAAGTGCTGAAATGGCAGAAGAAGTCGGTATCGTAACTCTCATGAGATTTCCAGTAAAATTCTGGCAGCCTGGAAGGTGAAGCTCTGGATATTTTGGAAAGGTATTGTTGAAATTAATCTCTTCATACTTACGTCTTTCATCAGTGCAGATGGACTAGCTATTCAGCTTTATCATTCAAGAAGGCTTTGCCTAGAGCATGTTTCGTGTTGTAGCTTTCTTTCATTGTTGGTAGGGAGCTGGGACCTGCAGAGGTGTTGAATAAAGAGATGCTCCTTCACCTGGAAGAACATTTTAATGGCATTCTTTATTACAGGTCCTCTTATTTTCACAACTCCTGCTGTAAGCGAGCGAAGTGGGGTTGGTTCTGGTTTTAAGATGGGAAAACAAAGCTCCCAAGTGTAAATGATTTGTCAAAAACAATGACAAAATCAAAATGAAAACACAGAACTCTTGACACCTTTTCTAGTGCCAAAACCACCAGAGCATCATTCTCTTCCCTTTGCAAGGAAAAAGCTGCTGGTTCATGTCTCCTGGGGCAGATTTTCAAAGGCAGTGACTATTGGGATTTCTAAAACTACGCAGTTGTGGGGGAGTTTGGTACCTAGGCGTGAAGCATGCACACACTTTTCCAGACATCTCCTTTGGCATCGTGAAAACCTGACCTTTCTCCTAGGCACAGAGCATTCCTCAGTCTGTACTGGGAGGATTTTAGAGCCCTCTCAGAGATCCAATTGTCGTATTTACCCTCTTGCTAAAATGTTTTCGGTGCCAGGCACGGATTCAGCACTTTGCAGGGAAAGACTGTTCCAAGCTCTTCCAAGTGCTGCTCTAGTAATTTTTCCAATTGATAAATACACCAGGGATGACTCCCATCCCTTCCATTCCCAAAGACATAAACAAGCTACAGACCATTCTGGGTTTGACTCACAACCAGAGTAGCAAAGTCCTGAAATCCAACACATTATCTAATGTTAAATACACTCCTGTTCTATATGATTCATATGCTTTCTACTTAATTGAAGCGTGACACACAAAGCAAAAAATGTTAATTGAATTTTATAGCTCATGAAAGTTGCCAGGTTCTTTAGAGATAATTTTTCTGAGGCGATAACTTATCTTTTCAAGCTTTATTTCTTTTTGGTTTTGGAAGCATTGAAGGTGCATTAACTTGGAGAGACAACACATTTATTTATTGGAGTTGGTTTCTTGCAGCTAATGGCTATTTTATTTTTCAGAAAACATGCCTTACTTGGCTCTTGTGTAAAACTTGGTGTGTGTAAAAATCTTGTAAGAGAAAAAAGAAAACAAGACTGTTCACCAAACTTCTGAACTTGAGCCTTATCTCAGATTTAATCTTGGTTTGAAATGAAGCCTGACTCCTGACCTGTTTCAGTTGAACATCCCACCACCTGCCAGAATTCTTTTCTGAAATACAACTTTTATGGCTCCTTGTAACTTAGACTGCATCTAATATTACAGTAATCCCTTCTGGGAAAGACTGCTCTAAACTTGTGCTTTGCTATAAATGACCAATTAAGACAGGAAAAGAGCTGATTAGAGCGATTGTGACAGTAGTGACTTTTATAAACCATTATGCGTTGATTTGGGTTGTTCAGAAGGGTTTGTCTTTTTTTACACACCGACTATTGATCATCACATACGGATGAAGACATTTGTAAGGTAATTGCTTTTTCTGCAAGTCTATGCAATGTATTTAAAATTTAGTAGCATTGAAACTGCGATTCTCAGTAAACACATGATGTAGATACAGAGATGGAAATTCTGCTCCAGAAATATGTGCATAATAAAGACACTTATTTGGCAAAACCTTTGTCGATGATGTCTGGAAGATCAAGTCTCACAAGTTTCTGCCTAATGTTGTCTGTGTCACCAGCCTGGAAGCCTCAGCTGTCAAAAAAACCTTTGTAAGTAGATTTTTAAAAAAAAAGGGAATTTTATGGTTTGAAGACAGGCAACTCTACTGATTTCCTCCATGTCACTGGGGTGGGTAGTCCATGCCCCAGCCTGTTCTGTGCATTGGGCAGGTAAGTCTGAAATATATATGTATATCCTTTATAACAGTATCAGGAATTGCTCACAAGCTCTTGAGAAGTAACACTTACTGATTGCTAGAAGATGGGTTAAGTTTGGGTCCACCACCAAGAAAAAAAGCCAAACAAGGCGGTGATAATAAAGTCCATCACTTCTCCACTCGTGGCTACCTGTGTCCATGCTCAGGAAAAGACAAAAGGCCGAGCGAAGCCCACATGCTGTCTCATTGGCAGGTTTATTAGAGATGCTATTAGCATTCTTATTAATGGACCTGCTTAGATTTTCCTATTAGTAGAGTTGCCAGACCTGCAGCAACCTGAGACCCATTTTGCTTCTTGATATGCTTTTAGCCTTAGTGCTCATCAGCAGCGTAAGTCAAGGTCACTTCAATTAAATAAAGCCAGTAGTCAATTTGGACCACATCTTCTAATATAGCATATGGGAAAGAAAAAAGAGATAATTAAAAAGGAGATAAAAGGATAATAAAATATTTCCAACTGTTCTGTGAGATTTCTCCAGTTTCTCCACACCCCACCGTGCTCACCAGGCTCCGTTGTGGAAGTAAATCCTGGGCCATTTCACATCATGCACAAACCAACGCCTGGGATCACATCCACCAGCTCCTTAGAAATTAAATGGCAGTCAGGTGTCCTAGGGTCACAGACACCAGAAAAAGTGCATTAATGACCCATGAGATCTCTGATACACAACCAACCGCTTCTGTTTGCCTTCTTGAGCTTCCTTCATGATGAGGCAACCGGCTGGCAGATGACAGCATCTCAAAGCACAGCCAAGTACAGCCTGTGGTTTTAAACTACATTATCCTCATCCCCATTACGAAGAAATATAGCTCCTTATAATCCCCATTACACTCCTGCATAATTGTGAACAATCTGCTGTAGTCTCTAGAGAGAAACCCTTGAATCTTAGACCGCTTCTAACTAGTATTTTAAAAGCATTGATTAAAGCCCACATATGTTCCTTGTATTTTATGCAGAAATCACACTAATATGCTTAAACAAGAAATCCACTCATTTTCAACACAGAACATTTGTTTATCGATTTTTTACTCCACTTTTGTTGATGCTACAAATTATGTCTTCCACAGGAGAAAGAGGAACAAGCAAAGGAACAAGAACACAAACAGTCTGAGTGGAGAATTGCTAATTTTGATTGGGAATGGGGACTGGCTAAACAAGGAGTAAACAAACCTTTTTGTAGAAGTACCACCTAGAGCACAGACCTATCTTTTCCCAAATTTTTTAATCAACAAAGCTCTGCATGTGATTTCATAAAAGGGATTGATAAGAAATCCTGTTCTAGTGGATACAAATTTCAGAGCACTAATGGGGGGGTCTTCATATATAACTTCTATTTTCAAATTAATGAATAATGTTGACTGTGTGCTTGATAACCTGCCTCCACTGAACAATTTTCTGGTGTACCATGCAAGAACAGAATGTACAATACCAATTAGCTGCTTTGCCCATCTACTTAAAACGTTTTGCACATGCTGGCAAATGTAAATACACAATTAGGGCATATTTAGTTAAAAGGCAAAGCAAGACAAAGTACAACTATTATTAGCCAGAACAAAAATCTTCACAAACTTCATCCATATTGAGGTCTAATTAAGTCTGCAAAATGTGCAAATCAGCCTCACTAATTGTTTAAGGTTTGGAAAACTATCCTAGGTTAGAAAGCACAGCACTCAGTGTTTCGATGGCGCGGGTGGCTGTGGTTTGATGCCTATTGTTACTATTAGCTGGTTTTGTCTACACACAGAAAAAACTCGTAAGCCAAGTGTGAAAGTAATTAGCGTTAGGAAGTTGTGTTAACAGGAATTAGAAGAGTACTCACAGGAGATCTTCATTACAGATGAAGAGTATTAAATGTCAATTGTATCAGATGTTTTGTGTTGTTGTATGTCTTTCTACTTAAATGTAGGAAGTAAATAAAAGTCGGCTCATTGGCAGCTCAGTTTAATGACAAAAACAAGTTTGAGAGGAAAAAACGGAGAAAAGCATTTTCTCTATCTTTGAGCATTTGCCAATTCCATAGCTAGAAATATTGCACTTTTTAGTGCTTGAGATTGTCTGGGATTATAAAATGCTTAAAGAGTTAGTGGCAGAGAAGGCAAAAGACAGTTTCTTCTAGGGAATTTGAAGCATTCTTCACTGCAGTAAATGTTTTATTTTCAGGCTAGAGGTAATTCCCTTCAATCTGAAATACAAGGTCTTTATACCAGCATTGCCCCTGGTGTGAAGTATCGCTTTGCAACAGCCTGAAAACTTATTTTCTTTCAAACTTATGTAGGGAACTAGTTAAAATAGGGTTGTTTAATTTCAGTTGCAGAGGGTTTCAGTTTATGTCTAAAAGCTGACCGAAACATCATGTCATGAGAATCATCCCTCCAGCTTCCGGTGATTCCAGTTGCTCCCAGGACTGCAACGTGCATCCCAAAATTGGTCCACCTGAATTCCTCGACTAAGGATGTCCTGTGTACACCTGGAAGAGTGGAATTGGTACCCAGGTCACAGCACTACTGGGATCCATCTGATGGTCCGTGTGGCAGCTTCCTGTAGCTCGATGCCTGTCCAGGCTCTGTCGTCCCTGCGAGTGCCATCAGCATCTGGGCTTCCTTGAGGAAGGAACAGGTATGTTGATGTGTAAATAAATAAGTAGGGCAGGTGGAGGTAAAATAGAGATACCTCTTGTCCTCTTACTAAGAGTATTGCTGATGACCTTTAAAACAAATTCATACTTCTAATAATAATAATATTATTAAAACAGTATATTTAATGGAAATAAGATTTAGCTTTATTAGCATTTCATCTCTTCCCCCTTCTTTACTTCTTCTCAAGTTTAATTCCTTCCTATTTTGAACATAGCAAAGTGGTTTCTTTCCCACACTCCTCCAAATCTGAATAGGTTTCAGCAAAGCAAGACAGAGAGGAGCAATTGAGAGCTAATGACTAGTGGGGGCTGCTATCAGACCCCAGATAGGCAGGGTTTATGCTTGTTAAATGTGTCTGCAAGTTCTAGGAAGCTAATTAAAGCTAAGCACATTCTTCTCATCTTACAGGTACTCTGTGTCTGTAGGATATAAGATACCAAAAAAGAGTTCTGTTTCCCTGATCCTTTAACTGTGTGTCAAAGCAATAAGCCCTAACTGAAGTTTCATCTTTCTCGAGGTGTTGCTAGGTGCTAATTAGTCTCAGGGCCTTATAAAAAGGGGAGAAAGTGCAGCAAAGGATTTCTATGGAGACTGGTTTCTTGCCCACTCTTTAGAAATAAGCCCTAAAAGAGCCTGTCATTAAAGGTTGTTGTGACATTTATTCCCATGGTGTGGTTGTTACAGGGATGGACTTTGCACTTATTAATACAAAGATATATCGCTGCTTCAGTGGAGGTTTTAGCAAACTGCTTTTCCTCACCCTGTAGCCAAGCTGCCTGTGGTATCTCCAAGGCAGAGGGGAAGACAAAGCAATATTTACACTTCCCAGGTCTTTGTTAATTTGATTCAGCTAAGGCAAACTTCCATCCTGGGCTGGGGTCTCTCTGATAACTGGTTTATTATATCACTATAAAACAATAAAGCAGAGCGAATAACTCTGTGCCAGGTGAAAGTGGGCAAAGCTGAATCAAGCCACAAGTCTAATGTCCCAACTGAGACTACGTTCCCAGTGTTCTGATGGGTGGAGGAGTGGGAAGTGTCCTCGATTCCCCGAGAGCCTCAGCCCTACGTGCTCAATCACTCAGGCACTTTCTAATAAAGGGCTTTGAGAAACTGGATGTGGATTTGGCCTATCCAGATACCCACCTTTTTTTTTTTTTTTTTTTTTTTTTTTTTTTTTTACTGTTCCATTTGCTGTGAAGGAAGGAAGTGGTGAGAAAGTCGGGTTACGTGCCCAGCCACAGAGTCCCAGCAGTTTACAATATCCCCATACTCCCAAGGATGCTCATACTCTTGGCAGACTGATGCTAGCAGTGGGCTCACCTAAAAGTGCTTGGGGCTGTTGTCAAACCCTTCATAACATGGCAAAGTACATCATGTTTGTGGATATCTTAGCCTTTTTTTTTTTTTTTATTCCATTTCCGACTGTTAAATTACCCCGTGCGCTCTTGTAACCACGTAATCACAGTCAATTCCTTCATTGTTTGGGGCGGTTGAATCCAAAGCTTTTGGGCTTTTTTGGGTCATGTGTGCCAGACCTCAAAGTGACCTTAACTAACAATCCCTTGTTTCTCTTCCTCTTTCATGTACTTACTTTCCAGGATCAATCTCTTTCCAAAAATAATATTAACTTTGGCCCCATACCCTACTCCATTTCACTCTGGTATACGTCTGGAGCAGTAAGGATAAGAACAAAGCACCCTGTCTTTAAAACACTTCTCTTTTAACCACACTTGGGTCCTTTTCTTTACATACACTCTATTTCTAAGGGGAAGATGGAGTGTTTTGCAGTAAGGGAGCTCTGTGCCCAGCGCTAGTGACTCGTGCAGCATCCATGGGGAATGTTTACTGGGCTTGTTCTCATCACACTTTTACATTCTTCAATGTCAGGGGGAATTCAGAACGCAGGGGCACTAATGCACAATCACTGTGTTCCAACTTACGATGTTTGTCTCTGTATTCTGTATTAAAAAAATAGTTGCAAAGCAAGTAAAGTGCAGAATAATGCAGAGGTATTGGAGTGTACAGGGACAGGAATGGCAGGAGAGGCTGAACCTGGAATACTGTTACGATGGCTGCACCAAAAGTCAGCAGCTGGAAGGTCCTGATTGTACAATTATAACAGAAATTAGATGAACAGATTTAAGAGCAGGGTGAAATAATCCCTTGTAAAGAAATTACTGCAGGAGGCAGTGGACCTTTTTATCACTTCACAGCAAGGTATAAAAGCCTGGACGTCGGTGAGCTGTGAACTGGGGAAGGAGGCTATATAGAGGCTAAGTGACACTTCACCTCTCACCTTAAACTTTCATGAATCAGTGAAAAATAGACTTATTCCTTTTGAACACACAAGTTTCAAGCCGAGTCAGGGTTTTGTGGACCTGTGAAGCCTGCAGGGTAGGTGTAATGCCACAATATTTGCTCCCAGTGAAAGGACATGAGCAATGTGTGCGCTCAGGGAAATATCTCTGTGAACTATCCCTGTGAAGGAGAAGGTGCTGCCTTGTGTTTCATTCTGCAGATTTTAGAAAGTCATACCTTCTTCCCTGTCCCTGTGCAGTCAAGCAGGAAAGGATGTGGGCTCTAAACCCCACTGGGTAAATGGGGGAAGCCCTGGCAATCACCCCCTTTGCCCACCACTGTACCCTTCAAAACTTCCAGAGCTTTGGACACATCCCTGCTCCCCAGGGAGGATGGGTCACCATAACACCATCAGCAGCCCAGGATGGAGAAAGCTGCTGTCATTTGTCAGCATCACTATTTTTGTTGATTTAATAACAGGAACTGATACGTGTGCTGTGATTCCAGCAGATAAATGTGGGATAGGATGGGCTTACCAAGCACAAAGGGATGCAGAGGCATCTGTTCCATTTGCAAATTGCAGGGCAGGGCAGGAAGGGTGAAATGGAGAACTGTTAATGCTCCATTAGCTTATCTGATGGGTGGAATTAGGATGGTTGAGTTTGAGGGTTGGAGTTCTTTTTCATGTTTCCTATTGACAAACATTGCTTTTCTTGCTCTTCCTCTCATGGGGAAGAGTTAATTGCTTTCCCTCCTTCCCTTCCTCTCCACCCAAGCACTGGACAGTGCAGATGGGCCAGATGATGATGCTTTACAAGAGCCAATGTGGGCACCTGACCCAGTGCTTCCAGGGTTTCTCCAGTACACATAATTCCAGCTTCGCATCCTGAGTTTTGGGGAGAAATAGCACTGTTTTCCCATTTGCAGGCTGGGAGTGAGGGTAAATATCCCCATTACCTCAGCAGGCCTGACCTATTTTCACTGCCTGTGGTTCCTGCTTTCTGGGAGCAATGACACTGGTATACAGTAAAGAAAGGGCCTCATCTGAGCCAAGTACTATTTATTTAGAGAAAGATTTTTATTTAGAAAAAAAGACTTTTAAGAGAAAACAGATTTTTAAGGGCAGTAAATCACTCTGTATCTCTCTACCTAGAGCTTACTTATCCCCTGATGTTAGATAGGTGCGTCTGAGCTTTTTTTAGACTTTTCTAGAGTCTATCTTTCTCTGGACAGCCCTGGACTGCCAACTGCCCTTCCCATCAGAGGGGGACCAGTCCCCTGATGCCTTACACCCAACTGTGGCTCAGCAGCTGTTTCAGTTTGGCTGGGACCTTGCAATGAGGCCATACCCTTGTAATTGAGTCATCAGCATTTGCTGAGAGATCCTTTATTGTGTTGTCCTGCTCATTCCCTTCCCATTCAGACAGGAAAGTCTTATACAATAACTTCACCTCGTGGAAAAGGTCATGTGCAGAGTTCACAAAACACTGTCTCTCTATTCCTTTGTTTATTGCTTAGTATCCCTATGCCCATCCCATAAGCCACAAAACAGGGGAAGATATTTAAAAATATCTCCCATTTTGGCACATCCCCCATAATCTGGCAGTATTTGGGTTGAGGCTTTTGGTTTACATTTATCCGGGTTTCAGAAAAATCAGGACAAAGCTCAGCTGGAGTTTCACAGTTTTGCTGAGCTCCACAGAGAACCCACATGCAGAATTGCCGCAGGTTTTGTAGGTCTCCATCCAGCCCATGAATCAGCTGAGGTCGACTTGAAACTCAGCCCAGGTATGCTATGACACCCCAGCAGCCCCGGGTCCCTGCAGGCAGCTGCACAGAGGCTCGAGAAGACCTTGCCTGT
Organism: Scolopax mira; assembly: GCA_004320125.1. Lineage (NCBI taxonomy): Eukaryota > Metazoa > Chordata > Aves > Charadriiformes > Scolopacidae > Scolopax > Scolopax mira. Next base: position 32,804 of record BJBW01002204.1, on the reverse strand, counting down.
GCTCGGTTCCTGCTCTGCCACTGACCTTCTTCATGTCCCATCCTTTCTGCCTTCAATGGTCCTTTGCCACCAAACTCGTCTTCTTTCCTAACGTGCCATTACCCAGCCCATGTGCCTTAACACCGACATCCTCGTGTCAGTGATGTCCCCTGGTAGCAACAGGCAGAGCTGTTATCGCTCGCTCCAAACCCTTCTTTCCTCTCCACATATATATTTTTTTTTTTTTTTGAGTGTCAGATGTGGAAAACCGAACAGGATGATCACTCAGCATGTACCTTGTCTCTGCTGCCTGCTGGAAAGTCACAGCAAGAATGAAAAATGAGAGAGGGAAGAATTTAAAAAACATTGAATTGCTCAAAAGGGAACGGGGCAAATTAAGTCCAATTCTGCTGTGGTTTTGCTGGTCTTGATAGAGTTGCACCAAAAGCCAACTACTCAGATGTTCCACTGATTTGTCAGCAGGCAATTGGTAAAAATCTTTTAGCACTTTTACTTAACAAGTGGTCATTTTTTCTTCCCACAGAACTCCTGTGGGTATGACGAGGCGTTCCCAAAGAGCACTAATGATCTCATCCTCTAGCTGACCCTCCAGAGAAACCTTTAGCCCAAGCAGGAACACTGATCAGCAAGTGCTCACTTATCATGGCACAATTGCTAGTTGATGCTCCGCTTGGTCTTGCATCAGTTTACCCACCGGGGTTTCCATGGAAATTAATATACAGTATCATACCTGCTATATCATGCCTGATGTGCTGTTTTTCCACAGGGTGTACCGCATGCCAGCCCTATAAATCCTTGAAAGGCCTTGGATCTATAGGGTAGCAATTACCCGATGTCTGTGGAGCAAATCCAAAACATACTCTGGGTCCGAGGAGCTGTAATTACGCTACGGACGGCGCGACTAACCGACTGCTGCTTTCCCAGAGAGCTTTCCCAGTCACAAGGTAATGTAACCCCTACAGCCACTGCTTGTTTTCCTACATCCAAAAGACTTTGCGAGGATTTTTAGGCGTTGAATGTAATTCGGCTGCTGTAAACCCAGGGACAGGTTTTAGACCAGATTTATTGGTATCAGGCCTCTCAATATGCATTTTTCCCACCTCGTGAGACCCCCGTCCCTTTGGTGACACGATCAGGACCTGTCCCCATAGGGGTCCTGCTCATGGGGTCGGTCAGTGTGTGCATGCCCGTGTCTGGGCGATGTGATGGGAGATGCTGTGCTCCTTGGCCTCAGCCTCCTTCTCCTGCTCCGTGACCCTGTCCATGAGACACGGGGTGGTCCATGGATTAGGGAATTGGAAACCATTTGTGTCTGATGTGAGGCTTCATGGGAGGAAGGGGAGAATCAGTATTCCAGCTCTTGGAGAAGACAGAGAAATCTTTGCTCAGGTCTTTCCCTGTACTCTGCTCAAAACAGCTTTTTAGTTGTAATACGCAGCAATATCTAACAGCCACCAGCCTCTGCCAGAGGGGGTCCCCCATGAGAAGTAATGCAAGACCCCATATCTATGCACACCCTGTGTGAGCACGTGTGTGCAGAGTCCTCAGCAAAGCTGTGAGACCCCTATGATAATTTTCTTTATTGTAAATTCAGCCATGGTGACAGTTTTCCAAATTTGGAAGGGTCACCAAAGACATAAAGAGGGAGATCTAGACTTTAAAATGGCCGGGAGAAAATAGATCAGTAGGGTACAAACTTGTGAGAGAAAAAGAGAAATGTTAAAAGGAAAATCCAGGGTTCAAAGGTGGGATAGTGATGGCCCAGCAGCAGGATAAAAGGCTGTAACTACATCATCACGCCCAATGCATCACTTTTAGCTCCACCTCAGCTCCTTAAAACCACCTCTGGTTTCAGCTACTGTGCATGAGAAATACTATTGAATTAGCTATATTGTGTTAAGAGCAGGGTTTTTCCAGTAGCAGAAACACTTTCCTCTGAAATTAAGTCCTCCAAGAACTGCTTTGCAGAGGGAGTCCAATGACATTTGGAGGAAGATACATGACGTATTCCTTTGTCCACTCCTGTCGGTCGGATCTGCAGGTCCTGCCACTACAACAATTAATTATTTCTTGAAGTGTTTACCCACGTTTACACTGTGGGGATTTGAAGGTTATACAATGCATGCTTGGGGCAAAATAATTTCATGTCCTTCTGAAACCTCAGAAGGTACAGCAAGATCCCTGGAGCACAGATTGCTCTGTGAAGTACTTGTGAGAATGATGATAATTCATTTGTTTTGCCCAGTAGTTTTAGTTTGCATTCCAAGCACAATTTTATGTGGGACTCTGGAATTTCTTGTTAACTGTGGTACAATCATTTCTGGGCGTTACTGAGGCGTTTTACAAATGTTTACAGCTGGGACATGCGGCAAAAAGGGGTGGAAGGTAGATATAATTGAAATTAAGTTTGCCTAATACCACTAATTCATCAAAAGATAATTGCAGTAGTTGATACTTTACCCATAGGACATGCTTGGGCCACAGATGGAGGCAGTGAGCAGTGACTGGTGACCTGACAGCTCATTAAAAAATTTACAGCCACGGTCAAGATCTTTCAAGGAAACCTCAAGCAGGAGGACATCTGGACACCTCCATGCTTCAAGGTAAGGAGATGGGAAGCAATACCAGCACGATGATGATTAAATTTCATATTATATCTGGGTTTTCCTTTGGTCACCTCCTGCAAGCTGTCCATGTTCTCACACTCTTCCTCTCTTTTAATGTGGTGGACTGAGAGACAACCAAAATCTACAAGCGGTTCATAGGGCTTTGCATGTCACTTTGTGGAAGGTTGTCTCCAGATTATAAGTGTGTGTGTGTATATATATATATATTTGCACACACACATGTATTTCACACAACTATTCTTCGCCTTCTGCTCTTCAGCTTCTGAGTGGTGAGCTGGAACAAACTTTACAGAAACCCATTTCCATCCTTTAATTTTTAAGGACTAGTAGCTTCCAGAAGGACTTTAATGACAAGCAAAGTTGTTGTCTCCTTGAGAGATCAATAGTGAAACTTATATCTTGCAGCTGCCTTAGTCATTCTCTTGAAAGCACTCTCACCTCGCTCCTCAGGCAGCAGTAGAGACCTTGTCCTCTCCTCCTGGCACTGCTACTGCCTGTGCTTGAACTCGGCTCATGGGGTGTGAGACTGTCCTGGGCTCCTGGTATAAAGGGGATCAATGCTTTAGCTGCAAAGAAAAGAAACTGAACCACAATAGGGGTTGCTGGAGAGAGGACTTTTGAAAACATTTTCTGTTTCTAATTTTGGTAAGGAAATAGGCAATTACTGTCTTAAAAAATTAAATGTCATGAAATTTCAAACTCCATTTGTTTCTGATAAATATCTTGCAACTTGTGACAGAGGTTGCTGGAAATCTCCCCTAATACCAGTGCCATGTTGGCCAAGAAATGTTTGATCTGTGCTCTAGCCTTTTCTTCATGTGGGTTGGACTGGCCTATAGTCAGATAAAAAAATCATCTGGTTAGTTTAGTTTTTAAAAATAAATTTGAGCCCGTCAGTCTTCACTTTACAGCAGCTATACCCAGTCTGTCTGGGGGAGTAGTTAAAACTAGGGCCAGCCCTGAAACATGGCTTTGCCAACTTGAGCTTTATAGAAGGAGTCTGAAATCTTGATCTATGTGTCTTCAAGCTTTGGCTGAAGCCCAGCCCTACCTACTACCCAAGAAGGCTCGGTCGGACAGCGTGTGCTCTGCTGGATGTGTCTCCGCGGGACGGACCGTCAGTGTTTACACACGTCAGGATCTGAGTCACCCCCACGCTTCACCAGGTCGTAATTTCTGATGTAAAACATGTACGGGAGGTTGGGGCTAAGTGGCTGTGCAGATATTTGGGCATCAGCTTGCCTTCGAATTTTTTTTTTTTTTTGTCTTAGAAGGTTTATTTGGCTCTAATTCAGTCTTTATATGAATTTTCTGTGGTCTGCCTGTGCTTGCAGTCCTCGGTGGAGTTATGGGAATTCCCTGACACCCATCGAACAGACCCGCATCAAACCCTGGTGACCTAGATTTTTAGTTAAAGAGACAAATGATGCCACTAAACCTTTTCAAAAGGACTTTTAGGTCTAAATCCTAGTCATTTGAATGAACTCAGTGGTTTCAAAACCAGGCAGAAATTCCTCCAGTTTTGCCTGTGCTGTTGGCTCAAACCCTTGTAAACGATCTCTTCCTTAGAAGTTGAAGTTTCGCTAAATGAACAATTTAGTGATTGCCCTGAAAGTCTTGAAATATTCTTTCATGCTATGGTGTTCAACTGTGGAGAATGACATGAGATTCTTTATTCCTAGAAATCTGTGAGGCTTGAAGGCAGGGTAAGGAAAGGCAAATGGGTCTCTTCTGGTGTGCCGCACTACTGTGGACTGGAGTTTCCTTAGTCATTAATACTCATTAGGAAAAATACCACCATCTGTTGCCTTTTCTTTGCCACAATCATATCATAGGCACCAGAGACAGAGGCAGAACCACCAACCGTGGTGTGACAGGATGCCCAGTTGGACATGACAGGTTGGGCTTTGGCTTGTGCTTGTGATGGAGCACAGCTCGTCTGTCACCACCACTACTGCCCGCCTGAGGCAGTGGGAATTAATTACAAAGCTTGAGAAGAAACGTCAGTAACAGAATTGAAATATTCCCATCGGTTTCTCTTGAATTAGATCTTCCAGACAATGTCTGCTGATCATAAAATATGATGCCAGGTGAGATAATATTGCTAATTAGAGGGACAGTGTGCCCAGTCTGCAGCCAACTCTTATGAAGCTCCATGAGGTCATGCATGAATAGGCTCCAAGGAAAAGGCAAAGTGTCAATAAGGATGACTTTGTTCAATAGATTCACCTGTGATAAACACATTCCAGTGACTCAGTGCAGGATGAGTAGGTGCTGGAATTTTCACATCCATGTAAAAGTAATGTAGTATAGAAAAATCCAGAAAATGTCTATTTTTTTTCCCCCACAGATTATATTTAAAATTAGAGATAAGCAATAGGAAATCTCAGGTAGAAAAAACATACCCATTGTAGAGATTTACTGTTATCCTGGGATACTCTGCTCATGAGGTAATACTTTACTTTATAGTATGGTGGGAAAAAAAACATGCACAAAATTACTTCCAGTCAATTCTGAGGTAGGTCCTGAGCGACCAAAGTCCCTGTCCTTTGAAATGAACCCAGATCATAGTAGTTGTGCAGGCTGTGTTCTGATTCAACGTGGAATTTGTTTTTCCCATCATGTGAGAGAGAAAACGTCCAGTCCAAAAAAGGGAGATGTCAGCCTGTACGCAAATTCGCTCATCGGAGAGAAATGATGCCGCAAACATGCAGAGCAGAGGAGCAGGCTTAGCAACATGATAACTTTCTGTATTGCCTTGTGGACAAAACCATCTTTGAAGGATTAATAACAAACTGAAAGCTCACTGGAAATATCTCGCTTGTTTGTTTTGGCTTCCAGAGCATTTCTAAGTGTAATTACTAGCAGTTGAGAAGCAGAGAGGATGAAAAAAAAGCCTTGTGGTTAGTGCACAGGGCGGTGGCTCAGGAGACCTAGGTTGATTTCTAACCTCTGTCACGGTCCAGTGTCACATGAGAAAAAGAGCCTTTAATTCATCTGCAGCTCGGCTCCTTTCCTGCAGCTGGGATGGAGCTGCTCCGTCCTGCCCGGTGCCTCACACTCCTTACGCTGCGGCGCCTTCCCTGGCCAGCCCCTGGTGGCTCTGCTGGTGCTCATGGAATGGACAACGATAATGACGTGTCCTGCTTAAGGGTCCCCAGCACTTATACATAAGCCTCTCTTAACAGCAACGTACTGCTTCAGATGGGGAAAATCCAAAGTCCCCGTGCGCAGATGCACATCCTTTTAAGCCAGTGGATATGAATGGATTTGTGCTCCACAAGAATGAATGTCTTTATTAAGAGACGTGTTTGCTGGGCAGTGACAAATCTTTCCTTTGGAAGACAGTGATTAAGGCTTAATTTTATTCCGGATTACAGGCAGCTCCATTTGCAAACCAGCCCTCATCCAAGTTTGCACACATATTGCCTGGAAATGAACGTTGTTACTCTCCAAATGCTTAAGCAGCTTTGGATAAGAAATGATGGTTTCAGGAAGATTAGGAGCGTAAGAAATATCTCCAGGCAAAGAGGAAGTTAAGGGGAAGTGCCATCGCAAGTTCAGGAAGAAATGCTGCCACCTGTGAGGGTCTGAGTCTTCCAAATCACTCCAGAGGGTTGGAGAAAGTTGATGGGAAAAGGCTGGATTAGTGGAGGTGATGAACTTGCAGATGGTGAATCTGAAGTCAGCGTGCGTGTGTGTGTGTGTGTAATATACAAATATATATATATAAAAGATCACCAGGAAAATTTACAAGTTTCAGTCTGCTTTGAGAGACAGATGAGTGGTTTGGAGGTTTTATTACATGGCAACAAGCAGAGGTGTCTCATGAGGTGAAGTTATAGGTGTCATCTCAAATACAGAGGGGAGTAAAGTCCATGTTTCCCAGTTCAAGAGCAAAGAAAGATGGACAGAGGGCTGGGGGAGGGAAGGGCAGAGGGAAAGGTGTGAAGCTTGAAGGGCTGAGATGCTTGTCTTGTTTTCTAGTACCCTGTTCATGCCTATTGTATCTCCTTTTTACTTTCTTCGCAGTCACATCCCTATTCTGCCACATAAAGGTATTTAAATACAAAGAATTGTTATTTGTTCTTAAACTCCTACATTCATCCCCTCTGAGAGCAGTAGGAGGAGGGCAGAATGGATCTCTGAGAACTATTTCACCCTCGCTGTAGTGACAGCTTTGATTTGTGAAACAGCTTGGAAAAAAAAACGCTGGCAATTTTTTCGTGGAAAAAGCAGTGGACATAATTTCTGTGTGTTTAAAAGACAGCAGCAGAGAAGCGCAATGCCTGGACACACTGTTATCTGAGTGCCCAAATCCCAGATGGATATAAAAGTTAGAGATTTTAACTGAGCAGTAATGTTACAATCATCCCTAATTAAGTAGATTCTGCTTGTTTATTGATTTCAAGTGTCTGCAGCTCTACTCATCAATTTTTCACATTATTCCTCATCTGTTTTCTCACATTCAATCTCTTTGCTGGTTTGATATTTCATTCTATGGAGATTTCTGACAGAAATTTTTACTGTTTCCTCAGCAACATTTTTTTTTTTCCCCCCAGAGCGAACGTTGCCACCGTGCTATGGTGTAGCGAGAGAAGAAACCCAGGCAGTGGAAACTCCTGTAGCTGAATGACATGGAAAAACCCCTCCGGCTCCTTGTCAGCCAAAGAAGGTCGAACACAGTCAGAGCTACAACTTTGTCAATGGATCCTAAATCCAGTATTTAATATTGATCTCCAGCTTCACAAACACCCTATTGACACTGGTGACATCAGTCCTGGTCTCAGCGTGACGAAATACAACCAGGACATATAAAAATGACTTGATACTGCCAGAATTGCTCACAGCGACCACTGGAACAAAACCAGAAAGGATATTTTGTAAGTTTAATTGGTTATTAGTGCTAATGTTTTGTTAGAGGAGGTCTGTGGGATGGAGGACATTGCTTGCTCTCCAACTGTCTCTGCTGGGGTGTTCAGGAGAGATGCTGAGGTGGGATGGAGAGGAGCAAAGCTGGACTGCCTCAGTGTTTGGGGTAAGGGGATATTTGAAATTGGTGTTGAAGGCATTTAAAGTAAATCTTGTGCTCCCCTTGGCTCCCTGGCTGCGGGACAAGGTCTGCTGGCCATGCCCTGGGCCACCCCACGGCTCAGTCAATGGACCAAAGCTGATCTTCAGCTCTGGAAGGGATTTTTGGAGACCTTTCCATCATCCCTTATAGGCCCATGCTATCGGAAAGGTCCCAAACAGCACGTTTGTACCCCACTGTTGCCATGCCCAAGGCACCAGGCGCATCCCCCTGCAGAGGAAGGGACCAGGGGCTGCTGCCATGGCTCCTCTGCCAGTTCTGAGCCTGGGGACAGCCTTCCTGAAGTTAAAGTTAAAAAGCAGCGCCATTAAATCATACAAAGACAACTGGAACGTTTTGCAGAAGATTGTACGAAGTGGCCATGGTGGTATGTAGGGAAATGGTTACAAGCTGACAAAAATTCACATGGTAACTATTTTTTAATAAAATGAAGGGGGAAGGAAGAGAACGATTCAGATTTTCCCCTGAAAACTTTACAAAATTACTTTTCACATACCTCAATTATCTCCACCTTCATTTCATATATGAAAATCTGTACCTACAGAATAAGTCAATAAAAGCCAATAAAATGAGAACAGTATGAGACAGACCTTTGGTTTGTATAAATAACGCATGGCTCAGGTGACATCATTGGGGCAACTGTGATTTATACCAGCTGAGGATCTGGCCCGTAAACCAAGAATAATTCTTTCTGTGCTGTGATTTATGTTCTCCAGTTATTGACTGCTTAGGAATAAGCCCTCCCTTATAAACAACCTGGGAAGCGAAGGAGGCAATTGTGTCTTAATGAGACCATGGTTCAAAGCACTGCCCTGTTACATTGACCCTTCTATAGATCAGAAAGTCGCCTTGATTTAATTACCTTACAGAACCCCAGACTAGACAGCTCTAAAACTCATTTATGCCAAATTTTTTTTTTTTGTTGTTGCACTTTATAGTGATTTACAATTCAGCAATGGGACTCTTCAGGCAACCGCTGAGAATTGTTTAGAGGGGCTTGTAATTTCATGCAAACAACATTTTTCCTTAAGGAAAAAAAAATTAAAAAACCCATTTGGAGACTACAAAGGTCTTGTCTCCTTTCCCAAGCACAAAGAATAAGCAGTTCTCCCTTTTAAGTCTAAAGGACCAAAAACTTCAAGGATAGAATTAGGGGAATTTAAATTAGAGGCAACACACTGCTCACCTCTGAAATGTTCCCATTTGAAATTCACAATTCAGTCTTGCACGTAGTTTTCTGCAGATATTTCAGGGCTGTTCCACCAGGATTATCTCATCTTCAAGGAGATTTAATATTTTTTTTCCTTCAAATCTGTGGTATAAAGCAGTGGAAGTAATACGATGTCCCCTTCCGTTCACAAATGAGTGTTCTCTCCTGTCTCAGGCTGTCTCACAGCCTCTGATTAGATACGACTCAAAGCACCCCAACAAAATTAATGAAACACCCAACTATTACATCCTAATTTGTTCTGGAGCGATACTGCAACCAAAGGTGCAGCGAACAGCCTTGGTTCCTCTGATGCTTCCTGGGTACCACAGCCTAGGGATTGCCTCTTGCTGCTGGCAGGGAGGGATGCTCAGAATCGCCACGGCCCAAACCAAGGACACGCTAACCTGGGGACCACTGCCATCCACCGTGGGGGGGTCACACTGCCCAGGGGTGGCTGGTGGCATGGAAGTGGTCATTGTGCTATCTCAATAAATATTCAATAAACACCAACATCCCTGTTGAGCCTTTGAAAAAAACCCTCCTCCCGAAGCTTTTCTCTCATCTCTGTGGATTCAAAGACTTCTGTGTTACAGTTGCCAAAAATCCCTGCATGATTTAAAAGCCAAAATCCCATTGCATTTTCATAATTTATGGTTGGTTTCCTGAGGCTTTGATGGACTCACCTTTCTGCAGAACTCCTCTCTGCGCATTGCCCACCCTCACGTGGGATCTGCTTTTTCCCTTTTCGCTACATCTTCTTCTCCTGGAGCCAACCCCTTGGCGTTTTGCACCCCTGTCCTTTCTCTGAGCACGGATGGTTGGACTCGTGTCACAGTCTGACCTCGGCACAACTGCAAGTGCCCGTCTCCATCTCAGGGGGCTGAACAGTGAGAGCCTGGTACCGGAACACGTGGGGTCCTTTTGCCCCGGACATGTGCCCACTGCCTGTACCAAGTGTCATAATTATATACTGTCATTAATTAGCTCATGCCATCAGTTATCACTAGTGTTCAAAATATACCACGTTACCTGCACTCAGCAAAGCACCGCACCAGGTGTCAGGTACTGTCATTAATTAGCTCATGCCATTAGTTATCATTAACATTCAAAAGCTAGCAGATTTCTGAGCAGAAAGCATCCCATATATTGGCATGTTTTATACTTTGTGAACATATTTTTTTCTTAATTTTTTAATCCCTTAATCAGAAACTTATACTCCCTCAGGAATGAGGTCTCTTGGGCAAAGTTATAGTATATATTAAGAGAGGAACTTTAACCCATGCTGTACACCAAATATTAATATTTACTACGCCCCTGACTTCTCTCAAGACAAAAAAAAAAAATATATTATTTGCTCTCTGAGCTGAAATATGTTTAAATGGAAAAAAATATTTATATTTTTCCAAAACAAACAGTCCTCAAGTGAAGTTCTCTTGAAATTATTTGAGAGATATTTTTGTGAATTGGATGGGTGCCTAAAAATAACGTTGCGGATTGTAAAATCTGACAATACATTGCTATAATTCAGCTTAAGCACCCTACCTTCCTCTGGGTATCAGCACTCCCTTTTTCTCCTTGACATCTAGGGCATGTTTATGTATCCAGTTGAACATCTACATCTACAATCATAAGCTCTTCTGGAAAATATAGTCTTGTATTTTTAGGGCTGGAAAAAGACATGGGGAACTTGTTTCTCCCTATTAAAATGATAATAAGTGTCTCTCCTAATAGGAAAGGGGGGGAAAAAGGAAGATAATAATAATAATAATGTGACAATTGTAATGATCCCACTCTGTCATAAAACAAATATATTCATAGTGAAACACAATCAGCAAACAGTAGAGCTGCTCTGACACCTGGAGTGAGTTAGAGGCGTGGGCCGGGGGCCAGAGCAGCGCTGCGCTGGTTGGGGGACACAGCGACCACAGAGTCAGAGAATTATCAAGGTTGGAAGGGACGTTTAAGATCATCAAGTCCAACCATCACCCTCACACTGCCAAAACTACCACCTCCCTCGGCACTGCATCTACCTGTCTTCTAAATAGCTCCAGGGATGGCGACTCCACCACTTCCCTGGGCAGCCTCTGACAAGGGTTGACAACCCTTTTGGTAAAAATTTTTTTCCCCAACATCCAACCTAAACCTCCCCTGGCACAACTTGAGGCCATTTCCTCTTGTTCGGTGGGAGAAGAGACCAACCAACCCCCAGCTACACCCTCCTCCTTTCAGGGAGGTGGAGAGAGTGAGAAGGTCTCTCCTCAGCCTCCTTTTCTCCAGGCTGAACACCCCCAGCTCCCTCAGCCTCTCCTCACAAGAGCTTGTGCTCCAGACCCCTCACCAGCTCTATTGCCCTTCTCTGGACCCGCTCCAGCCTCTCAATATCTTTCTTGTAGAAAGCTCCTGCAGCCTGGCAGAGCTGGAGGTCCTGGACCCCTCTGCAATCGGGGGTGCCCCTGAATCAGTCCTTAGCAAGGTCCATAACCAACTTTGACGGCCCCTCAGTAAAACAGGTTTCCCTGGTTAGAAGAAGGGGTTGATCTCTGGGTGCCCCTGCACACACACATCTCTTCTGAATCGCAGGCTGGATCCAATCACTGTTGCCATAAAACATTTCCTGCATTCTTAATGATTTTTCTTTGCTTCATTCAGCACAAGAAGAGGGGAGAAGGGAAACCAAGCGTGATCTAAAGCCTGGTGGCCTTTGGCAGGCTGCTCAGCCCTGGCATAAGCCAGAACAACCTTTAGGCTGCTATTGAGCTCCCTGGGTACCTGGTTTTCTGAAGGTCTCTTTCGATAGTCGCAACCCAGATTTCAGGAAGACTCTCCATCCCTGTGAGCTGCTCGGTCCTGCCAGATCCACCTCCAGATCCCGAGGTGGGATGATGCTGCACGGCATGTAACCTCCAGTGTCTGCCAAAATCACCAGGGCTTCAGAACCAAACACCTGCAGGACACAGGGCTTACATAGCTCAGACTTTGAAAGACTTTCTACAACACTTACCAGTGTAATTATGTCAATAAAAGGGTCCTTGGAGGACCCTGAGAGGGTTTAAATGGGTGACAGTCAACCCGAAGTAATGCAGCTACACTGCCTTGCCCCACTGAGGGTCTGGCACCCAGCAAGCCATTAGTAACACAGTCCCTGGAGAATAAAATACAAAGGAAAATAGCTCTGCATGAAAAGAAAAATGCCACCAATAACAACATAACAAAGCCCCCCCACATGGGTGAAATGGCTGCAAGCAAATCCCGGGCATTAGCTGGCAAAAAAATGATTAAAATTAAATTACGCCTGTAAAGTTCCTTAAGGGGACAGATATGGCACATATATAAGTTACACATACTTCAGGGTTTCTCTGTCTGTCTGCAGTCAGATTTACAGCTTTCTTTCACTGGTCACTGGAATGGGGTGTCCCAGGGTGTGCCCTCTCCTGGTGGGGTGCTGCAGGGTCAGTGGTCCCACCGCATCCCACCCGATGCTGGGGTTGGGTCTCAGGCTGCCACGACTGTCAAAGCCCACCCAGGCTGCTCTTTTATACTACAAATGGCACGAGAGGAACAAAAAAAGGTGGTGATGTACGTACACTATTGACAATGCGTCGGGGCTTTTGACTAATTGCAAACCAACACGGCACAGCGGAGCTTCAGAAACGGGGTTGGTTTGGGTGTTCTATCAGTGACCTGGTCCTTCTTTAAACATTAGCGTTTCTGGTTTTATGCAGCAGGGCTTGGTTAAAGGCAGAAAGTACTTCCTGCAGGACACCCCTTCCCCTCCATTTTTTGCTCGATACCTTTAAGTGCTCTCCTTAGCCCAGTTTCCAGTGCTCCCAAGTGATGGGGACTCCTGGCCAGGCAGCGCCTGAGCAGCCCTGTTTATTTATAAGAATCAACCCAAGGCACACAAAAGGTTATGGCTACAGGCCAAATGTCTTTGACATCATAGCCTGTCATTAATGGCATAAATCCTCTGTGATTTCATTTCCCAGTCAGCTAACCAGCATCTATCACAGATTATTTTAAAGGAAAAAAAATGTCTAAACATTTACCTTCAAACCCCAAACAGATCATATCGTTTTATTTTGCCTTCCCAATATTAAATATATTCTTCTACATATGGCATTTTTATTACAGGTTGCGACCAGTCACGGAGCTTGTTTCAGAAAGAGATACGTACAAAGAGAAGTTTTCTTATTGTTCCCTAAGGAGAAAAACAAAAACAGCATTTCATTTAACAAAACCTTGACGAACCACAATATTTAATGTATTTCTGCTCCCTGGCTTGTGCACCAGATCTCTATCTGGCCATTCATTTTGAGGGAGAGAAAAAAATTTTTTTAAAAAAAAGCTCATTCTCTGAGCTCCAGCCTCTTAAACCTGAGAAGGTTTAATGTGGCCGGGCCAGGCCAGTCTGCCTTCAGATTATGCCTGTCCCTGCTTTTCCAAAGAAGGATCCTGATTACCTGCGAGACATTAGCAAGTGATTCAGAGCATGAAAGGCCCCAATACACATGTAACTCCTGAGTATTTAAATTTAAAACACCTTTTTGCTCTAAGTCTTATTCACCTCGGGTAGCTTTGCTGATAGAAAATATGCTGCTTGATAATAAGCCTTCATATTTGAGCACTCTGGCCTGGTTACATCAGATTAAGCCTAAAAAGCACAAATTTTCCAAACCAGGGCTGGTACTAACCCTGCAGGGAATTCTTCTACAATTATACACGAAGGTCAGAGAGTCAGTTCTGATGTCTTTTTTTTTTTTTTGCATATAAACCTAAAATCACTGAAATCAGTCCAGATATCACACTGTTGGCAAGCAGAGGACCTGGCCGGGCTGCCTCCAGAAGCAAACATCTGGAAGGGGTGATGCTCAGCACCCGCTCATCAGCCCTGTCTCCAGAGCACCCTGTGAGGAGAGGTTAATTACACGCAATTACAGCTGAGTTCTGAGATCCAAAGGAATTCACAGGAGGAAAGCTCAGCGTGAGATCCAGCCCGTTTCACGGCTGCGGCACAAAAGGCAAGATTCCAACCTGCCAATTCCACCCCCCCCAGAGGGGGTTGGTTGGTGGTGGTATTGGTCGGGGGGAAGCAGGTGCCAGTGCAAACCCCCGGGGGATGTATTTTTTTGGGTCCCTGATGCCTGTGGGGGGCAGGGGAAGGGAGCAGCATGCAGGGAGCAGGGTGCCCAGGGGCCAGGGCAAGGTAGCCAGGAGGTGGCCCCAGCCAGAGAAACTACACCTGGATTTTCACAACATAGAAAATAAACCCCAGGGGCACACGAGGCAGGACTGGCCGAGCAAACCCAGTCTCCCCAGGACAGAACTGGAGCTGGACATTACAGCACGAGCCCAGAGTTCTCATTTGAGCCATCACTCTTGCCTTCCTCCCACGTTAACCCTGTACCCAAGAGCCCTCACCATCACCAAAGCATAACAAAAGGACATCCTTCATACCTGAGCAAATATAAATTAGATGTTTCCTTTTTTTTTTTTTTGTTTTGTTTTTTTTTTGTTGTTTTTGAGCTGCCTGGGATCTCAGGAGGCACCCACAAGCAAACGCCACCCAGACGTGCAGACAGCAGGGATGTGTCAGAGCACTCGTGTGAGAGCCAAAGTTAAAAATCTGCCTGCAAAGCACCAGTAGCTCCATTCTCATGACTAACGCATCCCCAAGGTGCCATAATGTGCACTGATGCAATGAATTCTGGGGCGCTGGAAGGAGTACAGCGAGAGGAGGAGTTGGAGGGGAGAGTTTCGTAGGAAAGCCAGCAAGTTATTTTTCCACAATTTATCATACTACTCTTCCACAGCGAGTTAGCCTTTTCCTCCGACTGCGGAGATGAAAAGTCGCACAACTCCAGCGTGAATTAAGCCAGCCAAGAAAAAGAAAAGCAGCTTTCTCTGCTCCCCAGGGCATATATTATGCCTATTTGCTAACATTTTTTGATATGTGGAGGAGACAAACTTCGAGGAAGGAATGCAGTCACCTCCTCTCTGAAACAGAATCTACCCCGTTGGAACGGGCTGAAGGTGTTTCGCCGGGAAGATGCGCTGGGGTAGTGATATATTTGAGTGGTTTCAGCCCAAACAGTACAGTGTGGTGCTGCCCTTGGGAGTACCCACCCCAGGATGGAGTTTTACGGAGCCAATGGAAATAACAAATAGCACTTCTGAGCCCTGGCAGAGGAACCAGCCCTGTGCCCCAGCAGAGCCAGGGGAGGTCGGCAGCAAAGCAGAACCCAACCGTCCCGGCCACAGGGGCTCCCAGGGTTCACGTGCTCCCGGGGATGAGGAGCCGAGTGTCAGGAAAACTCCCTGAGCCTTTAGAGTAGATAAAGTTACCTGTAAAGGTGTTGGGAAGCTTCCCCCCTGAGCAGGCATCAGCAACAACCATCGTCTGAAACCATCTTTCCAGGAAGGTGGAAATACCCGTGGAAGGAAATCTGCAAGATGCGAAGTGCGCGGCGTGAGGCTTTCAAGCAACACACAATTAATTGTGTCTCAAATACATGCAAATAATTTACACGTGTAACAAAATCTTCTCCAAGCCTGAAAAAAAAAAAACCACAGAATATGAAAAATTGCAACTGTTCAATCATTTACTGTAATAGAGGCATTGTCATTAAAAAGGCGCCACGATGCCATTCTTCCCGCAGATGAAAAGGAGGGACAATACATGCAAATGCTGCTCACATTTTCTTTTCCTCCTCTCCCAGTGGTTTAATTTATAGCTGATGAGACTACAGTTTTAAGAAGGAGAATGGCACATTAGTCTCACTGGTAATACCGCTCGGGATGAAAGCGCTCTCATTATTTGCACTGAAAGATCCAGATTTGCTTGAACAAGAACTGTCACAACATGCTGAGGTCCAGAGATTCCTCGGGGAGCTAGTCTGACATACTTGAAGCTGATTTGCATTAATTTATGAATATTACATAGTCTGTTTGTCCAATGGTTCCAAAGATGTTTAGTCAATGCATACCTTGAGTTAATTCAATAGAAAAACTGTCAGAAAATACACCAAGGGATGGGACCAGTGATTCTGGGAGCCCCTCCTCATTAGACACCCAGCATAAAGAACCGCAGATGGATTTCATCGCAGGAGTTAATGAGCTGTAGATATTGAAAGTTCCAAGACACTCCATCTAGATTAAAACGTTGCAGCTATAAAGGTAAATACCAAAACCGCAAGGGTCCTCGAGATCAAAGCCTGGCGAAGAGTGTCATTGGGAGAACAGAGAAAAGGAGGAGGAAAGCACCAGAAAGGCACAAAAAAGCCTCCCAAGCCCGCTGAGAGAGAGCTTTGGAAAACTTGGGATAACAACTCTAGTACAGCTCCAGCACTGGCTCTAATTAGGATAAATCAGGGCTTCCCTAATTGCTGATAATCCCCTTGGCTTCTGTGGAAGCAGGAGTGACCATGCACCAGGGGTGGAGGGGAGCACCACGCCAGAGATCTGGAGATCCAGAGATCATCCACAGCCCCTGGGCCCCGCCAGGGCTCCCGGAGGGAATTCTCTATATGGGATCAGATTTGTGGGCTGGGCAGGGAGAGATGGGAGGGGGATGGCCGAGCCCACCAGGATCTGCAGAAGAACCTGTCTCCATCAGCACAGCTATTGCAAAGCAAGGTGCAGCTGCCATTGTGCCTTCCTGGATTGAATTCATTACTTTCCTTTTCCAGATGTTACTATTAAAATCACCCTAAACCCCTGCAAATAAGTGTCCTTCAGGTGGAGCTACTGAGCTTGCTATAAAGAGCAGGTGGAGCATTTTTGCAAGGTGTGCTTTTGGGCTGCTCCATACCTCTGCTTATTTTGTTTTCCTTTAAAACCTTTTTTTTTTCCCTTTCTTCAACTAGCTGCTGGGCTTCTTATTGGAGGGCAGACATCTCTTGCCAAGCTCTCTAGCAGAAGGAAGAATGGAATTCCCTTCATTTCCATCTGCAGATCACAGAGGTACCGCGACTCAACTACAGGCATCCAACACTCCCTTGCCTAAGGAGCAAAGAAAACACCAACTTTTGATCTGCTTCTACATTTCCAGCAAAAGTGAAGTTAGTGCAAGTATCAACATGAGAAAAAGGAAAACATAAAAAAAATTGCTGGCCTGTCTTGAATTCTGTGTGTGCATGCAAAGGACTCACATGTAAATACAGGGGTAGAGATGGAAATGTTTTGGTTAAAAGGTAAGAATTCACCCTTCCTGGGAGCCAACAGCCACCATTTAAGAATATCAAAAGACTTAAAAAAAAAGAGTTAAAGCAGTATTATTTCTCTGGGTAAGCTCTCTGCCCCAGGGTGATCCCTGTTCATAAAGATCCTGTGCCATTAAACCATAGAAATCTATCCTTTCCTGTTAACAGCCTGTTGTACCTCAATTAAATTATGAAACTCTGATAATGATGTGGGTGGAAGCAATATCTTTGAGTTTATTAGTCTCTGGCTGCAACACCAGCAGCCAGATTTTTCTCAATGTGTAATAATCAAGAAATTTCTTAGGTGGTGACCTCAAGGTGCTCTGGTTTGGGGTGTTCTCCATTCCCAGCTGAGCATGGGTGTCACAGGCAGTGGGGGGGGCTGGGGCAGCACCAGGGCTGTGTCCCCACATTCACCAACCCCAGGCAGAGCCAGGAGGCACCCTGCATGCCACATCATGCAAAATAATTAATGAGTTCCTTTGCATATCAAATACCATTTATGTACAGTGAGACATTCTGCCTTTAAAAAAATAGAAGAAAAACCAAGTTAACAAGTTAAAATACCAATCCTGGAGAGCAAGAGCCGATGACTCCCTACCTGCTACAGGGAAGGTCTCCTCCAGGAGCTGAGGTGCCTCTCGACCTTACACTTGGGTTTGACCCCGGTTCCTGAGTCACCCTGAAACCTGCTACAGCTGGGAAGTGCGATGGGGGGGTACCCAAGTTGGACTGGAGATGGATGCCCCGGCTCCTGACTCCCTTTTGTTCAGCTTCCAAGCCAGAACGATGTAGTAGCTTCTTCCTGCTCCCTCTTTCCCCCAGCAGTGTGTGTCCCCAGCACAGTGTTCCTTCCCTTTCTCCTGGGAGAAAAGCCAGAGGATTGCAGTGAGCAGGGACCTTCTGTCACTCCCCATCTCTCGGCAGCCGCTGGTCCCATGTAGCTGCTCAGTTCACAGAAAGTTGCTTTCTCACTGGAAACCTGAAATTTCCATCTCAGACTTCACTGAGGGCCTCTGCCTTCATCCAGCTGATTTAACTCATCCTCTAATTGCCATGCAATGCCATTGCAGGTGATCGGCATTTGGCTTTGCTTGGGGGTTGCAGGACTCCTACTGCTCTTCAGCTTCCCCCAGGAGGGCTCATGGCTTCTGGGTTTGCAGCATCAACTGTCCTGTTCTGCCTTCCACCACGGTTTCTGGGCTGCAAACAGGTTTAAAATTTGCCACTTTTTTGAATTTAGAGAAAAGTTTGAAAGTGATCCTACCTGTCTGGAAGCCAATGGGGGGTGTGTTATCCGAACACAGATGAAACAGATGAGTAGCCTGAATTGCAGGTGGTAGCACAGATGGAGAGAGAAGTAAAAATCAGTTGGGAAAATGTGCAAACTTTCCCCCCAGTCTGTCTCACACAGGTTTACTGAAGTAGGACTCCTTACACCACTGCCCTGAGAGGTGCAGGAAGCCATGGGGAGCTGGCATGTGTGATCAACCCCTTCCAAAGCCCACAGCCCCATTTCTAACTTCTGCCAAACCCATCACACCTGGACAAACGAGCTAATTCAGACAAGGTGTGTGCTGAATCCCAGAGTGTGGGTCCCACCCCAAACCTGCCCTGCCCGGCAATCTCCGCCCCACAGACCCAAACCCACAGAGAGGTCACGAGTTCAGGTTAGGTATTTTGAAAGAAGGGAGATTTCTTTAAATGTTGTTATTGTACATTTTTGCACGGCAACAAAAAAAACCCTGCAGCCTTCAGCGTGAGCTTGGCCTGGCACAAAACCTGCTGCTGGTGTGATGAGAGACTGGGAGAAAAGGGGAAGGGTTGGTTGATGCCAAGGACACGACCCCCAGCACCAACCTTGCCCGTCTCCTGCTGCCACCAGTGTCCCCAGCTCGTGCCATCGCATTTGGGGGGTCACTTTCCCTGTGCTGTCCCCATCCAGGTGGCCTGTGTCCTGCAGTGCATGGGGGATGCACCCCGCTGGGGTGGGAAGGAGAAGAGCTTTGCCGTGACCCTGCCGGCCACCCAAATACCCCTCTGTGTTTGGTTGCTCTACTGATGCCCGTTCCACCCGAGGGTCTGAGTGACCAGCAAGAGGAGGGAAAGGCACTGACAGGAGAGGGTGCTAACGATTTAGGGAACGTCCCAGGCAGGAGAAGCAGCCAAAGACCCCCCCACCTGCTCGCCCCCCAGCAGCAAACATCAAAGCCTGGGGTGGGATCTGTGAGCAGCTCTCGCAGAGGATGCTTTTCAGGAGGGAGAATAAGCAGATCCAGGCTGTGACAGCTAATCTGTATCTCTAAATCCAGCCCGGTAATTATTATTATAAGCTTTCCAAGAGACCATTAGATTTGAAAAGTAAATTTGAATTTATAAATGGAGTGAGTCCTTCTAGACAGGGTCAGGGCTTCATCCGAGGCATGGCTTAATAGCATTAGGGACTGATAAAAAGTTGGAAGAAAGGAGCAGAGGGGTGAAATGCTGCCCGCCCCCCCCCAGCCCCTTTGATTCCGGTGAGCTCAGCAGTTTCCAGCTGAGTCACAGCCCGGAGCCTCAGTCTCTGCCCCAGAGGCCACACGCAAACAGCGGGAAAGGAGCTTCCCAACCCAGACAAACAAGGGCATGGAAGCTCTTGGGGGTCACGGGAGCCTGGTCCCTGCTCTCCTTCACCCTTCCCCATCCCGTCACACAAAACCCCAGCTCCCGACCCCGGGCTCTGGACAAGGGAGGTGTGGATGGGGATTACAGGGAGGGGGTGTGGGATGGAGCCTGGAGCATTGCTTCAGTACCGGGCTGTTGAGGCAGACGTGAACCACGGGGATTTGAAGATATTTCCTGCTTAATTTCTTAATCCCTTTCCAAATCTTCCCGTGCGCTTGCTTATGCTCTGGGTTTTTCATCCTCCTTCCCCTGCTTTGTCCTTTATGCAGACTTTGGGAGTTTTTTCCCCCCCATTTCATACAACTCACAGCTCGTGACCTGGAGCTCTGCAGTTCCAGGTGGGACTTTAAACAGGTCTCTCAGCCTCACTGAGGCACGTCTCCCTGGGGTGCAAGTTGCCTTATGTGGTGTTCGGGGTTCTCCTCTGGGAAATAATGATGGGCTCACCTTTCCTCCTGCCTTCTGTGGAGCGAGGGAGAGAGAGAAGGGCCTGTCTCTTCCCAAAGTGCTTCGGGCAATGGCTGTGCTCAGCCAGCCACAAACACAGCCCTGCACCCCCCTCCAGACCCCCCCCCCCACCTCACCTACACACACCACCTCATTCTCAATGAGTTTTTTTTTTATTATTTATTTAGAAATAATAAAATAAGACATAATATATAAAAATCTGTACAATCCACAATTTGTGCAGTACATTAGGAAGACTTTGATACAAAAAGGCTGCAAACAGGAAAATAGTACTGGACAACTGTCAGATGCCTGGATTGTTCACCTTACAACAGCTGCAGGCCAAAAGTCATTACAAAAATCAGTTTCTGGTTGGCTGTGGGATGGCAACTACGCAGCACCCTTCTACCTTACAATGGTCGTGAGCAGCCATAATTTAAAGACATTACAGTACTTCTCAGTTTTACCTTGTAATCCATTGTGAAAAAAAGAAGACCTAAGAGAACAAATAAAACATCTGGACCCTTTGTCTTTTCCGAGAAGAGCGAGTGCTACACTAACACCAACAGAGGTTTATCCTGGCTGGGAGAGAGTATCATTAACAGGGCTAATAAGTAATGATTTCTACCCTTACTACTTAACCAAGGACAACTCGCACGGAAGAGACAGAGGGAAGAAGCCATCCCTCCCCACCTGCCCTGGAAATGCTTTTTTTTTTTTTTGTCACTGTACGCAGGATTATGTTTCAGACAATGTGTCTCATTCAAGTATTTTTTCAGGGCAGAAATGACATATTCCCCCCCCAGACCCTAAGTGAAATACAGTATAAACCTTCTGTGCGAGCCAGTTGGGCCAACTTTATCCTTGATAAAGAGGCAGAAACAAGGCCTGGTGGAGTTTGCAGGTAGAGCTCAGTCAGTTTAAGGAGCCCCTAATTAAGCATCAGCTTGGCCCAGCATCATCGGGAACTGAAGAAACGCTGTCAGTCACTGTGTTGTCCTTAAAAAAATCACTTTTTTAAAAAAAATGACTAAGCCAATTTGCTGCTACAGTGTAGAAGTGTGCTACAATAGCCTGTCCTGCGCCGGGGTTTACCAGGGCGAGGTGAGAAATACAGAAATGCTGGACAAGGGGGAAGGGTACCATGGAGTGCACATTGCAGGTCTCTTTCTAGCAGCTTCCCGGAGCCAGAGGCCGAGTGCAATTCTGCAATGTAAGATTCAATCGGCAAAGACAAAGGGTTATTAAAAAAAAAAAAGAAAAAAAAGAAGAATAAAAAGAATGCTGAATGCTGCAGAGAGTGTAATTGAGGTAAGAGATTGCCTCAATGCACACCCTTGACGAGACTAGCACTCGGAAAGCTGGTAACTTTTAAAAAATGCCAGTAACTAGAACATGTTTTAAAATTAAAAGTCCATGCTTAAAAATAAATAAAGAGACGTTCATAGCATTAGGAATCCTATAAGGCTTGCAAGTAGTTGCTAAAAATCATGCTAACCGGTAGCATCTAGGTACTAGCTAGCCAAGACCGCCGAGCAGAATTTATACTTTTTGTGGCCTTTCCTTTTCTTCTTCTCCTTGTCCTCCTTTACAGACTTCTATTTACATTTGGCTTTAAATATGAAAATACTTGATAAACTTTATAAAATGTACATTTTAAAAATATTTCTGAAAAACTGACTTGAAAAACAAAACAAAACAAAAAAAAACAACCCAAACCTCTGCACCAGAAATGTTAAGGGGTGTATGTGTGTGTGGGGGGGAGGAATATTTCTTTTGCTTTAAAGAAACAGACTGAATCCTGCATTTCCCCGTCCCCCATCTCTCACCCCTCCCTCAAAGACCTCAAGTATCATTTAGTGGGAGCACTGGGCACCTGGGGGATGCTGAGCTGGAGAGAAGGTCCCCTTTCTCCCCGTCAGCCTCCCTTCCCCGCCGCGTTTCCACGCGCCCTCCGTTCCGCTGAATCCTCTTTGGTTTAGTTATTTGCCTTGCACAAGAATATCACAACAGCAGCACTAGCAGCACTCGGTTGTCTCCGCTACTGTTGGCCCAGAAGCTGCAATCAAATCGCCTTCCTACGATCAGATTTCTTTTTCCTTTACGTGTCCCCCCACCCCAGTACCAGCCTCAGCACTTGCACAATCACCCGCCCTCTCCAGGAGCCAAATCTATGGTTACAACGATGTCGAATTTCCCCAGTTTGGAACCCACCCATACAGGTCCCATTTTAGCAGAAACCAGTTGGTTGCAGGCATTTCTCTCAGGCAGGGCTGGAAGGGGCCAGAGGCCTTCACAGATATCCGTTTGCAGAAGACATTAGACCTAGAACAAGCTGTTTTTTAATGGCATACAGTGATCCAATACTGCAAGAGTTGACTAGGATTATCCACCCCACCACCGCCACCCCCCCCTCCACCTGCAGGTTCGCCCTCTCCTTGATCTCAGAGGCACAGAGAATTTAACGCTTTTTGGGGTGAAGGAGCCAAAATACCACCCGAGCCAGAGCTCCACAGAAGGTGACAAAACCCGCTCGGAGCTGGGTGACATCTCTCAGCCCCTGGGCCGCTCAGCTGGTGTGTGCTGGGAGAGGAGGAGGAGGGATGGACCTCGCTTTGCAGCCTCCTCCTGCCCAAATCAGCTGAAAAATACACTTTTTCTGACACCCTCCCCTGCCGAAGAGAAGCATCATTCACAAAACGCCACGATCCCCACGTGCTGTGTGGGAAAAGTTCTCTTTTCCTCTCCTTTTCTCTCCAAAACACCTCTTCCCAGGGATTTAGCTCAGCTCATCTGTGCTTGAACTCCATCAGCGACAGCCTCGGCCATCACCCCGTGGCTTCACCAGTCTCTGGTGTGGTTTAACTGGAAACACGAGGGCAGCCCAGTGGACAGAGGGTGGCTCAGTTTCCAGGAGAATGGGAATGTCCCCTCTAACACTGGACCTTCTGCTGAGCCCGGCTCGGACACACCTTGGCTTCTTTGCCTTCCCCCAGCTGCGTTTCTCCTTAAAATAAAGGAAGGGAATTGATTTCCCCACAGAAGAGCAGGGGGAAAAGGGGAGGAGTCCTCCTATCTCACCTTAGATCTGAGTCTTAAGCTTTTAGAATAAGGTGCAAAATAAAGGTCTTGACAAGAAAAGAGAAAAAAAAAAATCAAAACCAAAAAAAGTGTCTGAGGTTTGAAATTTTTTTTTGTTTGTTTAAAGCAGCCTGTTCCTTTTTTTTTCTTTTTTTTTTTTTTTCCTTTTTTTTTAATTCTTTTTTTTTTTAAATAAACTCCACTGTGCAAAACTGTGCATTTTCTTTGGTATCCATTTAGGTAGTTTTAACTTAGTATTTTTTCTATGTATATATTTATTTTTTTTAAAATTCCATTTTTCTTTTAGACAGAGAATTAAATTCTCCCCCCAAAAATCATAATTTTGCTGGAGGCTACGGATTGGCCTGATATTACATAATGCCCCTTATGTAATTGGAAAGAGAGAAATTGATTCTTGCTATCAAACTACTGGCCTCAAAAGGAGTTTAGACTTTCTGGCAACATCGGCCTCTCTGAAGTTATCCCGAGCTTTTCAACCCAAAAAGTTCAACACTGACTTTTTTTTTTTTTTAAATTACACAAGAGAAAATAAAAACTACACTGCAACAAAAATAACCATTTGTGTTCATGTAGTTAGCAGCAGCTTTTTAAAAAATAATTATAATAATAATAATAAGGCAGAACCTTGCCTTTGTTATGCCATTAAAAACATTCTTGTTCCCTAGAGAGAAGCATTCTGGAAAAAAGTTGAAAAAAAAATAATAATAACCCAACCAAAGCTTGCCTGCAAGTTCAAGTTTTGTAAAAAAATATATACATAATTTATTCTACAACATATGTGCCTTCTGTTCATACTTAGACATGTTTAGTGCTTTGTGTTTAGAGTTCATTTTCTGTCGTCCCTCCTCTGAGGATAGCCCTAAAACCAGCCCGGGTTTCTCAGGTCTCTCGCCTTCACCCCGCTCTTCAACAGTACCGTTGTCTGAAAACTGTTCTGGGCCAACTTCTCAGGTCAACGTGCCTTTGACCGATAGATGTGTTTGGTTTTTGGTTTGTTTGTTGGTTTTTTTGTTTTTCCTTTCAACCAAAAGAGAGAGGAAGAGTTTGTCAGTCATATTTCCGACTCCCGCCGTAGCGGCCGTGGCTCTAGAGGCACCCCTGCTTGGTTGTGGTGGTCCATGTCCGGGTGGGTGTCTGTGCTCATGCTCTCAGGCACCCCAGTGTCAATCTCCTCCTCCTCTTTGCTGGTGAGGGCCACTTCGTTCTCGTAGCAAAAGGAGTTTGCGTTAGAGAGAATGTATTTCTTTTCTGCTAAGTCTCTGGCACTGCAGATGGGTGTGTTGGGCACTTCGTATGTTTTGTGGAACCTCGAGTAGTCCACTTTGTAGTAGTTTTTCTCTTCGAAGAGTACGGGCTCGTAGCGGTGGCCCCAGAGGATTTCGTTTGCCAGATATGAGCTACGGCACTGGGTGGTCATGGCGGTCGCTTCCACCATGCCCTCTAAAATTACTACAATTTCAAAGTCAGCATTGTCCATGTCTTGTTTGCTCAAGTCATACAAAGGACTGTCTTCATCTATTTCGTGTACTATCGTGATTGGGGAGACCAGGAATATGCGGTCTATCCCGCTGTCAAACCCTACGTTGATGTCTATTTGATCCAGGGGGATGTACTCCCCTTCCGACGTGATCCGGGATTTGAGGAGCTGTGCTCGCACATGTGCCTCCACCAAGTGGCTTTTCCTCAGGTTCCCAACACGCCACATCAGGCAGAGTTTCCCGTCTCTCATGGCCACCACGGCATTGTGGCTGAAGACTAGAGTTTCATTTCTCTTTTTTGGCTTAGCCATCTTTGCCATGACAGCACCAATGATGAAGGCATCAATGATGCAGCCTACGATAGACTGGAAAACCACCATGAAAACTGCGATGGGACACTCGTCTGTGACACACCTGAAGCCATAGCCGATCGTGGTCTGGGTCTCGATGGAGAACAGAAAGGCTGCGGTGAAGCTGCTCACTTGAGAGACGCAAGGTTTGCTGTTTTCTTGATTCTCCAGATCCCCGTGCAACAGTGCAATCAACCAAAACACACAGCCAAAGAAAAGCCAGGAGAGGATGAAAGTCAGGCAGAAGATAACTAGCATCCACCTCCAGCGGATGTCCACGCAAGTGGTGAAGATGTCTGCCAGGTATCGCTGTCCCTTCTCGCCCACGTTAATAAACTGGACGTTGCAGTGGCCATCTTTTTTGACAAAGCGGCTCCTGCACTGCTGTCTGGTGTGTACCTTACTCTTGCCATTCCCAAAGCCGTTGGCAACGGCCATGGTTGCCAGCTTCATGCCGTCCTCCTCCGAAGACACGATGCTGTAGCGGTTGGTTCGCACGCTGCCCATCACTACTGCTGTGGACTCGGGTGCTTCTGCTTTAGAAAACAGTCTAAGTTTCTGCAAAACCCTTTGGAGAAACAGTTTTGAAAGTTCTAGAGGAACACACACACACAGAAAAACTGGGGAGAGGCCGGAGTCCCCAAAAGCCCTTGGATCAACCAAGGACAGTCTTCTGGCATGCAGAGTTAGCTTAACAAGTAACCGTCATAGAGAGGGCATGGTCTGCAAGAGAAAGAGAAACGTCATATTAGATCTGGGAGGAAAAGGATGAGGAATCACACCTGAAAGAATCGAGTAAGAATCACTCCCGTGGGGCTGCAGGAAGTTTCCTTATCCTTAACGTCGGCGTTTCCCGGGCTGCCCGAGGTGCACGACGTGCGTGGGCACAAGTGACTCCGTGGTGCACAGAAGGCACCACTCTTCCCGAGGGAAAGGGTCTGGAAGCCGTGCTGGCTTCAAAGCTGGACATGCACAGAATCTATCCACTATTTACAGCCCTGCTTTCTCTTTATTTTCAAACAACCAATTAGCCTTAACATCCATCTGTTCTAATGTAAATACTGCAGCAGGTTTGAGTGACACACAGTGCCCCTCCTGGGCTGTGTCACCCGCGGCAAACAAGGGAAGGTGCAAAAGGGAAGGTGACCTGCACTGAGAGAAACAATAGATTTGGAAAATGCAAATGTCAGTGGCTTCCATGAAATTATATCACATGTAACTTTGTGTTGTTGTTTGTTTTTTTTAACCCAAGCTAAGAAAAGGAGCTGTGTATTCTCTGCAAACCACAGGAACAAGGGCTGCATTATTTCCTCTTTAGCTCCATAAGCTCATTGGGATCGGTGGGGTTTTTACGCTCACGTCAGGCTCAAGTTGTGGGAAGCAAAGCAAACCTTGCCACCCCCCTCCTCTGCTCCTGCTCATGCGACCAGCAAAGGGCCACGGTGGAGTAGAACCAGCTGAGTGTCTTCCCAACACCTTTGGTAACAAGTACCAGCACCTTCCCCCCGGGAGCCCGTGGCAGCCAGTTCCACCTCCGATGGGTTCTGAGCGTCCCGTGGGTCTTCAGTGTCAGCAATTAAGGCTCAGCAGAGAGGCTACAAAACCTTCTTCCTGAGGGTAGGAGCCACCAAACTTGTTTCAGGGAGGTCTGGCCTAGACCCAGGTTTAGCTTTTAACAAGTGCGTCATCTATTAAGTCATGCACTGTACCTCAGGAAATGTAATTGAAATACTGCAGAGGAGAAGAGATGCATTAATGCGACGGCTCCGTCCACACACGCGCCCCACGGAGGAAATAAAACTAAACCCCAGTGGAGAGGGACGTCTGCTGCCCCTCTGTCACAGGAGAGGAGGCTCCAGCCCTGTTTACAGCGTGGGAGGTTAAACCACGATGCCCTTCGTAAATCAATATGATCAAAACTGGTTTGAGTTTGTCCAAACCCCAACAGAAGTGCAACCACCTTCTGCTCCCGAGGGGGCTTCACTGCTCCCTGGCTCTCCCTCCAGTTCCCATCTGCCAAGGGCCATGGGTAAGAGTCCAGCTCCTTTCCCCAAAGCAGCCCCTAAAGCCCCCCAGAGGGGTTCCCAAAACTTGAGGGATTTCAAAGAGTTTCTCAGCCCTCCCACACCCCTCGGCCACGTCACCAGGGCTTTAGGTGGGCAAAAACTGGTGAGGAAAAGAGCAGGTGACAGAGAACATGGCGCGCGCGGTGGCACCAGGCTGGCTTTCCTTCTCGAATCTCCTCAGGGGTTACTTTCACCTTCTCTCTTTTTCCCTTCCCTTCTGTCTGTTGTGCAAGAACGGGTCCCAACACCTACTGGCCGAGATTAGTCATCTGTGGTTTCAGCAGCAAATAAGGCATTTTGGCAGCTTTTGGCGAGTACCCACTGCCTTCCCCCCCACACACCTTTTTGATCATCATCCCCTCAGGTTATCATGCTCTAAAATACAAAGGAATTGTTTTAATGGTCACTTAATTTTTTTTCTTTTTTTTTTTTGCGGAAACATGCTTTTATTAGAAACCTGAACATGGAGGGAGGGGGGGAGGAAGTGAAATTACTGTTAATACATCCCACACAAGAAACTTCTTGAAAAACCATTGCACTGCTCTGCAAATCGATCACTTCCACAAACCACATCCCACAATCACAGTCATGTTCAACTTCCACTCTCAAAGTCTGTTTTGTTCCAAGCTGATGGAAACACACAGCCTGGGAAACCCTGCATTTTTGAGTCTTTTTGGCTTTTTTTTTTTTTTTTCCCTTTTCCTTCTCCCTGCATTGTCTCTTGGATTTTAGAGGAAAACTTGTGGTGGAAGGAGAGAGACAAGCTGTAAAGTCTCAAGTGTCTGAACATGCAGCTCCCCCTGCACAAGTCTTGACCCAAGGACATTTGTTTGAATTCCACAAATCACTGGAATCGTAGTGCCGGCCCCCAGGGGTGAGCTGCCTGCGGCTGGAAGTTTGGGACCTGAATCCAGTATGGAATATTGTCCTATTCCAGACTCCAGTGGCTGAGCACCTTCTACCCCCTGCACCTTGCCCAGCGTCCCCCCTCCCAGCCCCACGGCGTCAGTGCTCTGCCTGGAGGGGGGGCGGGGGGAGGACCTGCACCACCTTGGCTCTAAGGAGCCAGACCTGGGGTGTGCTTGGGGGCACCCTGGGCTACCGTTAGAGGCTGCGGGAAGTTCCTGTGACAAAGCCCCAGCCCGCTCCACCACGGCACATTTCTCTTCTTTCTTTTACAGCACAACGTGCCTCTTGCCCGGAGGGGGGAGGATGCCAGGATGGGAGCACGACAAGCACCGTGTGCGGGGACCGGCCGCTGCCAGGCAGCAGCTCTGACCTTCTTCCCCCCCCCCGTGGCAGCAGAGGCCCTGTCAGACACCCAGCAGATCCTCAGGCTGGCCCCTCTGACCCCTCACACCCCTCATCAGCGACCACCCTGACTTCCACCACCAGTTTCAGTAAACGTTCAAAAAAAAAACCCAAACAAAAACAAGCCCCCCCACACCTCCCAGAAACAATCAAACTAACACGAAAACCTCACGGCACTTCTGATTTTGCTGATCCACCTGCTGCTCAGAGGCACCACAAGTTTGCTGCCCCCACCCCACCCCGTTACCAGCCGGTGGTGGCACCGAAGATGCCAAGCTCGTGTGGGACCAGCCCTGCAATCCTCACCAGACAAAGAAGCCAACCCAAAACCCACAAAGCAACCCAAATCTTTGTGGCATTGGGCCCAACGCGCCGCAGCCAGAGAGACACACGCACACAAACACACGCACACAAACACACGCAGCTGTGAATTCAGGAGGTGTGTTATTATTATTGTTTCAGGCTACCTTTCCTCCTGGAAGAGAGTCCAAGACTAGAGCAATGCAGGTTGTAATTACCAGCACTGGCACCGACGCAGCGTTACTGGGATGGGATGGGATGGGATGGGGAGCCCCGGGCTTGCTCTGCTGCGAGGGGATGCTTGGGGGAGCGGAGGCAAAAGGGGGCTGCGCTGCATCCGCAGCATTTCTGAACCCCCGTTTGTTGAAATGCCGCGATGAGGAGCTCCGACCCTCCCTCCCCCCTTAGCGAGCACCCCCAAACCCCCCCCCCCCCCAGAGCTGCCCCCCAAGGAAAGACCTTCACGTCTCCCGTCTGAGCTCCCCGACGGGCGGCTCGCAGGGGCTTTGTGCGGAAGGTTTAACACGGAGCGATCGCTCGGAAGCGCAAAAGGAGCCGGGGGGGTGGAAGGGGGGGGACAAGGAGAGGAGGACTAATGAGCTCTCGGAGCGGTTATTCCCAGGCTGAGGCCCCGCAGCCCTTGCGGAGGGAGCCGGGCACACGTTGCTAAGAGCGAGCAGCCTTCGCCAGCCCCGCTGCCCCGGGCAAACAGAACAAAGGAGCCGCTCGCCTGTTCCCACACTCCCCGCTCCCTCCCTGCTGGGCACGGCCGCCCCCGGAGCCTTCCTCCAGGACCCCCCTCTTCCCCCCCCCACCCCCCCCCACCCCGTAATTCCAAAGCGGCTTCCCCGCTGCTCTGGGCAGGACCCAGGTGACCCTGGGCGAGCTGCCCGCGGGAGGAGGATCTGTCCTTTGCCACCGGGAAGCGGGGAAAGCGGGGGGAGGCCGAAGAAATTAAAAGCGCCCAAAAAAACCTGATGAGGTAGGGAAAAGGGTGCGAAGAAATAGGAGAAAGGAAAGGACAAGTGGCGTTTGCATCTGCCGTCCTGCCGAGGGGACGGGGGCAGGATATTTCTAGCTGATGACAAAACATCTCCAAGCGCCGCAGCCATCACCAGGGGGTGTCCTTGGTGCACCCTCCGGCCGGGAGGATGGAAAAGCAAACAAGTGTCAAGGTAAGGCCCAGGCCGGGGAACAAGTGCCGGCTGCGGGGGGGGGGGGGGGGGGGGGGGGGGCNNGCCGGCGGGGGGGGGGGGGGGCGTTGGGAAGCGCCTCCCGCCTCAGCCCCGGCCCCGCCACCTGCGGGTCCCCGGCCCCGGGGCCGCCACGAAGCGCCCGCTCAACCCCCGCAAATAAATCTGCCGCTCCTTATCAGTATTTTTTCCTTTCCCTGTCACCAGCTACAGGGAAACAATACAGCCTCTTCGCGGGCTGCCCAGCTGCCGCGGCTGTTTGGGTTATTTTCTTCCTATTTTTTTGGCAGGGCGATGAGAAATATAGATAACACCCCCTTCCTTCCCCCCCCCCCCCCCCCCCCCCCCCCCC
>BJBW01002203.1:7226-18211 GCA_004320125.1 Scolopax mira | reverse complement strand
CATGAACGTATTCTATACTGACTGGATTTCGGTTATGAGGGATACAATTTAATCTTATAACACTACAAACGTTCTAAATACATGTTTATTGTATTTAGATAGCACAAGATTCTCTATCAAAAAGTTCATATTCCACTTAAAGTTGGAATTTGAACTCCAGGTTGTTTAGGTCACATGTTTAATCACCTAATAGAAAGCTAGTGATAAAACTTCCTTTAAACACAATTTTCATACTTTATTTTTTCCCTTAACTAAGCTGGTTAAAGCTGTTCTGCTTTTCATTCCAGGGCAGCATGTTTGGGGTTTTTTTCTGAAGCACAAAGACTTAAAATAATTGCTTTTGAGACTTACAGTTCATGCTGCAAAACCTAAACCAGCCAGAACATGCACTTCAGCTCACTAATGATGGTGCTTTAATTCCTGTAGTAACTAGACTAATTCCTATATTAAATTGCACATTTCCCCTGAACCAAACACAGTCCTGTTATGTGTGTGGGAGCTTAACACAATAATTGGGGATACATCAGAACATCTTTCAAACCACTGAGCACAAAAGGTAAGAAAAGAGCTTAGAGAGCAGCTGTGAGAAACAACACCATCAGGTTAAACATGTTCTACACCATCATCATCATGTAAGTGCAATAACTATGGAACATCAAAAGCATCTCTCCAACCCACACAAACCTGGTACTTCACTTTTACTGTTGTAACCTGACATTAAAAGTGTTGCAATAAAGCAAAAAATTGAACACGGTCATTTTGCTTCTAAGCTGTACAAGGTGTAACACTGTGCACAGTTACAACATCAAATGTCCATGCAACAAATTCACTAGTCTAATTTTACAGGTATTTCAAGAGGAAAATTCATCCCAGGCATAACAAGAAACCTCCATGCTGTGGGCACCCCACATATAAGGAAAAATCTTCCTAAGCTTCCTGCGAAGGGAGTTGGAGAGGAATGAACTCCAGTGGCCCTTCCCTGACCTCCAGCTGAGACCCTGCCAGCCCCAGCACCCTGGAGCCTGTCTGACCTGTAATCAGACTGTCCTGACAATCCTTAAACTGTCATCAAACCAGCACTTGTTTTCTGCTTTTCAATAAAAAAGTGTGGAAAGAGATCAATATTAATTTTTTTCTATACAGAACAACTTATGCACAATTATCCTAGTTTATTAGGGAAGAGTAATTAACTTTTTAAAAATATATTTGAAAACCAATGACTTAATCCAAGAGAGTTCCATGTTTTAAAACTTCAGACTTTTGACAAAATTTTTTT
Source organism: Scolopax mira (assembly GCA_004320125.1). Taxonomy (NCBI): domain Eukaryota; kingdom Metazoa; phylum Chordata; class Aves; order Charadriiformes; family Scolopacidae; genus Scolopax; species Scolopax mira. The sequence continues at coordinate 16,935 of BJBW01002203.1, read as the reverse complement.
CTTAAGGGATATTTGTCAGTTGCAGAAACATAACTTTAATTCTTCATATATTTGTAAAAACTTATGATCAAGCTTTACACTTAAAAGATTTTACAATACCCACATACAAATAACAGAAAAGTAAAACAATGAACCAAAAGGGTCTGTCAAGAATTCGAACTTGTTTCATTATATGACTGTGGTCTTTTCAGGGGGTCACAGCAGCAGCAGGACACACAACTAAAAAGACATAACATCCTTCCCTGATAGCTTGCTTCTTAGACTTATTTTATTCAAGAGCCAGTAACAACTGCTCAGACATCACTGTCAACACTAAATAAATATATACTGAGAAAATTTTTGTTACCCACTGTGGATATTCAAACTTTAATATCAAACAGAAAATCTCTTTACACTTATTGTCAAGCATTCAGTCACTTTAAGGTGAAAGGTAAAGCAACCTGGGCATCGTTAATTTTCTCCTTAACCTGGGTCAGCTGTGGATTCTTTCTATGCACTAGTGTCATTAACCTATAATTGAATTACAGTGTCTAGACTCTTTATACTACTCTGTAAAAGCAATTAAACCCTCTGAAAATCACCAGCACAAGACACAAGTGAGATACACTAAAACAAAACCTCACCCCTTTAAGAATTAGATAAAGTTTTGCCAATCTCTGCACCAAAAAGTCTTTCCAACTACACCAGTCACCACTTCCATATTCTCTTCTCACGAGCTGCCATCAGTGATCTTCCCTCTCCATACCTCACTTGCACTCTATAGGGGCAAAACAGGGGCGTTTGAACATCATCTCTGCTCTTCTTTTTGGCTTTAAGGGTGTTGAGTAAAGGGATGAGAATTCCACCTCATGAAGACACGCAGCCCAAGCAGCTGGGAGGCTGGGTTTGCTGTCAGGGTGTGCTATCAAAGCCGGCAGCCCAAGAGGAAAGCAGCAGGAGGAAATGTATTTTTCTTTTTTTTTCAGCTGAAATTTCATCTTCACACCCACCCTGAGATCAAGCAAAACCCTTTTCGGAGATCAAGCGCTCCGCGGAACCCGCTGAACTCCCGAGATCCCCGGTCACCACAACGCTCAGCTCCGGCCCGAAGGCACCACGGCAACCTCGGACGCCAAGAAACCCTCCCCGCCAGCCCCTGCCGTGCCCCCCGCACACCGGCCCGGCGGGGGTTGGCTCTCAACCACCGCCCCCGCCTTCACGGGCCCAACTTCCACGCACCGCCCCGAGCCCGGCTCCGTCCGCTTCGGAGCCCCGCCAGCCGCCGCGGGCGGGGATGGACCGCCGCCGGTGTGTGGAGACGGGGGCGGGCGCCCGCCTCAGGCGGCGGCACCAGGCCCCGGCCGGCTGCTGAGTCAGTGGAGGGCACCGGGGCTGCTCGGCAAGGCGGTCCCCCGTCCCACAGTAACGGGACGGGCCCAGGGAGGGAACGGCAACCGCGTCCGGGCCGGGCGGCCTGAGGCGAGAAGGGAGGGGCAGCGCGGTCCGTCCCACCGGGGTCCCAGCCCTGTCACGCGACAGTTCGCCCCCCTCTTCCCTTCCCACAGCGAGAGGAAATGACTCTCTCCCCACCGTTGGAACCTCCCCCTTCACCTTCATGGCCGCTTCACCGCCGCCACTCGCGCTCTACCGCCGTCCGCCGCCGCCTCAACCGGGCGCCGTCCGGCCGCGGCGACCCCCGGCGCCGACCGCCCCCCCCCTACCCCGCCCCGCGACGGGCCGCCTCACGGAGGGCGGGCCTTCCCGCTCCGCCCAACGCCATTGGCTGTCCCGCCGCCGACAGCGAGCGGGTGGAGCCAATGGGAGGAGAGGAAGCGGCTGTGTGTTGGCGAGGGCGAAGGTTCGACGGGCGCGGAGCGGGGCGGGGGGGAGTGTATGAAAATACCTCTCAAACAGGGAAGGAAGAGGCCACTGGCAGCTCTAAGTGCGTAAATAGTGATGTCACTGAAAGAAGAGAGAAGTTTTACCTCATGTTTTTGGGTGGTTTGGGGTTTTTCCCCCGTGTACAGCGGCGCCGGGTGCTGCCTGGCCTCCAAGGTGGCCGCCGCCGCCCCAGGGCTGGGGGTGACTGGCGCTCACCAGGAGCCGGGGTGTTGTGGCACCTCCGCGAACAAGGCGCGGTTCACAAAGAGAATTAAAAGCCTGGGTGCTGTATGCAGAAGGCCAACGTGACAAATATTTTTGAACAGTGGGAAATAAAGTTTATTATTTAAAAATACGGTTCCAGACAGCTTCTAGATGTGATTACTATTTTCTCATTGCTGTGAGTGGGATATCTATGGAAAAATAACAATCACAGGTTGCAAGAGCTGAAAGCTTTCATTATTTACATTAAAGAAAATTACATTAAAGAAGCCTCAACAGTACAACTCCTAAGTAAGTCTTCATGACAGTTCTACATAAGAGCACACAGGGCCAAGAGCAAAGGAGGCCTTTGCCAAAAAGGAACAGACAGAAAATGCTGAAAATAAATTTAGACCACAAATCAAATTTGCCCGTGCAAAAGGTTGCATGCAATCTTCACTAATTTCTGCAGGAAGGACCTATTTTTGGAGCAAGCCAAGATACAAGAACCGAGTCCAAAAAAAAAAAAAAAAAGGTATGTAATTGCCACAAGAAGGTCACAGTCTTGGCAGCTTCAGCATCAAGAGGAGACACTTTGTGCAGCCCAACTTCTGGATTTGCACTGACACAATATCTTCATTCAAAATCAGGCCATCTCTTTGGAAATGCTTAAGCTCCTCCAAACTTTTGATGCGCTATAAACTTTTGATTTAATAAAAAAGGGGTTTTTTTTCCCACATTATAGCTTGCAATTTTAGTCATAACAACTGAAAAGACAGTAGAAAAGCCTTGTGAATACAACGTTGAAACAAGCAGTGGCACATTTCCCATATTTCTCATGCAAGAGAATAAGAAATATTGGAAGAGTTTGATTTTTAAAAGCTTCTGTGCCAACTGAACTCTTCCTTGAGTTCTTCCTTGAAGAACCAAATGATACACATATTTTTGTTATTAATCTTACATTAGAACAAGAGAGCTCCTCATGCAGTCGCTGTGAGCTGGGTAAAAGCTCTGTCCCGTAGACAAGCCAAACTGAGCAAAACCTAAATTTTTTTCCCTGTAGCTCTGCGAAGGACTTGCCAGCGAGAAATCCTCCCAAACACAGATGTTTTAGGGAGTAACGTGGGCCTGACAGAGCTGAGATCTGGTGACTGTGCTGGCAGCTGCAGTTGCCTCTCCCACCTTCATTTGGATGGAACTTGATGAATCATTTTCGTAACATGTGATTTGAGATCACTTTTAGTGCATTAGCCTCTCTAAATTGAAACCAAGTAGTTTTTAAACAAGGAACTTTAACTCCAACAGCTACTCCGTGGCCGAAAAGTAGCATTTGCAGGTGTTCTATTAATAAAAGCCTTGCCCTCGCCGAGCCTTCAGGATAGTGACAAAGAAGCATTAAAAGATTTAGCTCTGTTAATGCTGGATGTCACATTTTCTTCTGCCGTGAAATAACCAGCAGTGATGACTCGCGGCTCGGTAATCCCTCAAGGTCTTACACGTCACCAGAGAGCGAGGTAGAGAAGTGATTCTTACCAAGAATAGTAACTTGTTTCAAATGTAACAATCTGCAGAATTTTTACAGTAAAGTTAAAAAAAACCCAAACAGTTAATCTCTGGGCTTTATTTGGGAATTTCAGCTTGGATACTAATACCTGTGGGAAGAATCACTATATTATAGTATTCACTTTTCATCCTGGAGGCGCAGTACTTTGGAATTACCTTTGAGAAGGTTTTCAGATCACGGGGACTTGGTTCAGCAGACCCAGCGCCACACGAAAACGCACGGATCCCCAGCCCCAGGCGGTGGCATTCCATGCTCCATGAGCTCAGGCACGTTACTCGGGGGTGTCAGCCTATTTTAGGGAAGATAAAAGATGAGTTTTTTCAGTCGCATTACCTAATCTTGAAATTAATGAGACCAAAACCACCCCTTGCTGCTTATTGGGAGGGCTGGTTTTCAGGCGGGTGAGTTTATTTTAAATAGGTTTAAAAAGCGTGTTCGGAATGTTCTCTGCACTGAGGGCTGTCAGCAGCGTTCGCACGTTGGCTCCGGAGCCTCACACGGAAATGTCACAACCAGATGTCTGTCGTTTCCTTTTTCCTCCGAGTTCTGCACCCGCTGGCTGCAGCCCGGCCTTGATTCCATCTCCCACCCCCACCCAGCCACGCCACCCTTCCCACGATTCCCTCCAGACCTTCGTCCTTTATTTTCAGGAAATGTCAGCAAATCGACCTTTATAACACAACAGCTGCAGTTATTCCCCGAGGGTTTATATTCGGGGATAGTTCAATGAGTATTTAGTTCATTCTGAGGGTTGGGAAGCTGTCGTTAATTATGCCAGCAGCAGCTAAATACAACATTAAGTTTCTTAAATGTAAATGTATTCTAGAAAATTACTCCACGCTTGATTTGCCTCCTCCTCCTCCTCTCTCCACCCCCAGCCATGAATCAGGAGCCACTCAGCTGCAATCCCCGGGGACACGCCGATGTGTAACAATATTGGGTTTTGTTTCGCTCTCACTTGCAAAAATTAGAACCATTATAATAATTGGAGTAGTTTCTTTGGGAAAGTGATGCCTTAATGAAGTACTTTAACAAATTATTGAGAAAATAAAACCTCATGTCTGGAAATACCTTGATCACAATTAATTTGACGTCTCTTCCCATACTGTGGAGAAGCGCCATGCCCTCGCTGAGCCATGGTGACCCGGTCTCCTCCACATGGCTCTCCTCACTGGGACACATGGCACCAGCAACGCTGGTGGCGGTCACACCTTCCTCAGAGGGCTGTGGCACGTCCACGACGGGCTGTCCCCAAGACCTGTCAGGGTCACGGTAGGTGCTGGCCCCCTGAGCCGCCATCCGCTGTCCCCGGGGGGCTGTGGTGGGAGCAGCATGGAGGCCAGCGGCAATGGAGATGTGACAACCCGCTGGGCCGTGGGCTGTAACGGGCTGCGGCCAACCCCCACAGACACTAGCCATAGCTCGCCACAGCCCACAGGCGCGGTGGCGGCTCGGCGGAGACGCGCAGCCCGGCCACCCTCCGCCCGCTGCCCTGCGGCAGGCGCCACCTGGAACCTTCTCTCCCCGGAACGTCTCTTCAGGGCTCGGGCCGCCAGCCGGCTCCGTGGAAGGCGGCGCACACCTCCACCTCTGATTGGTCACGACGCGGCCCGCGTGATGGCTGCGACGGCGGCGATTGGCCGGCGGGCGAGGTGGGTTTCCCGGGCGGCCGCCGCCGCCGCCGCCATGGCGAGCGTGCACGAGAGCCTGTACTTCAACCCTATGATGACGAATGGCGTGGTGCACGCCAATGTCTTCGGCATCAAGGACTGGGTCACCCCCTACAAGATGGCGCTGCTTGTCCTCCTCAGCGAGCTGGGCCGCGCCGGCGCGCAGCTCGGCCTGCTGGAGCGGCGGCGGCTCAACCGGCTGCTGCTGCCGCTGCTGCAGGTCGGGGGCGGGCCCGGGCCCTGGGTCTGCAGGGGTGGGAGGGAGGGAGACGCCAAGGGGATGGCCGGCGTGGCGGCCTGTCGCGACATGTCGCTCTCCTCCCTCCCCAGGGCCCTGACATGCCGCTGTCGCGACTGCGCAAGGCCATCGAGGAGTCCTGCCCGCACCTGGCCAGCTCCGTGCACATCAGGTGGGCGCCGGGGCCGCGCTTCCCCTCCACGGCCGTGGGGAGCCCTTACAGCCGGTCCTCGCTGTCGAGGAGCGAGGGGAGCAGCTGCTGAGGGACGGGGACCGGCGGAGAGGGCCACGGGGCCGCCGGCAGACGGGTTTCTGTGGGGCTGGGAACCCTCTGCGCTGTTCGGTCACCACCTGCCGTCGTGTGGTCTCTGTGTTCTGGGTTGGGGACGTGAAAACGCAGCCACTACAACCAGTAACGCTGTGGAAGATCATAAAGTATGCTCTGTGTTACCGGTATCTGCTCTGGTATCTCCCAAGAAGTGCTCTGAGATGTGTAAATGTATAGTTAAAAAAGTACCTTTGGAGCAAAAAAGTACTTCTACGTTTTTCTTCATTCTCATAAATAAGTTCTGACAGGCACACAAACCATACATCGAAGCCATCTGTTTTAAAGTTTCAGTGATACAGTTTCAACGATACAATTTTTCTATGATAAAGTTTCTAAGATCTGTTTTGGCATTAGCTAACTCACTTAACAGCAACAGTTTTAAAAATCAGTCTGTTGGAGGTTCTTAATTGTTTTGTTAGAAGAACAGCATTCTAATTGTTCTCTATTAAAATACCTGTTTTAAAAGGGAGATAAAAAACAAACCTGATTAGCATTTGGCTTACTAATAATACTTACTATGTTTTAATTTGGCTTGTGAGTATAAAAACCTGGGCCTAATGAATGAGCTACCACTTGGTTCTGTTTGTATTTATTCATCTATACCTGAATTAGAAGAGTATTTTTTGATGTATATACCCTAAAAAATGTGGTTTTCTTTCCCTGTTTAGGTTAAAACTTATGGCAGAAGGAGAATTGAAAGATATGGAACAATTTTTTGATGACCTTTCAGATTCATTTACAGGGACAGAGCCAGAAGTTCATAAAACAAGTGTAGTAGGTAACTACTTGTTATCTATAAATTATGTTTGATGTGATGTTTATCATTGATGTAATTCAGTCAGGATGCAGTTTTGTTCTGCTTTCTGGGGTGGTATAAAGATCGCATAATATGATTTTTCTCTTTCTCAGATGTTTCAAATGAATAATTTTGCATAGTGTGCAGTTTTTACTGATTCTAAGTTTTTCTGTGATCAGATCGTCTGTGAGATTTGCCACTAAATTAATACCAGGTTTGTACCCTGCAAAACTGAGTTTTATCAACTGGAGGGCTGAGATGAGGCACTTGAAACAAATATAAATAATACAATTTATGCTTCTGGTTATTATGAGTTCTAGTCTCCTCTCTGAAGCAGCAACCTCACAGACAGTTCTCATAATAGATGTTTTTCTTTGCAGGTCTGTTCCTCCGCCACATGATCTTGGCATACAATAAGCTTTCTTTTAGTCAGGTCTATAAACTTTACACCGCCCTTCAGCAGTACTTTCAAAATGATGAGAAAAAGAATGGAATTGATGAGAATGACATGGAACTGACGAATACAGAGGAACTGGAGGGGAAAATGGAGAAAGAAGAACTTGATGTACCTTTAAGGTGATATACCATTATTAAAGTCTTTCCCGTTTCTTAAGATAATTAGTTTTATTTGAGATTACCTCTGTACACATCCTATCACTAATGACTTCAGCTGCGACACTGGGATGTAGCGTACTGTAATTTGGTATGTTTTTGAAAGCCTCGTACAGGCTGGCAGAGCTGGGTGGCCTCTCCGTTTCCTTGGTGCCACCGTGTGGTAACTCTTGTAAATGGCAACAGTCCTGCTCGGTGTCTGATAGAAGATGGCGGTCCCCACTTCTCATGGTCACTTAGGGAATCACCAGCCACAGTTCCCTTCTGTACAGCCCACTGCTGTGCTGGTGCGTGATGTGCAAAAGCTGTTGGAGAGGTCAGTTCTGCCTCCAGCAAGGAAAGGTTGCTCATTAAGGAAAAGTTAAGCTTAATGTTTTTGGTTTCTCTTCTCGTCCTTTCCCAAATAAAAGAGCTCATGTTGATTTACATCAAAAATGAGAAGTAAATATTGAGACTTTTCACCTGCTAAAGAGGTGCTGCACTGTAAACCATTTTGTATATCCATATGTTTAAAATGTACTTTCTAAACTCCTTTTATACAAACTCATGCTAGTGTGTCCTCTGCTACAGCATGAGTCAGTCAGCAGCTCTGGGAGTCTGGCTGTGTGCTGTAGCTGCTGCTTTTCTATGGAATAAACGGCTTGCTCTTGCTGAAGAGCTTCCTTCTGGAGTGACGCGTGTGCCCAAAGTGCCAGTTCATTTCATTGTGACTGTCTTTGGAAGAACGGAAAAACAGAGCAAAGACATTTGAATGTGCCAACCCCAAATCTTCTATCTGCTGTTTTATTTTGGGTTTTCACCTCTTATTTAGGGTGACATTCATATTGACCGTGGTCTCTGCAGGTTGAAGATTACAACTGATCCGTGTGAAGTCATTTGGATTGTTAACTTTGATGTCATAGATTTTATTTAAGTTTTTTCCTTTGAATTTCCTTTCATCCTGTTGAGCTCCAATATCCCATAAAATTTTATAAAGCAAAAGTGTGGAATGTCTAATAAAATGTGTTTTCTTGTATTTGATTTCATTGCCCTTGTTTCTAACTAGAGTGCTTCTTACCAGGGAAGAAGAGATATCTTGCAGTGGGCCTCTTTCCCAGAAACAAGCAGAGTATTTTCTTTCTCAGCAGGTATGTTAATTATGAATAAAGTTCAGTAAGTGATCCATAACATGAATTTCACCTTCAATTTTATTCACATTGTCAGACACGATGTTTTCTTAGATCTGTTAAAGATTTGTTGATATCTTGCATGAAGTTGCTCAGCTGAGCACTTGGGGCTCAAAGTGTTTTATGTGGGCATGTACACCATATGCTGGTATTTGGCTCTGAGAAGGTCACTTCCATTCTGACTTACCTCAGACTTAGTATCATTGACATGTACAGTTTTGTTGATTATTCCAGCTGGTAAATACAAAACCAGAGCAGAAATACATGTGGGCACAAATGCCAGTAAATGGACTGCATGCTTATAATTGCTTGCTAAAAAAAAAAAAGCATTTAAAATTTATATAAAACATTATGTATTGTAAGTTCAATGTAACTTCTCGGTCCCATTAGGATCTTTACTGTTAGGGGTTGTTGAATCCAGTGGCAAGGCTCCTGCAGCTCCATGACTCCCAGTGCAAGCAGTGGTGAGGCTGAGCATGCTGTCTGTTATCCTGTTCCCCTTTCTGGCTGATGAGGATGAAGGTCCATTAGTGTGAAATAGATACACATACGTGCTTAAGCTCTTTCCCTTCTGATTCCACCAGTAACTAGGCTCATACACTCAGTTTATCAAGGAGCTGGCCCTGAGATTTTATTTTCTCCAGTTGCCTCTGGCACAAAGACATGACACGCGTTTCTTGCCCCACAGTCTCTCCATCAGTTGGCTAGGGACCTCCTTGTTGGCTTGGACTTCCTCCTGTTGTCTCATTCAGTGAAATGTCTCCAGCCTGGTCTTATGGCTGTTTCAATACATGGCTCTCAAGCTGCTTATCTGACTTTCTGCCTCGTCCAGCTGGATGTTCACCAGTGGTCACCCGTTGACATGGGTACTCTCACTTCCTCCTGTTGTTGGCACCATGGACACTTGGGCCTCTATGACCTGTGGTCCCTACTCCAGTTGCTGGCACTGGTGTCACTCAGACCTCTGTGATCCAGCTCCAGTTGCAGTAGTTCAACCTCCCTACTCACGTGCATGAATAGGGAACCCCTAATCCAGGAGGAGAGTTAGAAATGGGGTTTAACGAGAAAACAAGACAGACTGCAGTGATCTGGTGCAAGGTGTGGATTTTAACTGCAGTGACCTACTGTTACACTGTGGGTTTTAGCTGCTGTGATTTATCTAGAGCGTGTTACCAGTGTGTATAATTTTCCCCCTCCTTATTTGAGTATTATAGAGGAATCCTGATGTTTAGGAAGGTTCTTAAATGTGAAGTCTTTTTATTATTCAGTCATGC
>BJBW01002202.1:134669-280034 GCA_004320125.1 Scolopax mira | reverse complement strand
AAGCCATCCCGTTCTCATGGACAAGTGCCAGCCCAGTCTCCAGGCAGCCCCTGCCGGGCCTTTGAGCCACCAACCCCTCATCATCCTCCATTCGGCAGCTCCAGTGCTGTGTCTGACACTCACCTGGGGCTGCCCAGGAAGATCCCAGGAGGTGACAGCCCATCTTTTCTCTTCACACCGCTGCTCACCTCCATCCCTGGCACAGGGAACAACTCCCACCCTCTCAGACCATACAATCACAGAATCACCTAGGTTGGAAGGCACCTTTTAAAATTATCTAGTCCAACCAATGAAAAAAAAAACCAAAATAAACAAAAAAAACCCCAAACCAAACAACAGCAACAATAAAACAAAGGAAAAAACCACAAAGAAACAAAAAAAAAAACCCCACCAACAAACACACAAGTGCCACCCCACACCCAAACCAACACCAACCCAACACTAATCCATATTCCCGAGCACCATGTCAACAATTGTCATAACAGCAAAGAAAAAACATAGGCAAAATTTACATACACAGTGCTTATTAAAACAGCCTCAGGGAAAAAAAAATTGCAAAAATAGTATATATGCTCCCTGCAGTGAATTTGATTTTGTCTGGTCTGTAACTGAATTCCCCTGATACTCCAGTTTTATGACAGTGTGATACAGTGGTAAATCAGGGCCATAGTGATGATCTAAATCAGAATAACCAGCACGTTTTTCATTTCAGAAGGAAAAAAAAAAAAAAGTTTGCAATAGAAAGTTTGCCAGTTTCAGCACTTCCTGGCCGCCAAGAACATTTACTGAAAATCAATGGTCTGTCCAAAACCTAATGTGAGCAGGAATCATAGTGCAGCTGTTCAGAATCTATACTGCTTCCTAGGCAAAGTTTCTAAGCCCTTTCAGTCCTTTAGAATAATAAAAATGATTAATGGTCTTGAACACTGTGAACCAAGTGTTTTGAAGTGTAACCTGCTACTTGTAATGCACTCAATATTTCTGATCTGTATTGTACTGGCATACAGGGCCTCTGGAAGTTAATGTTAGAATGAGCAACGTTTGAAATGAATGAAGAGAGGCTCATGAAGTCTGACGGTAAAATTGTTTTGTCCCAAACCAAGACATTATTTTCCGTCAGTTCATAAAGACAAAAAAGAAGTGACTGTAAATATATATAAATATATATAATTTTCTATAAACATATATTCTAAGAGAGCAAGGCGGATACCAAACAACATTTTATCAGCAAAATGATCTATCACATCCAGCACAACAGTTTGCTGTAAATGGACCTCAAATTTTTTGGAAGAAACATAAAAGTGTTGGGTCTTCTCAGAGACTGCGTGCAGCAGAAGGAGGTTCAAAATTTCAAAGAACAACTTCTTCCACCCAGGCCTTCCCATTTCCCTGCCCCTTTTGGGTGCAAGCCCCAGCCATAAGTACAACCCATGGAGCCAGTTTGATCTAAGCCAAGAGTTGGTAGATTCACATAAATATAAAATCCAGTGAGGCAGGGTAAAATGCTGGTGACCAGCAGATACCAGACACCTGCAGTGTACAGTCACATGGGTCACCGAGGGGCACTTCTCTGGTTTGCACCAACCCCTATCCAGCTGCCACACACTTGATCTCCAGGTCTGCTCACACCAGCACTGCAGTTGCACAATCACCTTCTTCTGAAAAATTGGACTCAGGCCTAAGCTGTCACTCAACTCCCCATTTACCCCAACTTGTTTGCTCATGCCCTGTACCAAACTCAAGCAAACAAACTGATAAATTTGGACTTTACCTATTTCCAGACATTGTCAGGGCCCTGAATGTACCAAGAGGCCTTAATTGCCCCAACCAGTCCCACCTGGGGCCCTCACCTGGGACACCCACCCACAGCCCCTGCCCACTATCCAGGAGTTCTATTTAGGCTCAGCCCCAGGGTGCTCAGTACCTGGGCTGGAGATATGGATGCTTTTAGTGCTGGCTCCTGGGTAGACCTTGGCTCAAGGCATGAATGCTTCTAGCCCTGACTCCTGGGTGGACCTTGGCTCTGTGGTGTGAATAGCTCGTCTCCAGTCTTCTCTTGGGCTTCTCCTGGTTTTGTATGTGACTGGGACCTCTCGATGGACCTTGGACTTGATTCATTGTGGCTCTTAATGGGCCCTACTGCCAGGATCCATCACTGCCTGTGCAGAGGTCACACTTGGTTTTCAGGTCACCTTCCCTTAGGGATCTATTGGCATTTCCTTCTCCCTGAAAAACATAAACCTTAAGTTAAAAATTGTTGGGGGTGAAAAAAACAGCAACAAACTACAATGGAACAGAAGAAAGCTTGACTGCTGGAAGGGATCTCCACCTCTTCAGCATCCCTGCTGCCTGTAATTCCCCATCTGCTTGTTGGGTGCAGTGGAAGCTCAGAATAGCATAGTAAGGAACAGTCAGTTACCATTTATATAGAGGTAATATGCTAAGTTCTCTTATGAAACTTTTTACCCTAAATTTACAGGCTTTATATGCAATATTATTTTGGGGGCAGCATACTGTATTCATTAGAAATTTAAAATGGTATAAATAAGGCAGCAGAAGTATTCAAATTGCTGCAAGCCAGATGAAGATCTTATCATACTACCTCCCACAATTTAGAATAACTTATTCTTGAAAACCCCAAGTTATTCTGCTTACAGCATAGGAGATGAGTGAATCTCCGGGTCGATGCTGAACTGTGCCATGTAGAGCAGATATTTGCCTGTCCCCTCTCTCTGCTAAGGATGGACGTGAAGCTCAACCTCCTGCCTGGGCACTCGTTGCACTAGTGCACGGTAGTGGAAGGTGCATGTAGGCTTAAACAAAAACAAAGTAAAAATTACATCATGAGAAGTCACATTTTTGGAGCATAAGGGAACATTTTAGTCTAATTATCTTCTTGAGCACAGAAAGAAAAGGAAACATTTTACCAGAGTCAGTTTTTAAAAGAATTATCCTAGGTAAATTGATCTGCAGAGAGTTGCTTCCAAAACTATAAATCATATTGATTTACTTGCTTTACACTTCTAAAGGGTGACCAATGAGTTATTGGAGGGGTACTCGGAGCCCTCAGTCTCACAGACTGAGGATGTGGCTTATTCCTGCCTGTAATATGGACTAGTAAGATGCAAATGATCTCTCTTGTAATAAACAGAAAGAAAATTACTGGGTTATTTGACAAAAAGTCAGAACAGACTATTTGTGATTTCTTAGCACAACCTGACTAGATCAGAGTTTCTTAAATTTCACTGTATTTGTCTGGCAGTTAGGAAAGAGCATTTATTCTTTCAACTTGGGGTGGATCTTTACAGCTTGTAATCGCATACATTCACCAGATGTAGTGTAAGTTGCACTCTGGAAATGTATCTCCTTCTGTACAAGGAGCATATATATGTTTAGATAACATTTAGCATATAACATTCTGCCTGTTCATTAGCTTGTAAAACAAGTTTAAAAGTACCATGAATTGTAACGGTGGGAAAATAGTAAAATGCTCCTCTGTATCTATTGTATTCATAGTTTGCTTTCAAATCAACAGCCATGCCTAGGAGCATTTTTTTAAATATTACATTAAATTTTCTAATTAAAGTTTTGAAGTGGCCAGATTGACTCATCTGAACAGAGCAATTAGTTTGGCAGAATTGACTCATGTTCATTCTACCTGACAGCGTTCTCCTTTTGTGGGAATGTAACTCTTACTGTGAAAATGTTGTACTAAGCAAACCTTAGTTCCGCTCGTAAATCAGTTCGATGAAAGGTCTGAAAGCCTGTTTCTATGGTGTAGTTAAATTACATTGAAAGTACAACTGAATTAGTCCCTAGTTTTTCCATCAAGTTTAATGTGACTTAAAGAACAGTTTGCTGAAGACAGAATACAGTTTCGAAAGCCCGATGCGATTTCTTGAAAAATAGATAGAATTTAGGTAAACATTCTCCAAATTTAAAGTAGCATACTGAAGCATTTGTCTTTGATTATAGATTTTAATGTACATAATAATGACACTTTATTCCCATGGTGACAGGCAAGTTCTAAAAAGGATCCAGAGTGCTTGCATTCAGATTCCTAAAATCAAACTCCTCCTTGCAGTCAAAATCTGATGTAAAGTTGGAAGAAGGGTGGATTTTGATCCATGTGTGAATAAACTTTCCAAATACTTGTCAATTCTACAAAACAAATTAAATGGAAGATTTCTGGAAGACTAGTCAGCCCATTCTGTACCACTCTCTGTGGCATCAACAGCTGAGGGCTTTTGATGCTCTTGCATGCAAAGTTAACCAGTGCCTAATTTGGAGCCCACCCAAAATTCAGCTGGTTTTGGCTTATTCTAATATCAACTACCTGGAGGCAGATGCAACGTTATATGGCTCAGAAGCCAGTGATGTCCTTGAATTACATTTTGCCTTGTGCGTGCTGCTCTAGTCATAAAGAAACAGAGCCAAAAGTTGTAATTTATGAGTAGGTTTGCCAGTCTATGGAATTCGTAAGTCTTCCCTACGGAGGAAGCTGAGATCTACAAAATATTTCACCTGAAGAGTACAAAAAGGAAAAAAAAAAGCTAACAGCCCATGAGAAAACAACTGCACAAATACCTTCCATTTTCCTACATAGCTACATGAGTGGACCATGTGTCTTCCTTTCGGAACACAAGTACATCCTATTTTCAAAGGGAATGTTCTTTTATGAAAAATTAATACAAGTGTTTATAATTTATAATGCGCATATCGATTAGAATTGAAAACTGGCCATTTTCCAGCTCTGCTCTAGTGTAAAAAAAAAAAAAACAAACCCACAACCGTGCACCTCCTCTCCAAATGGATCATTGTCCAAATTCCCCCTACTGATGTTTTATGAGTGGTAATTGAACTAACATATCAAACCTTAACTTTAAAATATTGTTCTAGCTCTGTCTCGAGTCAGGTGCTCAAATCTCTCCTGCAGCCCATCATTCCTTCCACCAGCAGAGCCCTGGCCATTTCCCATACCCAGGTTTTGGGTTCAGAGCTGCATGTGCTGAAGCGGGTCGGTGGGAAGCCTCTATTCGCACGTTTTCACTGAATTTCACTGAATTTTTTCAATGGCCAAAAAAAGGTTAAGAAATATCAGAGAATACGAAAATGAAATAGACTGGTGGAGCCGTACCCCCACGCAAAGGCAGCAGGAAGAGGCTCCATTCAAATGTTTTGCTCCAGCCCAAGCGACGGCGGCAGCACAACACAGGAATTTTGCTCTGAAGAAAAACTCACAGAGAAAAAAAAATACCAAAACTATCACAAAACTTATTTTCCATTTTAACCCCTTTCCAAAGAAATTGTTAAACAGTCATGCTCACAGGTGAAATTGGTTCTGTTCCCACTGTCAGAGAAGGCTGCTGCAGTAAAGAGCGGCAGCATCCCACCCTGCAACAAAACATACTTTTTTTCTCAATAGATGTATTATTTGAGAAATTTCATTGTTGTCATAGTACAAATCATTTTTCTGTTAAATCACGAGGAAACAGGAAGGATGGAGTAGAAGGATCTTTTGTTTCTATGGGAGAAATTCCAAGCAAAATAGTGGAAGGTGTTTTTTTTAAAAAAAAAAAGTAAAATAATTCTGGGGTTTTTATTTTTTTTCATTTCAAGCCAGTAGTGGAAATTGATTAATGAAGCCCGTCTGTAGCTGGTACAAAGGGCCAAATCTTCAGTTAATATAAAATAGCAAGCTTCTACTTTTAAAACCCAGAAAGAGGAAGGGGACATAAAACTGAAAAACAAACAGGCATATTTGATCATTTAGTGGTGAAAAGATCAGGCACTCCTTAGTTGCAGGGTTTTATTTTTGTGCATTGTGTCAACGATTGGAAACCATATGTTTTAAGACCAGCTTCAATAGTATCAGTAGCTACAGTCCTCCTCTCAGATTACTTTTTACTGCCTGCCTAATTTTGAGCTTTAATAGCTAACATGCACTTTGTTTATCAGTTACAAATGTTCTGAATTTTGATGAAGAGGGCTAAACAACACACATTGGTTTATCATCAGGACTAAAGACCCAACTAACAACGTGTTTAATGTCGGGGCCTGAGACTTTGCAAACCAGCATTTCTGAGAAGTGAGAAGAATAATGTTAAAATGGATGGCTCTGGTTCTGAAAGCTGAACATGAGATGGTAGCACTGGGATCCTGACCCAGCTCTTGTCATCCCTGGAGGAATCCATCCTGCAAGGTGCTGAGCCTTTTGGCAGCAAAACTGCAACCAAGTATAGCAGCGTTAAGTCCCCTCAGATGGCACTTCTGTTAAATAGCTGGTCCCCTATTAAGTGTTTTATTGCACTGAGGTCAGTCTGACGGGATTAAAATTAAATGTATATTTAAAGTCTTTCCATAATCAGATGCTTCGTGCCTTGCAGGATTGAACATATACATGAAATTGCTCTTTTTTAAGTAATTCTGGTTAGCCATACAACAAAGACATTCAAAATACTCTCTAGCTTGTGTTATTTATCCTCTAATTACTTGAGGACAGAGTACCTCTGCCCTCAAGTACCTTTTTAAAGCACTGCATAAATTAATGATTTTCTAACAATAACAGCAGCAGCAATTCTCGGCATTTACCAGAGAGGAAGCAACCATTAGCCTTGAGAATGAAATTTCACTGCAGTCCACAAAATAATGTGTTAGGAAATATTATGGTTGCCAACTTTCACAATTTTGTTGAAAGTCTTCTAAAATGTGAGGGTTGGGGTGTTTTGGTTGTGTGTTTTTTTTTCACAAAGCCTGAGCTCTGGCATCATGTGAAAACATGAAAATGTAAGATTCTCCGTTTTAATTTTAGAAGACAAGTAAGTTACTCAGCATTGTGGTTGCAAAGAGAAATTGAAAACATGAACCCAAGGGCCAGAGAACAATTAGTAAGAGCCCAAAATGCCTTCCTTTTAAAAACTTACACTTTGTAATTTCATGACACTCAGGGTCTGACTCAGAGTGTTTCTATGCTGGGGGTTAACCATATTCAGAACCCCAATAAATCCTCTATACCCTTTTTGAGGCTTTCTCACCTTGGTTTTCACCCAAGGGTGGGTGTCAGAGAGGATGCTAAAGTTAAATATTTGCTTATTTCTTGTTATAAAAACGAAACTACTTGTTTGTACTGAAGTAGCTCAGTTCATTTTGATGATGAAGTGGACAGCAGAAACTGGAAATATTTCCTCAAGGGAAACACATTTTCCACAATAACTAAATTTTGTGATCATTTCCGTGCCTCCTCAGGGGAGAGGCTGAGCTGTGGGCTCTCCCACACTGCGAGATAAGCTCTCTGGATCCCAGTATGGGCTGACTGCTCAGATCCCCCAGGGTGCCCAAGGAGGACCATTAGCTCCTCAGTCTGCCCAGGACACTGCCACCCAGCAATCGGGAGCATTTCCGTTTGGTGAATACATAAACTTTCTGCACAGATTCCCTTGATTCTTTATGGTACGTGGGAATAAGCAGAGGGTAACAAGTCAGGCAAACCCCCTTCTAAACATGCCTTGGGTTTTGACCCCCAAAAAATATCCACCACTTTGAGAAATCCCTGGCATGATATGACGGACAATGACCTAGATTGATGAAATGGAGACTTGTCTCGAGCCAACTATTAGGACTTGTCCCTGCTCTCTCTTGCCTTGCAGCCTGCGTGACCTGAGCACCCCAACCTCTAAGGGGCAGAAACCATTTTGTTCCCTTGCCTTTCTAAATTGCTTTTAAGATCTACATGTATTTTGCTGGATGCTAACAATGATAAAAATACTTAAAATTCCCAATTGAAAAATATCCTTTATCTTCCTCTTTGCGCTCTTTTCCCACCATGCCCTTATCTACTTTTCTAAATATCGCACACAATGTTTCTAGTAAATAAAAAGGATATTAGAGTAGACAAATAATGTTTACCCACCAGCTCAAGAAAGGTGTTTCTGGCACCAATTCACAAGTTACAAAAATTACTTAGACTGAAAGGGACAAGGAGTGTCTTTTTGTGTGCAGGGTGCTGTACAAACAATGAGGTCCTGGTCTCTGACTGGCTTTCTGTGGCATTACCACAAACAATACTAATTCTTAAATACCTGCCTGGCTTTAAGCACTTAAGTAAACAGTTGTATTGATTGTTGTAGGGCTATTCACATGCATAAAACTAAGCATATATTCAAATATGTTGTGAAATCAAGGGTCGAGTGAATTTTGCATGCAAGGCATTTTTAGATGATTAGTGTATATGAGCTTACTTGTTAAGACCAGCTTCAGAAGGAGCTAATGTGGCAATCGGGTTTTTGGGCAGGGCAGGGGGGAAAAGGGAAAGAGATTTTTTTTTCCAAGAATCTATCTAAAGAGACTCCTCACCAGAATCACGATTGCAGGGAAGAAAAGCAGTAAGGAACTCCCCCACACCGGCGATCTCTCCGAATTTAACGTGAGAGCTGTATAAACTCAGACCTGCAGATAATCCAGGGGGAAATCAGGGGGTTAGTGCTGAGAACTGATGGGGAATAACAACTGAAAGAGCTTTGGTTTTTCTAGGCCGGCGGGAGGTAGCTCATGCTAGGAAGCCTGCCAGCTCCGAGCTGATGCTGGGAGCTTTGTCTCCTTTGGATTGTAGGAACACACTTTGCAGTCGAACTGATCTGAGAGATTTTGATAGTAAAACCAGCTGTCTCGTTGCAATGATGTTTTTGTTCCATTGTCAAAATTTTGAGTCAATTCCATGAGTGGGCTGCAGCTTGTTCAAACCCTGAACTCAACACCCTTTGTGCTCCTTTTGGCTTTTCCACTGCGGTTCATGGGATATCTCCTTCCTGAGGAAAGGGCTAGGTGTAATAAAAGCCGTCGGGGTGAGGACTTGCAGGTCCCCTCCGATGCCTCCCCAGTGCTGGAGAGGCAGAACTGGAGAGCTGCAGCCTGCCTCAGGCTGGTGAGACTTGGGGGGGGGATAACAAAGAAGAGTGGGGTGTGGAAACCAAGCGCCCCGATGCCGCTGTGGCCGGGCTGCATCCCCAGCGAGCAGGTACGCTGGAGGGAAGGGGCAGCTGTGTGGTCCCTGTGCCGAGTGTGGGGACAGGCTGGCATGGGCAGGGTGAAGCTGTGCACGTGGTGCACGGGGGGATGCAAGGAGAGGGTCTGCGGGTGGGAGGCCCCAGCCCCATCTCCCCAGCACGAGCCTCTGAAGGTGTCTGTTGCCCCTCTCTTGGACGTGCAGGTGACGCACCTGATAGAGGTGTCATCGGGCAAGAGCAAAAAGTCCCCCTTGAGGTGCACGTGGCAGAGGCTGCCTTTGATTTTGTGCTGACATGGGAGATGGAGAAGCACCTCTGTACGGCCACAGACCCACTCTGGTTCCCGTGAGGAAATCGGAGCTAGAAGCAAGATCCCCTGAGGAGCTTTCGCCCCGTGGGGAGCTGTGTGATGCTCTGTGTTTGTGGGGTGGCCTGGGCCAGTGAAGCTGGCTCTGCAGGACCCACGGCTCGGTGGCCCAGCGCGCGTAAGAAAAACAGGCGTCCGCAAAAAGCTCTTCTTTTTAAATTGGTATTTAAAAATTTCCCTAGAGATCAGTACCACAAGGGCTGTGGTGAGAACGGCGACTTTCGTGGAAGCAGAGGCTGCAGAGACCGCGGTGTTCGAGTGTCCCCGCTCGTAAACCGGGAATGGCTTTTAAAAACTTGCAGCCGAAAGTCCACTGACAGCGCCGGCAAAGATAGAACTGTAGCTACGACCCGCAAACTATCCCAAACGTGTCGGGAGAGTACCCGCTCCCGGCGCAAACATCGACTGGCCTGTGCCAGAAAGCGCGGAGGCGGCGGCGGGGACGGGTCTCCCTCTGGCCGGAGCGGCGGCGGTGGGTGGCAGGGGACAGGTTAGTGACAACAGCAGAGGGGCTGCCGGGGCGTCCCCGCTCTCCGGCCGGGCCCGGCGGGGTGCGGGACCCGCGGGAGGCTCCTCCTCCGCCCCCTGCCCCGCAGCCCCGCAGCCCCGCGGGCGCTGGGACACGGCCGAGGGCGGCAGGCTGCGACACGCCGCGGCCCCACGCGTGCGGTAGGTGATGTGCGGGACGGCCACCCGGGACGGCGGGCAGCCCCGGGAAAGCCCCGCCGCGCTGTCAGGGACCGGCGGTGCCGGTGACAGGCTGCTGCGGGGGGCGGAGGGGCCGGGGGTTGCTGCTCGGCTACCGGGGGAAGCAACAGGTCAGACGAACCGGTTAAAAAATCCCCGCGTCGTCCCTCCCGCTTCTGCGTGTGCGGGCGGGACGGCTCCGCACCGCTCCGCGCCCCTCCGCAGCCCGCGGGCTCCGGCGGGAGGCGCGGCGGGGAGGAGGGGTGGGCGCGCCCCGGGCGCAGCGCGGGGTGCGGAGCCACCGCCCCGCTCCGCTCCCTTCCGCGGGCATGCGCGCCCGCCTCGCACATGCTCACTGCGCCCGCAGCGGGCGCGCACACTCCGCAGCGCTGCGGCTCCGCGCTGCGCCTCCGGTGAGTAGGGACAGAAGTGCGGGGGGGAGTGGACGCGCCCGCGGAGCGGCTTCTCCCCGCGCCCGCGGAGGGAGGGGGCCGTCGGTGGCGGGCTGCCGAGCCGGGCTTTGCCTACCGCGGCTGTTAGCCTAAGCGCGAATCCGCGGAAAACGGGGCGAGGGGCAGGGGGGCTACCGCGGAGCGAGGCGCTGGCCCCGAAAGCCGTCGGGGGAGCGCGGTGAACCAACCTCCGCGGGTGCGGAGCAGCGCCTTCCGTGGCGTGAAGCGCGGCAGCGCGTTGGGGTCCCGCCCGCGGAGCTGCGGGCGAGAATGAAGAGAGGTAGTTGAGTCGATGCGCAGCGCTTTGGTTTTACCTTAAAACCGGCTTCGTTTAGTAATTGGTTGAAAAACTAAAGCGTGTGTTTGATTTGCACGAGTTCGTGATCTTTTTCGCCGTTGCTTACACGAGGAGAACTTGTGCTGTGATTTATTCGGTTTAAGTGAACTTCTTTTAGTGTGAAGTTAGGCTTGAACCCAGTGAATGGCCTCTAAATGGAATTATTCACGGTATACAACTACTGTTTTTCAGACATTTCAAATAACGATTCTTCTGTTGTATAAAATTGTAATTGTGAAAATACATACGGTTAACCAATAAACAGTTTATTGGTCTGCATCAAATTTATTAACAGAAATTTTGCTCAGTGTAACATCGAATTCACACATCCCTTGGTGCTGTTAAAGGCAATGGCAGGAATGGTTTATTTTTTTTTTATCTTTTGCCTGTCTACATCTGTGTGTATTAGGGCGGTCTTGTACAAAAATTATGACATAAATTTAAATTAGTTGCTCTGTGTCTAAATAATGTTTCTTAGATCATTTAATACATTTAGTGTTGCATTGTGTTGTGTTACTTTTTGCTACATACATGAGGAAGTCTTTCTCCTTATCCTTTTTGACGTGAACAAACTATTTTCGTTCTTAAACAAAGCTAAATTTTTATTTCTGTTTTGAAATTCAAGGCATCATGTGGCCTCAAATGTTACTCCTACAAGTAGGAAAGACTTGCAGTACAAATGCTTTGAAAATAATCAGTGCTTGCAGCTTTTGCAAACAGTCCAGAGACTTTTTAAGCGTGATTTGAAAATTCTCTTGAAATGGCACAACAGCTGGTAACTTGATTTAATTATTCTAATTTCCATCTCTTAGTTAAAAGGAAAAAAAAAATAATCTGTGATGCAAAATTAGATTGTGAAATTGGGTGAAACTGTCCACGCAATTTTTGTGTGTCTTCTACTCCCCCACCAACAGGTCAAAACATTTGGCTGAATAACAAGCAGTGTGCTCTTCTGGTTTTAGGCTCATCGATTTGTTTTGCTTTGCTTTGTTTAGTCCGCTCCCCCAGCTCATTTTCTTTGAAAATACTACACAGAGACCTGATTCCCATGACTCGCTAATCTTATCACCATTATTTGGTTGAAATGTTTGAAATGGGCTCCTGTTTCAAATATCTCACAACCTTGGCAGTCTTAAATTTCATTAGAAAAGCTTCATTAGGGAGGAATAAAAATGTTGTTGATAATTCCCCCTCCAACAATAAGTCCCATATTCAGCTACACGATGTGCGTGGATACGCCTTGATCATACAAAGGAATTAAACTCAAGTATTCATACGAAGAACTTGATCTCAGAATATTACTTGAAGAATCTTGTGTGTGGTGGTGTTCTTAACTGGCCGATATGCCAAATTTTTCTGAAAATGTAAGAATTTAAGTATTAATCCTGCATAAATTAGTTGCATGTTTAACTTCAAGCCTGTAAGGCATCGTGCTGAGGTGGATGTGGCTGTATCTGTATGTCAGTGTGTGTGTGTGCACGCCGCTGACAAAGAAAACAATTAAAGAAGTTAGTCATTTTCTGCTGTCTTCCCAAGTGTTATTTATGATGTGTAGTAGTAAAACAGCTATTCTGAAATCAGCTATAATTCTCTTCAGTAAGATTTGTTTCTTCTGTGCCAAATTTTGCGGTAACCAGATGGTTTTAAGGTGTCTTCGACTGCAGAACAAGCAAGAACAGTGCTGAGGACTAATTATTCCTTGCAATAAATTCCTTCTGCAATAAATTCACAGGTTGTTAGACTTAATCTGTGGAAATGATTGTTAAGATTACTTGCGCAGTGAAAAATGCTTTTAAAATTTTGTGAAAGCTAGCAGAAGTTCTTAGAATGCTAAGAAAATATTTTTGAATTAATTTTCCCTGGCTGGAGTAACTTTTATTAGGGATGAACTGTAAATGAAGTTGCAAATCCAAATCCTTTTCGTAAACAACAGAACGCTGTAGTTTTAGTGTGAAGATTTTAAATATATCCTGTAAGTGAGGGGGTCTTTTGATAGAGCAAGTAGAGAAATCTAGTCCAATGTCTGGTTCCCGTGTCCATGTGTATTATTCACAGCAGTAGCAATATGAACTTGGTGTGGTCTCCTACTCCTAGTCTCTGACTAACAATCAGCTTCTTTTCACTAAATTTCACATTGTAACTATTTTTCCGTCCTGTGTAGGAAAAAAGGAACAAAAAATATGTTCAGAGTGATGAACGACAGCATATAAAAAAGTAAAACCCTTCAGGTTTTAGCTTCATCCTCCTTTTCTGTAGCTTAATTTAGTAAAAAGTACATGGTTTGGGGGATTTTTTTGAGTGCATATGAACTAAAAAAAAAAAAAAGTATAATTATTCAAACCTCTTGGCATAATATTCCCTTTGATATGAACAGGTAGGACTCGGCAAATCCCTTTCCCTCCCATTTCTACTGAAAAGCCAGAAAGACCATCCTGGCTGGGACTGTTTCTTAAGAGATCTCATCAGAAAACAATTGTGCATGGGAGTCTAATTCTTAAAACAATACTTTGCCTTTATTTGCAGATCTTAACTCAAGTAATGATGTTTAACAAACACCTTGTTTCAATCAGGTGAGGATAAGCCCCTCAATTAGGATGCAAATAATTGCTCATCTGGGTTTGGTCAGTTGGGGCCTGGAGGTGTTGCCCTTTGCAGGTAGATTTGGTGCTACCGGAGTGTTGGAGCAGGAGGAAGCGGGAACATGGAGTTAGGACTCTGCACTCTTCTTGCAAAATAGTTTTTGATCACTGCACACAAAACCCAATCCAGTGCCCTTTTCTTGATTTACAGCT
Organism: Scolopax mira; assembly: GCA_004320125.1. NCBI lineage: Eukaryota > Metazoa > Chordata > Aves > Charadriiformes > Scolopacidae > Scolopax > Scolopax mira. The sequence continues at coordinate 266,397 of BJBW01002202.1, read as the reverse complement.
GCAAGAGGCGCGAGAGGAAAATCGGATCCAAAATAGTGTTCACTGCATAGATGGTTCCAGTGAGCGTGTCACAGAGCGAGTATTTAATTAAAAATAGTCAAACCTCTTTTCGCTCAGTCTTTCTACTTGGACTTATGTCTTTTATTTACGTATTATCATATTTTTTCTCCTAAAGTGCCTAAAATGGGAGGAGAAGGATTACCTGGGCATAATCCTTCCAATTTAAACTTATTTGTCTGCAGCCGCTTAAATAAACACGTTTATATGTGACTCTTAACATCAGTGTTATCTGTTAGATTGTACATGGCTCATTAACATGGAGAGAATACTTTTTGTTTCATGGTGTGTGGGAGCTGCCAGAGGTCAGAAGAGGTTGTTTGCCTGAAGTCGAGATGGCATCTTGGCTTTGCTCTTATTCTGTTTGTCACCTCTGCCGTGTGCGGGAGATGCTTCGTTAGTGCCACGCTAAGGTATTTTCCCGGGTGTTTATGTGCAGAGGCTCTGGGGAAAGCCAGGAGCCTGCTGCAGGGCTGAGGTAAGCTTTAGGGGGAATTTTAAGGAGGGTTTGTTGTAATTTGTGAAGGATTGTTTTAGTTGGGGTTTGATTTTTAAAAAAGTGGCTTGGAAAGGGAGGAGCAGCAGGGGAGAGGGGAGCCCCACGTTGCTGTGGTGCCCACAGAGTGCGTGGCTGTGGTGTTTTGTGGAATCGGGGAGACGGGGGTCTGATGGCTTGGGAAGTTTGGAGCATTTTGTGTCCAGTGAATAATGTTTTGGGTCGCTGTTGGACTCGGACCAGCCGTGCCTAGTGGTGATGCTGAGACTCAAGAGGTGTCAGGTCCATCTGCTGGGGACAGGGCAGGAATGGTCCCTCGTGAGGTGCTGTCCACTCTTTCTTCTCTTGACTAGAAACTTGTTTGGATATATGAAACTGTATCAGGGACGCTGAAAATACCTTCTATAGCAGTAACCACAGCCTCAAGTTTGAGAAAGTTACTTAAAATGTTCTAATGTGATTTATGTATACAAGCTAAATGCAATGCACTGTGCGCAGTATCGAGGGAGAGACGTGTCTGCACACACCTATACACAATTTCATTTTTTTATTTGAGCTTCTTGAAAATGTTTCTCAATGTTTGTGAATTTCTCTGGCCAGAATTGGATGGTTGGGGCTGTTTGGGCTTTTTTTTTGCCTTGAAGGAAGAAGACAAATTTGTAAGGGGAAAAAAAAAAAAATAGAAAATTGACTTTTTATGAGATTTTTTTATGAAGCAAGATAATAACCAAAAAGCACTGAATAAAATGAGCATTATTGTAGAGATCAAAGTGGCTGTGGAAGATGCAATGCGAATGAAGCATACCACAAATGTGCAGTTTTTTTAAAGTATAACAGTAAAAAATAGAAGGTATTTTTTTTAAACAAAAAAGCCAAACGTGAACTTCGGTGTTGATTATAAATTGTAACTGAAGTACACTGAGGGCCTGGATATTATTTTTAAAAAGCCAGCAAAACAGCTATTTCTAAAAAAAAAAATAAAAATAGTAGGCTCCCTCGGAGAGAGAGAAGAAAAATAAGTGTGATGTTGGGGGGATGTCTGTTGTAGGGTTTTTTTTCGTTGAATTATTTTCAACAAGTACTTACTCTGTTCTGTATTTTTAAGAAATTATGTGGACAGCAATTTTGTTTCTTTACCAAGGCAGTGAAAACACCAAGAATCCTTTTTATAATTTGGAAAGAATGTCAAAAGAATGAAGTAGTTAAACCTAAGTGTATTAGATCATACGCCTTAAATGCATAAATAAGCATAACTGCAATCACAGAAACCAATGTTAAAACCACCAGGAAAACTCACCCACAAACCCTAATGACTTAAAGGGAATGACCTCAGCCATTGTGAAATTTGTGCCTATTTGTTGACTGACATTTTTCTGTGGAAGCAGAGTGCGTGTTTTGTTGGGGTGTGGGATTTTTGTTGTTTGAAAGACTGCTGGGGGGGCTTTTGTTCTTGCTGCCAGGTTTGAATACAAAGAGTGAAAATGGGATTGAGGCCGGGAGAGCCTGGATGTGATTTGGGCCTTAGCAATTCGAAAAGCAGGTGGAGGGGTTGTTATTGATGGACAGAGACCGGTAGAAATTGATTGAAGTTTGTTTTTCAGATGTTAGAAACTTCGTTGATGATAGCCCATTTCAAACTTATTCCCAGCTGGTTTCCTCTTAAGGAAATGAAGGTTTAAAGTATTTGGTTACAAACCTGAGATTTCTTCATGTCCGTGTCTTTGCATGAGTGCTGCATGAAATGCCGGTGTCGTTCATCTCCCTCTGCTTTTTGGAGAGGAAATTGATGCACGGTAGAGCCTCGACTTGCCTTTGCTGCAACACCACTTAATAATTCAGGGAAATGGAAGTCTTGAATTATTTCAACAATAATGGACTTCTTTGGGAATGTTTTTGAACAAACCAGTGCTACAGACTGCAAGACTGGTCAGAGCTGAGACAAGGTTTCTCTGCTGCTTCTTCCTGGCAGTGGGCTCCTACGTTTTTGGGCTGCAGTTATTAAAGAGGGTCCAGATCTAGTTGCCACTTTTTAGATGTGCAGGACGGTTTAAGAAAATGGATAACTTCATGATGGTTGGTGCCTGACTCCATATGTTCAGTCTCATGATGCAGAAATTCTCATTTGCCCTACCTGCTTTTGAGAAGGAAAACAGCCCAGCTAAATAAATAAATAAAAAATCCTAAATAAAAAGAATTTTTTAATACTAGCCATCCCAGATAATAACTAGTTAACTACAGAGAGTTAATGCCTCTCTCTATGCTGGAAGGGGCAGACTTCACAGAGAAGCTCAACCAGAGTAGGACAGCCTGGTACTTCCAAACAAAGACAAGGGGACGTAGGGAAAATTTCTTAAACTCAGCAGATGCCTTAAAAACTGAAAATGCCTCTAGGATTACTCAGGCACCCACAAGAAACTGTGAGGGGAAAGTGGGGCAGGCATCTGAAATTTTTTTGTTTTTCAAATCGGTTGTGTAAGCAAAGCAATCTGGGGGCCCCAGTTATTTACAACTTAGTCCGTGCATCACGCAGAGGCAAGTTTTGCATCTATTGCAAATTGTGTCTTTTGATGACACATTTGATTCAGCTTTTTGCCGTGTAATTGTCCTAAAGCTACTTTGAAACAACTTTGATTGGTTTGGAATATAGATCTGTATTGCCAGTTTTGATTCCCCTTGCAAGCCCTCTTCTGTGCTAAATTACCATCTTCAGAGTTTAATTGTAACTATCTGGCAATTGTTTGATTGTAAATCAAGTCAAAATGTATTTACAGAAAACTTTAGTTTCAGTAAATGTTGACAATGTGTACTTCAGTTTTGTTAATTATGCAAATTTATTATTTTTTTCCAATTTCAATGGTTGAAACAACTTAAAATCTTGCTTAGAATTGAGCAATACTTTTTATTTGAAAAAGAGGGATTGTTTTTCTACCCTTTAAAAAACTAAAAAGCGCCATTTTTTATGAAACATGACAGTTTTATAAGTAAAACATTTGAATGTTATATTGACTGTGTCAAATTTTCTTTTTTTTTTTTTTTTTTAAAGAAAGGCTAACTTTATATTTTGAATTTATAAAAGCATGTTTTTGCTAGCTTATTCTTGGTAAGTGCTACGTTGTTACTGCTCCTCTCCGCTGAGATACAGATTTAGGAGTAAGTCGCCATTAATGCATGTAGCAAAATAGCTGAATTTTCTCATTCCCTTGTGTTTAACTGTGAGTAAATATATTAGATCCAGTCCTGCTGCCACTGCAGTTCCCAATCCTTTCACTCCAATAAGCGTTGGCCCCTTATTGAGAGGGAGCGTTTTTTTAATCTTCTGTACTTGTTGCACAAGTGCATTTAAACAAAATAAAATTAAAAAAAAATCACATGGTAGCCGCTGTCAGTGCAAATCCAATTGACTTCTTCAGTGCCTGAGTCTCTCAAAACAGGAGTGGGAATCGCTGTCTTTCTGTGCTGCCCACGCTCATAGGTCTTATTTGCAACTCGGCAAAGATTTTCAGCAGTGGTTAGCAAAAGCTAAGGAACCCAAATCGGGGGGAAGCCAGTACAGGTCCCTGCGAGGGAGGTTCTGCAGCCCCTGCAGTACTAGTGGATATAAGCTCCTGCACCAAAAGGCCTCCGCAGCGATGTGACTTAGTGCTTGGCGTAACATCTCTGCTCACCTCGCGCTCTTCAGTGTGTTGGTGCAGTCACACGTGTAGCAGGAAAATAAGGCAGGCGCCAATTATCTTTTTATTTGTTGAAATAAAATAAAGATCCTCGTTTTGTTTAGCCTTGATAACCTGTTGTGTAAATACCTACTTTAGAAGAGTCTTGGGTTTAATAAAATACAGTTCTGTCTGAGTAAGAGGCAAGCTTAGGTCTCTGACCTAAAATACGTAATCGTTCAGCAATGCTGTAAATGTGTGTACGCCTGTACAAGGCAACGTACAAGATCTTCTGTGTGAAAAACTTTGACAGACCTTTGCTGTCTCTCCTTAAAATGACTTTGCCCTCTTCGATGTTTCTGCACCTGAAAATGTTAAGTCGTGGTTCAAAAGAAGGGGTGTTCTGCCCGTGACGTATGTTTTAATTTTGTTTGTTTGGCAACCATCCTTCCTGTTCACTGCAGCAGATGAATATAATTTGGGGAAGGGGAGTGGATGGGGAGGGAGCCTAGGGAAACAAACTGACTCTTCAGTTAAATATTTGAAATCCGGCACAACTTCTGGGCTCGATTAGTTTTGGAACACCACTTACGCCCCCCTGCAAAGTAGGGTGTGTGTGCGTGGAGACAAATGCTTGATTTTTTTAATTGAAAGTAATAAAGGATGCTGCCGCTAAGTCAGATGCGATGATGTTGGAGCCTGGCACTTTCCTTCTTAAAGCCCAGTGCTTCTCCTCGCCCCAGTTTTCCCTGCCACAAATCAGGCTTATTCAATCCCTTCAGTGGTTTAACCATATCTGTGGTGGAGGGGATGGTTGCTTTCCAAGGCACGGAAGCATTGTGTCCTGGTTTAGGACAGGAAGTGGAGAATGAATATTGTTTTGAACTTGAACTTTGCGAGCAGACAGAAAGTGATTATCAGAGCTGGAACTCCCCTGGGAGGAGCAGGGGAGTGATGCACTGTGCTTGTAAGCAGCACTGTGGGATCTTAAATATCTAGTTGCGTTTAACGCTTCGGTTTTACATTTCTGCTTTTTAATTGATCTTCCGCTCCTCAATTTTTCCTTGGCAAATAGATGAAGAAACAATTGCATGTAGACTTTATGTACTGTATTTATTGATAGACATCCTCCTGCCATCCATTTGCTGGGGACGCAGGACTCTGAAATTTCTGTCTTGGTCCTTTACTTTCAGTTGTAAAACAAACTCTTTCACTGCCTGGGTTACTTAATGGGCCTGTTATACATGGAAAATAGACTTAACTGATGATAAAGAGCATGTAATTGTATCTGAAGCCATTTAATTAGAAGCTGTGAGTAAGCCATTTGTGTAGTATTTAGTAGTAATTATGAACTGTAGAAGTTTATGTCTTAGAAAACCCCACTAAATGACACAGTCTGTGTAGTTGTGAAGTTAACATTATGAGTATCAATTTTTTAGTAACATATTACTATTAAAATATTACTGACCACTTTCTAGAAAAAAATAAAAAAGGCAAAGCTCTGTCTTCACTGAATATTTATGCTGTATCTTAATGGCCTGTGACTTCAACAGACTATCTCCGGTTTTTGCGTTTAGTTGGGGTTTTTTGCTCTACTTTGGCTGCTGCTTTACAAGCTCTTCAACAAAGAATAATCAGTGTAAGACCTTTTCTTACAGATTCTGTGGTATCTTCTGCAAATTTTTAAAATACTGTTCCCTATTAAATTATATAATTAAAGAAGAGAAAAAAAAATTGTGAAATTTTTTGAAGTGAATACTTCTACCTATGGTAAGTATGTGGTTTTTGATTCTCAGGAGTAATTCATTCTTTTAAAAAGAACAAGTTCACAAGACTATTTTTATCTTACATTAACAAAGTTATGGGATTCTTTTATTTGTGGTGAAGTTTTAAAGGTAGTAAAATCAAGGCATTTAAAACTAAAATAATGTGATGATTTATTATAGCAGAGTAGGCAAAATTCCTCTAGAGATTTTAATATCTTCCACCTGGTATAGAAATGAAAAGAAAATATTCTTTAGCTGGTGACTAATTTGTCACTAATGCCCAGGGGTTCCTTCATTACAAAGCAAAGATGTCAGTTTTAAGAGAAACGTACAGTGAAAAAACTGAGTGCAACTTCCTGTTGCAGACACTTAGAAAAAGGAGAAAAATAAAGGTCTGGAAAGCAGCCTCAGCGCTGTGAAGGAAGGCTCTAAAGCTATCAATCAGGGCAAAATAGTTGAGGAAGGATTTTACCTGCAGGCTTCAGTGGAATTCATTAGGACATGTTTGAGGAGGAAAGTCACTCGATATGACTCTGGAGGAGGAGCTCTGACATGCAGTAATACCCAGGCTGATGCTCAGTTCTCCTCCAAACTGCACATACTGCATCCCGGTAATTGAGAAGGAACTGTATTGTTAAAATAAAGTCCCACTCTGCTTACTGCTAGCTTTTGTACTTTATCACAATGTGAGAGAGTTGTGCTCAAGGCTTATAGTTTGAATGAAAATGCTGCTAGAGAATATCTGCAGCTATTGACAGCTCAAACCCGACAGTGAAGATGAGGGAGTCCCTGCCACATCAGTGTCTCAACTAGGCATTTTTCACGGTGGAGAACTATTCCAGTGTCCAGTCACTTGTGTAGTGTCATCACTTTGCCTTTTGCTGCAGTAACAACACTTCGACTCCGCTCTTATCCTTCCAGTGCTGCGGTTTCACAACAGCTCGGTATCGGGAGGGGGGAGCATGAGCTGTGGCAGCATCGGGAGAGAGAGTGGAATGAGGATTTCAGTCTCCCTCCTGTAAGAAACCAATTCCGCACCCGTGTCATATGTGAGTAGGCGCAGTAAAATGTGAATACTGGGTAGAAGACATCTGCTTATGATGAGCTTTAGGAATGGAAAGTAGGCAGTTGGCAATGGCCTGCAGCAGCAGCAGTGAGGGCTTTATGGTTTACTCTTCCCCTAGTTTTTATTACAGCCCAAAAAGTCACCCAGGAAGCACCTTAGCAGTGGATGTCTGTGATACAAGTAATGATTCAGAGTTAGGACTGCAGCGATGTTAGAGGTTTGGGAAGAAGTAGCGAGTAACTGCACCAAACAACGCGCATGTTAGAAACAACATTCGCCACGGCTCTGTGGTAAAAGTGTTTATGTAGCGGGGGGAAGCCCTGGCGTGTCCTGCAAGCTCCAGGCCCTGTTAGCACAGTTTGTTCTCGCTGGAAAGTGAGATTTAATCTCAGCCATTCTACTGTTAGTTGGAGAAAAGGAAGATTTTTATGTTCTGTCAAAAGCGGATTGTTGGAAAGGAAACTTGTTGGTTTTGCTATGTATTCTTCAGTGAGAGCACTGAGGTGAATGAGAAATGTATGTGTGGTGGGTTGACCTTGGCCGGTGGCCAGATGCCCACCCGACTCCTCTTTCACTCCCATCCTCAACAGGTCGGTGAGAAAATAAGATGAAAAAGCTCACGGGTCAGGGTAAAGACAGGGACATCGCTTACCGTCGCCATCTGTGATGGCAAAACAGGCTAGACTTGGGGAAAATTAATTTATTGCCAATTAAAAGAGTGTTGGATGGTGAGGAACAAAGGGAATAACTAAAATGCCTCTGCTCATGCCCTTTTCCAGCCTCAGCTCCTCTCCTTCATTCCCAATTCCTCCATAGCCCCCAGAGCGGTTTAGGAGGTGAGGAACAGGGGATTACAGTCAGTAGATAACACTCCCTTTCCACCACTCCTTCCTCCTTCTCACACTTCTGTCCTACTCCTGTGTGGGTGCTCTGTGGGCCACAGTTTCTGTCAGGAGAACTGGCTCCAGCCTGATCTCTTCAGGGGAAGCTGCACTGGTGCCTGGAGCCCATCCTTCCCGCCTTTTTCCTCAGGCCTTGGTGCAGGCCCGGCAGGGCTGTTTCTCCCACATTTTTCCTTTCCCCTGTGCTGAATTTTTCCCTCTCTTAAATGGATTTTCACAGAGATGCCACCACCTTCTCTGAGGGGGTTAGTGGGGTCCTGCTGTGGGTCCCTCACGGAACCGGCTGGAACTGGCACAGGGCAGCCCCTCACCTCTCCTCACAGTGGCCCCTGCCGGCCCCTGCCAGCCCTTGGGCATGGACACCACATACAGTATGACAAAATCAGCACTTTATTTATTCATATCGGATGGTGATCTGGAGCAATTGTACGTCCTGTCCTGTGGAAACCATTGCTGCTTTTATTGCATCTTACAACAAGGGAAGGAAAAGGAATGGTGACACAGAAGGTCAGCTTTGCTTATCCTGCGTCCCACCTGAGGTAAGAGACAAGCCTGATAATGAGGAGTGGCCCCTGGATGCTGAAAGCTAAGATTAGATCCACTTTTTCGAAAGTCTCCAAGTTGACGCAAGAAGGCTATTTGGGCATCTTGTGGGCCCAAGTGATCCTGCATGGGAAATTAGACTTGTGCTTTACTGATGTTTGAAGACTGAATTTTTTCAAAAATAATTAATTGCACTTGTATAGTAACATGCTGGCTGATGAAATGTGTTGTCTCTTAATGACTACCTGAACTAGGGACGTTGGGTTTTCTTGTTTAGGATCTTGTATTTACTAGATCTGTTTTCTTGAGATTTTGGGGGGGTTTTATTTGCTTGTAATTTTTCAACCACTCTGAAGATGGGAAAGGCTACTGTAGGGTACCAGTCTTCCTCCCTGTCCCTGCAGAACCCAAATATTTTTACATGTTTGGGTTTTTTGTGTGTGTTCTATTAATATTCATATCAAGAGTGTAGAAACACACCATCAAATGGTGGCCATCCTCCAATTTTAATCATGTATCCAGGGCTTAACCTCAGTTGTTGGGCTTCAGATCTTTCCGAGCCATTAACCTGAAGCTTATATGGCATTGTTTTTCTACCTGATCTATTCTACAAAGGAGGATCTGTGTTCAGTTCCTTATGAGGCACCTGCCATTCCTGGTGATGATGGTGGCCCTCTGCCTAGGAAGAGCCTGGGCTGTGCAGAGGAGAGTTTGGCTGAGGAGGTTAAAGGATCCTGCTGTTCTCAATGGAAGTAGGTTTACTTTGAGAGGGCTCTTGCAAAGATTTGCCTGTAGCAGCTAACAGGGTGGTAAGTGAAGATGACTATATGATGCTAGTGTTTTCACGCATATTAATGTGCCGGATGCTCTGATGGCAAAGTAACACTTTGTTGGGTTTCTTTCTCCTTCTCAGGAGAGCCTTACATTTATACTTTTGTCCTGGAAAGCAAGTTAGAAAAGTCATTTTAACATTAGTCAGCTCAGGAGAGAGCTCTATGTGAGCATTTTTGTGCTTAGCCTGACATGCCGAAATCGTGCCTGAAAATATTATCTGCCACTCTACAAAGAAACTGTCAGTCTTTCATTAATCATTCAGTCGTCCTTTAACTATACAGTAAACAAAACCCACCAGGCCTGTGTTGTACTGCTTGCAGCCAATTCTCTTTTCCTCAGCACCTCATGCAGCACTTGGTCTGAAACCCAATCTAGCGAGGTGCTGCCTCCACCAGTCGGACATACTATTAAAGGCCCAGATGTCTCCTTAATGAAAGGGGTCTGTTGTGCCAACACGATGTTCTCTGTCCTTCCTCAAATGGATGCTCGCTATGTCGATGCAGATACCATTACCAGAAGAAGTACTATGGAACCTGCAATCTTGTGGTCTCTGGAACATAAAATTCTGTAATTATTCTTGGCATATACTCTTAAAGGTTAGTGCATACTGCGTTTTTTCAGTCTCACTGGAAATTAAGCCTTGAGTTGTCATGGGGTTTTTTTCATAGTTCCTCAAATGGTTGATACACCCTTGTGACCTTTGGAAGTGCAGTTTGGACTGTAGTACACAAATCAAATGTTAGTAAAGAAGAAATAGCTGGGATGTGACTTGTGGAGGCATTCTTCAGATGGTCCCCTGACAGCAAAGTGCTTAGAAGTTGGAGTACTACATATGCAAAAGGGAAGCCAGGGCTTAGTTGCCAAAATCTGACTACTTTAACTTGCAAGTTGAGTGAATATAGGTATGCATTGCCCTGAAGTTTTAGCCTAGAAGTTACGCAGCAGTTCCCAACACTGTAAATTTGAAGATTTCCAGGCTCATTTAAGTGCTGTCAGCCAAGGCTTGTGTTCAGTCTTAAGCATTTTTCACTTCAGTTAGGAAGGCCTGAAATAATCAGTCCTTGGAAAGGAAGTTGTATTATCCTGACACAAGTTTAGAAGAAATATTTATCCCAGATTGTAAATGTCCAAAATACACTGGTTAAATTTGTTCTGCTGAATGTTAACTTACAATGGTGAAGGTAAGTGACTGTAAAGTAAATTTTCATGTTTAATTAGTTCTAGGCATGATTCGTATGGGTTTTAGTCTCATTTTAATTTCTTGCCAGCCTTGTATTTTGTATTGCTGTGAGTCTGTAAGTTTGTATTTTGAAGCAATAATTGTGGAGCAGTTGCCACCAGCTCTTGTCTTTTAGGGACATACTAAGTGCATTCTTGATCTGAGGATTTTAACTCTCTAGATATTGGCAAGTCAGATTTACTTTCTTTTTTTTGATACAAAAGAGATATAATGCAGTTGTCTTTAACAATGCATGTAATCTCAGAAGAGTAAAACCCTACTCTTATCCCTTTAAAAAGCTCTTCAGAAGAAGAATCGCATGGAGGAAAGCACTTGCCAAGCTGCCTTCTCCTTAAAAACCCTTATAAGTACCCTGTAGCCAGCCAATATGTTCATTGATACTAAACACCCGTGAGCAATCTCCCACCAATTCCTAAATGCTATTTAATTTTCTAGTTATTTAGTAGAGCTTTTTGCCTCTGTTTTTAACTGCAGTAGATGGCTGCCAAGGTATACGCGTGACATGAAGTAAAGCCCCAGAGTACTTTGATACCCTACAAATAGGACGGTGCTGCAAATACCTGGAGTAGATGTCAAGTACAAATTGATGACTCAAAGTCTGCTTGTGAGTGTAGTTTATGGATTAGGTGGGGTGGACGTGGTCCTCAAATCCCCGTTAAATTAATCTGTTTGTCAGTTAACATTAAAATAGTGAAAATGGTGCCAATTTCAATTGCATTGGAGTATTTAATTGTAATCCTGTGTTTACAAGGAAGTACAGGTAGCTGTCACCTAAGCAGTGGAATAATTTGCTGTCTTACTTGGCATTAGAACTACAGTCACCCTGTGAGCAGTGGGACCCTCCTTACAGCAGTCGTGTTGATAGATTGCAGGTATGGTTTTGAAACTGGATTAAGCCGACTGAGAGCTGTGTTGACATCAGAAGTGGTCTCCTCAGCCTGGCTGCATGTTCCTGTTGTCTCCTCTGTTAGTGCTATCAGACATGCTGCAAACTGGATCAACTTGCTGATCTAGCTAAGAAGAAAATCAATTAAAAATATCAATTTGTTGGTCAGGCTTGTGTAGCTGCAGGAGCTTGTGGCTGGACTAGGGAGAGAACAGGGTTGCATCTTTGGTCAGTAGTAAGGTCTTTGAATTTTGACAATCATTTGAAGCTAATCAAATCCCAAGATAGATGATGGTACAGTTTTGCTATTACCTTTGACAACTGAACTTCCAGGCAACAATTTGGGAAAGAAGTCAATTTACAAGGTGTATTCAACTTTGTTGTTGAGGATTAAATTAAAGCATCGAGCTGATTAGGTATTTTTTTCATGTTCCCACTTATATTTATGCATTTAATATATAAAATTCCAACTCTTACCTGGCTTGGACTTACAACAGCATGTGCCGAGTCCTGTCATCTGGTTCCCAAGGGCTCTTTTGGGTAGGTATTTTTGAAATCTGCATCTTAAGCACATTCCAGAGGAGGTTCAGAGCAAAATGTGAAGTTTACAGCTGCTTTCTTTTAAGACAGCCAGAGAAGCTGGAGGAAAATCATGGTTGTGTATTGAATGATAAGAGCGCTTGCCCCCCTCATAAGAAGCCCAGGATGATTTCCTCCAGGTGCAAGCTGTGGGTAACATCATCAGTGAGTAAGAGCAACACACTAATTTCATTCCCATTTGGGAGCTTGTCAGAAACAACTTGCACAAAATCTAACACCATGTTAATAGGACAGTGATGATAATCATGAATCCTTAATTTCTGGGCTTCTGAAGTCATTAGTACATTGGCTACTTAAAAGACTTCACTGAAATGATCTATAGCAATCCCAATTTTTTGGTTGCAATTTGTACAATTTGGCAATTGTATTGTAAAGTAGCATTAACTGTCCCTTCAGTGGGGTTGGTAGGATTGACTGACTAGCTACTTTAATTACTGAATGTAGGTTACAAGAAAAACTTCTCTCTGACAAAATCATATTATATCTTGGCTCTTAATACAAACCAGCTCAACTTTAATTTCAGTTTGCTGCCAACAGCTGCCTTACTGAGACATAGTACTCATAATAAATGAAATTTTGTGAAAAAAGAAAAATGAAAACTTTGTTCCAGCTGGATTGAAAAGGCAGTTGGAGCATTTCTATTCTGCATATAAAGCTGCCATCCACATAAACATTTCAAATTACTTTTTCATTTTTAATAATCAGGATCAGACCTTCTCTTATTATTGAGTCAAATGCAAGATATTAGAAACATACAATTTCATTCTAAGTCCATTAGTTATTGAATGCTGTCCAGAGTTTAACATTGAAGTGTTTTAGGATAAACTCACCTTTCAGTTTTGGTTTTTTGACAACCTACTTGGATGAAAACCCTGAAATGAGCAGACTGCTCTAGTCCTGCTTGGTAGCGCTTAGAGGGATGGTAGTTAACATCATTTGCTCTTGGAGCTGTTGCTTGAGTATTGTTGAAAGTCTTGCAGCTGATGAGTGCTTGCCCAAACTACCAATGGGAATCTCAGTTAAATTATCACACAGCCTCTCTGCACATGGAAGAGATTAATTCTCATAGCCACAAACAGAATGAATGCTTTGTACTTGGTACCATAATGTAAGTTCATGCTGAAATACAGTGCCAGTAACCAACTCCTTTACCAATAAATTCACAGTTCTAATAGCCATGTCTTTTTACCGCATCCTGGTCCCAAAGGATCAAAGAAACATTGATTTATTTAGCTTTGGGTCCCATCCCCTGTTGTTCTCGTTCCTTCGCCTTGCTCCCCATGAGCTCAAAAGAGCCATATATGGGATGAAACCCAACTGCTGTTGTATAGTCCGCAGCAGGGAGGGACACTTTGCAAAACCACAGAAAAGAACATTTTAGCTAGTAGAAATGACAGGAAGTGTTGTGGGCAGACAGAACACAAACAGCAGAGCCTGCTTTGGCCAAGAGCTGATATCAACCTGTCTAAGCTGCCATAAAGTTCTTTATTGACGACAAAGGGATTTAAAGTTAAAAATTCAACATCTTAAAAAATTACACTTTGTCTGTGGCATGCAACTTTGCTGCTGTATAGAAAAGTTCCTTGGAGATGGCACTGATCTTTCCAAAGCCTGGTTGAGGATGCAACTGACAATATTAGTTCAAGAGAGTGAAGTTGAGAAGTATTGATGTGTCTGATGAAGCAGGTATGCATTACTTAGTGGAAGTGCCAGAAGCAGAAGTGTTTTGCCCTTTAGATGGGAAAAGCTGCCCTATAGATAAGCTACTGGTACTGTGATTGTGTCCCCAGAACTCTGTAAAGGCTCCTGTCCTATTGCAAGCGTGTCAAAGACTTCGTGTAACATCTCTTGAAAGTAGTCTCTGGAGGCCGTTAGGATTTATACCCCAAGAGTCTCCAGAGCCATAGGACTGGTTGATATTCCTTATCAAAAGGCCAACCTAATACAAGGTTTCTGAAAATTTGACTTGATGCTATTTAGTGAGCATTATTGAAATTGCTTTACAAAAAAGAGCAGGTTTGAGATCATGTTTCTTAGGGTTTGGTGTTTTGTGGGGTATTTTTCTGGAAAGGAAAGGTCCAAAAACATTTGCTGCAAAAAGTCATTGCTTTGTCCTTACAGATGGGAATGGCAGAACTATGTACATGTGTCTGTTCCTAGATAGAGAATATATGTTGGAAATATTTAAAAATTAGAGTGATTGAATATCTAAAACTGTTCCCAAGTCTAATATTTTCTCCCACGTCCAAGATACAGTGCAAACCATTTTTTGACATTTGATCTATACTGTTCATAGGCTTTTTATATACACAGAGGGATTTGCTGCTTTGTAATCAAGCTGCTGAAGAAAAACGTTGTCCTTTTATTCACTAGGGATGACTGTAATAAATTAAAATGGTTTCCCATTAGCCTTCCCTACTTAGTTGAACCACTTAAAATTACTTTGGACTTTGCCCTTGTCTGACCTCCTCACCTTTGCTGAAACATTTCTGCTTCCAGGAGTGCAGCAGTGTTGGTCCTGGAGCCTTACTTCAGCGACTGAAGTTACAATTCATTTCAGGCTGGAAGCAGAGTGCCAAGGTGGCACCTATTTGGACTTAAAAGACATGTTTAGTAGTTTTAAAAGCCTAAAGCATGGCCTAACTGGCAGGTGATCTGTGCATCATATATTGCTCTTAGCATTAAGAGCTGTTTGTAGCTTGACTGCCTGCATATTTTTCAGTTAAGACTGTGTGCATGCAGTTGAAGGTAGGTTGTTTGGGTTTTAGGTTTTGGGGGTTTTTTATTGCTCCTTTGAGGTTTCTGTGGCAATAATGGCTTTACCAGCTTGTGGACAGAACTGTACAGTTGAAACAACGAAATCTCTGAGGCTTGTCTGAGCACAGAAGTGCATTTATAACTTTTATATTTAAAGTTCTCTCTTTCTCCTGCCTGTTCAATGCAACCGGAATTACACTGATAGACAAAACAAACTTCAGGTTTAAAACTGCTGTTCTGTCAAATGTACAGTTCTTGTTCTACAACTGATAGTGCCCTACTGTTAAATGGATGCACATGAATCAGTTATGCTAAAGTAAAAAGAAAGCCTCGACAGTTATTAGACAGAATATATGCAGTTCAATTCTGGACTGTCACTTTTAGTTATGGTATGAACAGAAGGGCTGGACTTCTTACTGAGTTCCCAAATCTTGCGTCCTTCTGCCTGTTACTTCTCTTTGTATTCAGGTTTTATGCTTCTCTCTGGCTTGGAATAGTAACTTGGAGGTGATTTGAGATGGTCTCAGTGCAATGTTATAATCTGGAGAATTTTAGAGAAGATGCTGCATTTGTAGCAGTGCAGAGAAATAGATGGCATTACTGAATGGGAGTCTTCGAAATATTTCAGTGAAGTATATGTGCATGAGGAAATAATGATAGGATTGAGAGTCTTTTTAACAATATAGAAATCACTTGTTTACACTTAGAAGTCTGACCAGATTAGCTTGTTTCTGTGCCAGGAAAACATGCAGGCCAGGCCCTGGTTGACCCCCTGTTTGTGGCATACAAGGTGGTTCAAATGTCTGGCTTTGCAGGCATTGCTAGTGGAAAATTCCCCCCAGCTAACCTTGGGCATGCACACCTTGATAGCTGGCATGCTTGTCAATGCTTAAAAATTAATGGCTTATTTTATAGACAATGAAACTGGATATAGCTCCAACTGTGTCTCAGCACACCAGTATTGGAGACCAGTAAATGCAGCAGGGAGAGACCTAACCATACCCTTCAGAAACACAGCACAACTGAAGGTAACAACTGAAAAACAAGCTCAAATGGCATTCAGCAAAGGTGTCTTGGAGTAGCCTAGTTTCACAGGAATTAGTAGCTAATGCCAGTCCATATAATTCAGGAAAAGTTCCAAAACTGCCCTATAAATCCTTGCTAGTCCAACTTTGAAATATTCTTGTTAAGGAAGAGCTAACTTGTCAGAACAGAAAAAAAGCAGCCATTCTTGGCTGTTCATAGTGAAGATCTCACATCTTAAATATTTTCAGCTATCTGTGATTATTCCACATAGGTAAAAATAACTGATAGTCTATATAAATTTGAATAAACACAAGGAAACCACAAGCTGACTGCAAATGTAGCTTGAAGAAGAAAAACATATCCTGTCTGTCATTGATCAAAGTCATAAAATCATAACTGAGAGCAGTTGGTACCACTACTGTTTTCTGGTCAAGAACACGCTGGGACTAGAGTAACTCAAGGGGGTCATGTTATGGTTTCAGGTGCATCATACAGCATAGGGAATATCTGCCCAAAAAAATGTGAAAAACTACTGATGTTTCTGAGGCTATTTTTGGAGTCTCTCCTTATGTATCTTGGGCCATTGCAGTGCCAAGGGCAATATTGTGAGCAGTAGAGAAAAGGAAACATGTTCCTAGTTTTGCAATTGCTGGTGCACACTTGCATCCTTGGGAGGGGAGCAGGCCAAGCAGACCCCAGTGAGGCTTGTTTCTGTTCCAAAGCAAACTCTGGTCTTTTTGCATACGAAAGTATGCAAGAATTCATAATCTGACCTTCTATATTATTTGTGTGTATACATAACCTGCAATTCATTAAAGAAATCCTTGCTGCAGCTCTCTGTCTCTGCGCTGTCTGGGAGCAATGCAGAGATGAGAATAGTCGTAGCAATTGCAAGAGGTTTCATACAAAACCACCAGCTTGAAAGAGCTTATCGCTGGTGAGAGAATGATCTCTGGCATTTCATAAATCATCAACAGTACTAACATGCTGTTTGGAGATTTGTATCATTAGCAAATTAATCATGTTCAGGAACGCTGCCGTAGCAATGTTGGATGAGATGCTGTGCAACGCCTTTCTGCCAAATAAACTGCAGAGAGAGGGGCCTGGGGGATTGGAGGTGGAGAGGAGAAGCCAGGCTCAGCTTTCATATTACCTCAGTGTCGTCCTTGATAGCAGTCTTTAAAAAATATTTAAACAGAATGACAGTGAGAAGCTGCTTAGCAGCTTGATTTATACTATTGGCAGAATATGAGGAAGGAGTGATCTCTGGTTCTGACATCTTTAGTTTCCATCCTTACAGGGAGCATCCACAAAAATTTGCAAAGTGCCTTCCAAGACTCTAACATCTCTGCCACCTTCCAGCCCTCGAGTGCAAGCGCTTGTCAGGCTGCTGTAATGTAAGGAAGCCTGGGGATGGTAGGAGGTGCAGTATTTTTATAGGCCACAGGAAAACCCCATTTTGAAGTGAGAACTAAACCTCAGGTTCTCCCCACCTGAGTATTCCTGCTGAAAACCGTAGAGCTTTTCTTGGCATGAACCCAAAGTTTCGGTGTAGCTGAGGGCAACTTTGCCAACCTTTCTAGAATTTCATTTATACACTCAGTTATTCATAGATTTATGGAATATTCATCTAACTGTTTTTCCCTTGAATTCACTGAGCTTTGATTTTTGAATTCTAAAACCAATTAGTAGTAATACCCATGCATTGCACTCTCAAATACATACTTGAAATTTCTGTACAGCTAAAGATAATGTTTATACCACTGCTTCTCTGTTATTTCTTCTTTCCTTTAACAAATAAACAAACATACACAATGCGGGGGGGGAAGAGACTTAAATCATGCCAGTTTTCAGTTGCTGGGTGTTGCCTGCAAATTCAGTGCCATAGCAATGCAAAAGACCAACAGAACCATTTTGTGTATAGGTATTTGATAAACTGACTTGTGTATAGCCTTTATTTGGCTTTTTTGTTTGACTACACTTTTCTATTAACCAAAATTGAATGTTTCCACTAAGAATCAATGCAACTAACTTCAGCAACCTGGAGTCCAAGGAGTGTAGTTCAGATGTTGCCATACATTACCACCACAACTCATTTTGTGTCCTGGTATGTCAGATAACTACAGTTAATGGCTAAACCCACAGTATAAATCCGCTGTGCTTCAAGACAGCTGCTAGATTAGTTCTCTAAATTCTTCTGCTATGCCAGTAAGTTCCAAATGTAAATGCTTTTGAATGCCTCATACAGCACTGGGCATATTTTATAGAGCCGAGTTGGAGATACGCTGTATTGTGCTTAATAAATTACTTTTTAAAATATCCATGATTCAGCTGCTTGTATGGAAAAATGTATGCTTAGCTTTGAGAAAAATCTTAACTCTTAGAGCTATTAGTGTTGGGCTACTACTTTCAAAACTTGGATTTTTGCTTAAGGTGTGTGTACATGCTTTTCAAAGTATTTATCCAGCATATTTACTGGTAAAGTGGTATGTGACAGAACAAGGAAAAAGGTGTTAACCTTTTCTCCAACAAGTCAGTAATTCGAGTTCTTGTGGACAGTCCTATGATAGAGGGAGATAGATGGAGTCTAATTGTAGCAAAAACTTTGTTTATAAATTGTACTAAAAGTTTTTGTGTGGTTGGTTGGTTTGTTTGCGTTTCTTTAATCCAGTGTGCAGAAAGGAAGAGAGATTGTGTTTTTCAGTAGTACTCCATAACATTTTTAAAGGTTTTTCTCAGGCTTGTGTCCCACAAGCTTTTTGACTTTTGTGTCACGTGCTTCTGGTTTGTGTTATTTTCTCACTGATTTTTTTTTTTTGTTTCTCTCAGCTTCCACTCCACTGACACATGCACACTAAGGGAAGTAGTTCCTAGACCAGTTGTAGAGGGAGAAGTTCTGGTACAGGCTGTCTTCATTGTGGAAGTTGGTAGTTTGGGATCTTTGTTGCACCCATTTACAGTATCTGTTGCTGAAAATGCATCCTATTAACCTTCAGGAACTACAGTAGAAGTGAAAGATGTAGGATTTTAAGATGTTAGCTGGGTCCCAATGCTAGTTTGCAAAGAGAAGCTAAACTAAGCAAGGCTGTTTGTCCTAATTGCTGCATTTCAACTCCATGCCTAAATTTGCAACTGAACTGAATGAATTCGGTTGCTGGGCTCCTGCAGAATCAAAATCCCACAAGCAGGCACACAGGCAGCCTTTGTGATGACAGCCTGTAAAACCAGCAGCTGTCCAGGGGTTAGCAGATTGGTTATGCTTAATGTGAACCATGGCAGGACATGTGCTAACAGAAGATGCACGACATACCTAGCACCTATTGCTCAAGGGTAGAAACAGAACAACTGGAGTCGAAGGGCTGGGATAGAAGAGTTACACAGCCAAATGTCAGTTAAAGGGAGATTTTAGCCACGCAAAAGTTGGGTGCAGGAAGGAGGAGAGATGTTATGTGACAGGAGAAAATAGGAACTCCTGCTTCTGTGTTGACAACTGCAGGCAGTGTCGTCGGTCTGTAATGGCAGAAGGGCAGAGGAAGGTTGAGAAGTAGTAAGGAAAAGTCACAAGTATGCCAGTTTCGTGGCATTTTTTGTAGGTGTAGGGTTGCTTTTCTGTCTTTGGCATTTGTATAGTTTTCTCTCTCAAGCCCCTTGTACTGATTTACCTGAGTGCAACACATTATCTTCATGGGTTTGAGCTCAGTGTGCTCATGTGTGCAAAAAAAACCCAGTAAGCCCTACTTCACAGGGAAGGGAAATAGAAGCAAGCAGATTAAATATAAGTTGGCTTTGTAAAATACTCCGGCAACAGGAAATCTGTGGCTGACACAGAACTGAATGCAGGTCTCCCTAATGAGAGCCCTAGCCACTGGACTATGGCATCAAGTTTGCCATTTCTGACAATTCAACTTGAGAAAAAAGTGGGGGTTTTTCCCTAATTGCAATTTTATTTGTATTAGTATTTTAAGACAGCTCTAGAAATTCATTTCCCTGAACTACTAATACTGTAATACGGTAATTTGTCTGAGCTCAAACCCCTTTACTCCAATTTTTGCTTTACTTCTGCATATGCAGTAATAAATAAAAAAAAAAAACCAACTAAAATTAGATACCTCATTTTTCTTTTATCTTTTTTTTTCCTAGTTTTGTGGTTTTTTTTTTTTTTTCCTTCACTAGGGTTACCAGGACTACTATTTTTAGGAGGAGAAGAGGTAGGCTGCTGAATTTACTTTTGTCAGCTAAGCACTGCATTCAGATACTTTGCACAGTTTTTTGGGGTGTTGTTTTTACATTTCAGTTTGGTGGGGGGTTTTTGTTTGGTAGCTCATTGCTGCAAACAGTGGGGGTCAGCAAGAGCATCTTTTAATGCTACTTATGATGTGAATTCATCATATCTGTGCCATCCTGTAATAGCTGGAGGGAGGAAATTACTTTGATTCTTTTGTCTGTTGTAGAATTTATTCCATAAAAGTGTCAGAGATGAACTGTGCTGAAGGCGATGAGCTGAAGTTAATCCAATGTCAGGAAATGCATCAACTGTTGAACCAGGCTGTCGGGCTACTCTTCTGGGCTCTGAAAGGGTGAGAGCCTTTGAAGTCCTATACATGTGAGAGAAATTTGCCTTTAAGCTAGGGATATTGCAGATCAAATCTGAGTTTTAAGTCTAAGGCAGTCACCTTCTTAATGGCACATGTAAGTTTGATCTCAAATATCCAAGAAGCTAAAGCCGGCTTTTACTTGCAGCTGGATTTCCTAATCTGCACAGATGATAAAACTCTTATTATATTATTTAAATGAGTTCTAGGTAGTTGCCATTTTCTTTACCTGCAGGAAATTTTCTTGAGCTGCCTTGTCGTCCTGTAAATAAAGCAGTTATCTCTGTTGCTGCTTTAAATCCCAGTACTCTAGTGTTTGCAGCAGTCCCCTAATTTGGCATTGTGCTTGAGCGGTGGCTGTTGACAGGCTGCCTCAGAGGTGATGAGCTGTATTGCAGAGTGGCTTCTTGAGAGTGGGATTGGTGATCCCAAGGGTAAGTGGTATATAACATGATAGGAGGAAATTGCTCATTAGTGAAACAAAGTGGGCTTTAAGATGCTGTTTTTGTCATTGAAGCTGTAAGAATCTTCCAGCAAGAGATATTGTGGGTTATGGTCATTTAAAGTAGTCCTCAGTTTTCTGATTTGACAGGTGTTTTTGAAGAAATTGAAGTCATCAGAGAAAAAGTAATGTTGTAATAATCAAATCCTATTTTTCTCAGCTTTTTTGATTTTTGGGGGTAGGAGGAAAAAAGGTCAAGTTTTAACCTTTAAACCAATTCTTGCTTTTCATCTATGCCTAATTAAGTTGCAACAGGAGGATGTAGCTTTTATATACCTCCACACACAAACACCGTGTTGGATACACCACTAAGATTGTTTGTTGGTACTATCTATGAAAGTGTGTGGTTACTACCGAGGATCAAACAAATCACTTGGAGTCTGCTGTGAATGTTTTCACATGTTTTAGCATTTACCAGATTGGCAAAAAGCTGTTATGGCACCACATGTGCTTCTGACTTTTATCTGCCTGGTGAAAGTGGTTCCTTGTTTGAGAGTTGGGGCTTAGAGAGTTTTAAAATTTGGGGAAGATTGGGATGGAATATGGAGTTTTTCTGTTTGAGGTAACGAATGTTTTTTTTTTTTAAAAAACTAGTAGCAATTGAAAAATGCTGCCATTACATGGCTGTCTAGTTGTCTGTGTGAAATAAGCTGGTGGCATCTATCCAGTTGCAGGCAGATGTCTGCATCTCAAATTATCAGACCCCTATATAGAGCAGAGAAAATCAGTCCATGCTCTTTCAGTTCAAGGCAGGAGAGAAGGATACAGTGAAGAAAACTTGCATTTCTCTTCTCTATTCCATCTGCATTTAAAAAATACAAACAAGCATACACATCTCTAGCCAGAGCACTGCTCCAACATCATTGAGTAGGAGCAAATTCCCTCGCAGGAAAGCATAACTGAAAAGTATTGGAAAGGGACATTTGTTGAGACAGATGTGTTCTTGTATGGATCAAGAATTTTTCTTTGAATAATCTAGTGGAACTTGCAGTTGAGCACAAAGATTTTCCTGGCTAATAGGTATGTAGCTGGTGGGTTTTGCAGGCTCGGTTTGGTATGATGGACATATGAAAGGCGCTGTTATGTTACATTTTGGTCCCTGCTACTGCCCTTAACTTTGACATGCTGTTGTAAAACTCTTTTAGTTTTCATATATAAGTAGGTGCTAGATTAAGTGGTTAGCTAATCG
The DNA here is from genome assembly GCA_004320125.1 of Scolopax mira. Lineage (NCBI taxonomy): Eukaryota > Metazoa > Chordata > Aves > Charadriiformes > Scolopacidae > Scolopax > Scolopax mira. Next base: position 244,291 of record BJBW01002202.1, on the reverse strand, counting down.
GCGTCTTTGTTCCAGTAACAAAACCATGGCCTCTTTCAGCACTTTTCCATTTACTGCTCCGTGCGCTGTTTATGGCGGCAATGGCAAACCCTTTCAGTGCCTCTGCCAAATTTATTTTAAAGATCACGGTGTTTGGTGCCAACCCTAATCTCTCTTGGTGCCAAACTTGGCTCCAGCAGCAGTAGCTCTACATTGTTAGTCTTGTGCAACAGTTGCATTACATCATGGTGAAAGGAGGAAAAGGGATTTTAAAAATTCCAGTTATTCAAATGCAATAGTCACAGGGGGGAAAAACAAGACAGAAAACAAAACTCCTGCAGTTCAAATGTCAGTGTCCCTCTGTACTTTGGCAAGTCATTTGAGGCCTGTTTAATATCATAAAATGGCACTTTCAGGAAATGTTTTTCTTTATCAGATCAAACTTTGCAAAGGAAAACAAGGATGTTTGTGTGAATGGCATTGGATTGGTGCATTCCTCGCTTGATATTTTCACTTCTATGCTACCCTGTGGTATATCAGTCACAGGATGGCAGAGTCTCTGCAAAGGTGCACAGTAAATCTTCCTTGTTTGATAATGTTCTCTGGTCATTCCTGTAAAAGTCCCTTCCCTCTCTCTTGAAAATAAACCTGATGCAAGCAGCTTTGGGATCTTGGGCCCAGGTTAGCTTTCACCTGGGCTTAAATCTTAGGCCTATTGTCACACCAAAACTCTTGGGAAATCAGACCTCAGCCCACCTGAACCCACAAAATGAATCAACCTGTCCCATTTGTTACTTCTATGTTGTTGTTTTACCCTGACTGTCAAATATCCACAGAAACAAAATAGTAATGGAATAAATATCAAGGAAAACTCCATTTGCTCTCCGTTATGCTCCTTCTCTCTGTGGCTCTTCCCACATATGAATTGGCCAAGTGACAAATCAAAGAGCAGTTGTTCAAACATTGCTTTTGGTGAGTTGTCTTTTTTCCTCCCAATGTCCCCAAGAAATGCAGCAATTAGATGTTACTTTCTTTACTACTGTTGTACTGTAGCTCTTTAAAATAAGAAGTCTGCTCCACAAACTACCACCATCAGCCTGTCTCTCGATTCAGAATATTCCTTTTGAACCTTCCAGTTAGAAGTACCGAAGCACAAAAATTTACAATTTGTTATTTCTGATGATGAAGTAACCGACTTTCACTACAGAAATAATATTTACCAGCAGAGTAACTTCTGCACGGATTCTTGAAGACCTTAACCTAAATATTTCAAGTCAAATAAATCTTTGAAAACCCTAGAATTAGGGAATGGGCAAAGGAGGTGTGCTGTGTACGGCCAGTGGGTTAGTGTCAGAGCTGGAAATGAAAGGCTTTGACTTTCTGGCTTTAACGTCTAGAAAACAGTTCCTTCTTCAGATAAATTATATGAGATCAATAGCTATTGTTAATAATAACACTTGTTTTTTATTTTATTAAAAGTCAAAACAGGGGAAAGATGGTTTTAATTATATCAGTGAACGAGATGAGGGAAAGATAACTTCCTGAAGTTTAGCTGAGTGATAGATTTTCTTCCAAGACCACCCTCTACTCTTTTCAAACAAAGAGAAAGGATTGTGACTAAGTGAATGTTAGAAGTTTATAAATTTGATTTATTTAACCACAATATTTACTAAATCCAGATTGGTAACCTGATTTATTTCAAATCGAAACCGGGAAAGTATATCGGAGGGTATATTGGAGTACAGTTGGATTTCATAATTCACAAACAAGCCATTTGTCCATTCAAGCCATGCACTTGGAAAACAGCTTCGGGTTTATGTGGTAATGAACAAGCACCTGCATTCTTAGTACTCTTCATTGCAACTGCATTAGTGCTTCTAAATGGTGGTGTAACACTGATAGTCTCACAGGCTTATCACCATAATGCCTGCTTTATTGATAAGGGCAGCAAGGCAGGAGGACAGAAGTGTGGCTTTCCATAGCAAGAGCACACGGCCTCTTGACTTTATTAAATGTGCCAGTTTTGCAGAAGTGGGACAGGAGTCCTTCCCACCCACACAGCACTGATGAGTGAATCCATCACCCTGAGCAGCAAACTGCCCTTGGACTGGGCAGCAGGGCTTACATCCTACTGCTGCCACAGACAAGCTCAATCAGCAATTACTTGGGAACCACAAGTTCTGATTTAGTGATGCTTTAATTAAGACCACAGTAAGGAAAAGCCAAAAGTAAAAAGAAAGCCCCATCCCTTTCTCCTTCATCTCCACCCTCCTCCCTGAAAACCCTAACACCAAAATCTAAAATACCCAAAAAAAGAGAAGCAATTAGGGAAGCTAGCTTGGCTTCGGTGTGGTGTTAGATTTTTTTGTTGTTGTTGTTGTTCTCCCTCATATGTAGTAATGGACTACCACAAATATTTTCTTTTTTCCAAATATGAAAAGGTGAAGGACAATTGGGAGGCTGCTTAAGTTCCAGACTGTGACACCAAGGCAAAACAGTGCAGGTTTTTCAGACACATCGTTAAATTATAATATACTTCCAGTTTCTTAAGAAAGTCTTCAGTTTTAGAGAGACCACAAACTTTGTTGCATTTCCTTCTTGTATGTAGGGAGTAAGATGCATTTAGGACAATGAGGCTGGCTTTTGTTTTCCCTCATCAACATACTTCATAAATAGACGGAACACTGTAATAATGATATAAAATATGAGGCACTTGTTGCTTTTAAATCCTTGAGAATGATCTTCCTTGGTTTATTCCAATATCTGAGGTAGTTTTCCCTTCCTCCACTGGGAGTGGGAGGCGGGGAGAAGAGAGTCCCAATGAAAGAAAGGCTTTCAGCCTTCTATATGTACAACAGATCTTCCTCTTTGCTGTCTTCTCTGGGCAGAGAAAGTCTGACTTGGGAGATTTAACTAAGGAGAGGTTACGTCATTCTCACTCGAGCCTCACCTGTACTGTTACACTAGACTTTTCCCTCACATCCAAGGACCTGTTACTCACATTTCATAGTTCTTTTCCCATATCTCTCTTTGAATTATTATTCCCTGAGTGCCAGTCCTTTACAGGCTGAAAATGGAGGTGCTGACACAGGCCTGTTAATAAAAGGGCAGCCTTACCATTCTCACTGGGTTGTTGGAGCCATTGCAGGACTCTTGACAGGTTTAAGGAGTAAATCAAAAGGGTGAAGAAATTCTCATAGTCTGGGAATGGAGAGCTTTTGGATCAAAAATGAGTGAGAGAACATGTCCTGAAGGACAGCTCTCGTGCCTCACCTCCTCCTTGGCTGTCTCATGTTCAGGATGGTCATTATTCATCATCATGGATATTGATACTGCAATGGTATAACAGATTTCACCTGAAGATTTCAGAGTACTTTCCAGCCCCTAAAAAGAGCTTAATTGGCAATTTTCCAGTTTTACAGAGGCCTTAATGTAGTCCTAAGAGACTTGCCCAATCTGCTAGTGACAGAGCTTGGGAGCAACACTGCAATTCTCAGTTGTCTCCTTAAGCAAGTAGAAACAGTTCTCCCTTTCTGGTGTCAGATGCAGCGTGTGGTGGTGCATGGTGACAACGTGCACCTTGATACTGCACCCCATTCCTGTTTGTAAGGGCAGCTCCAGCCCTTACAGCCCTACAGCGTCTAAGGCCCCAGGGTACATGAGAGGCTGAGGCTGCCTACAACATCCTTCTAGCAGGGCTTGGTCAGGGCCTTCTAAGAGAGCCTGGATTATTCATTTCACCTTGTTTTCCCTGGATCATTCACATGATGTAGCTGAAAAGGTAAATTATGACTGGTGAAGATAAACCAGGACAAGCGCAAAGTGTGGGTCAATGCATGCTTGGTTGTGCCAGGCTTAGCACAGGTCCATGTCTCCTTATCTCTCCATAAAACCATGCTTTTGCAGGGCAGTTTTTAGCAGTATCTTGCCTGCAGACAATGTGGATGCTCATGTGCTCGAGACACCGAAGAACATTTTTCTAAAATCTCCTACTGTTGATGCAGTAACAGCGCTGGGTTTGATGTGGCCCAGTCACAGGGGACAAAGCAAAGTGCTTTCCATATTGGAAAATTTTCCGTATTGGGAGAAGCTGCTTTGTGTTACCTAAATTCCTAGGACTGCAGTTTATTTTTTAATTATTATTATTTTTGTTACAGCTTTTTTCTTTAGTACGGCAGTACCTAGAGGTCCCGCTGAGGGTAGGACCCTGTTGCCCTGGTCAATGCTTCACATACACAGAAGAGGAACACTTGTCCTGCAGGGTCTGTAGGAAAGGCAGCAAAGGTCAGAAAGCACAGTGGGGGCACAAAGGACTTCCCTAGGGATCAGCTGAGTTACCAGGGACAGAGTGGGGAGAAAACCCCAGGTTTTCTGAGTCTCAGACCAGGGTTTTGTCTGCTCTTTCTCTGCAGCAGAACTAATTTGTTCTCACTTTGTGAGCACCCCTATTCATTAAGAGTGTTACCTCTCAACTATTGCGGGCAAGATTTTTTTTCTGGTATTTTTCTGTGGAAACTTCATGAAATGATGCATCACTGCCCTTTGAATCAGAAGTTCTTCCTTAGGATCTGGCTGGTATAAATGTTTATGGGTAACCATGCACGTTTAAATCCACAACAAAGTGAAGCCATCCATCTGCGGAGAAAGGCAGCTGCCAGCGTTCCTCTCCCCAAGGTAAAGGCATCCGGCACTAAACTTCCTGGAATATGTTTCCCTTTGGCACTCGTTCCAGCTAATGGCCAACTTTCACTGCGTGAAACCACCTTCATTTCTTTTGGTCTTAAGAAACTACCCAGTTCTTTTCCTCCAACTGCAAAGTAGCTGAAGGAGAAATGAAGACGCTGCTAATGTTCAGCTCAAACCGAAACAGAGTGGAAGGCTCCTGAGTGGGACACATGGCTCAAAACAGGTTGTGTTTGCAGTGAGAGAATGAATGTTGCCCAGTAACTCATGGATGTGTTCAGCCAGCAATCGTAGCTGCCGTAGCAGTTCTCTGCTGCTTCAGGCTTGTCTCTGTGCTGTTTACATGATGCTTTCCTTCCTGGGCCCACTGCAACTTTTGATGACTTCTTTGTCTTGTCTGGCTGCACTGACTATAGTTTAAAAGAAATTATTACCTGTGCATTGAATATAAAGCTTTACACAAACTATTACCTGAAAATACATTCTCCCATGTGGTGCTGCAGCTTGGCTGCTGGAGTCTGGGGGGGTGTACCCAAGGCTCCGCAGGTGGGAATGGAAAGCTCTGTTTCCCACTTGTGATTTTTTTCACTGCTTTTTGAAGCGGATGTTTTTCTGTGATGTTTAGTGCTTTATTGTCTCTATGTCATCTTGCTCTGGTAGAGCTGAAGTAGTGTCTGGCTGCTTAGTTTTGCTTGCCTAATTGCTTTATGTTCAAATATATTAATATGAACTGCTTTCATCTCTACTTGCGTGGGGAATGGGGTACATGGGGGAGTGAGCTGCTGTGTTCACACAGACTTTCTGAGGCTCCAACCCACAAACTCCACAAGTCTGCTGATTCTGAGTACTGCAGAATTTGTGGAAGAAGTTATTTTATTTGTTTTCTTTTGGTTTTCTTCTCTGTGGAGGTTATTGATGTTCAAGAATTGTAGATGACTTAATTTCTCAAGCTCCTTTTCCTGTAAATTTCAAAAGTAGATGAAGTCAGGGACTTGACTGATAAAAGTAACAAGTAGCCTACAAGACAAAACATATTCTTGCACCCTCTTGTGACAGAACCCGGATGATTTCAGCATGAATATCTAAGTTACCAGCTGCTATTTCCTCATTCCAAATCTCATACCTTTTCTTAAATCATATTTTTGCGATTTACATTTAAGTGAGATTTTAGCCCTTATGATTCAGAAGAGAAGGGATAAAAAAATATTTCAGAGTGAAAAGAGGTGCGTAAGTAGTGACAAATAATTCTCATGAACTGGACCCTCTGGGAGCTGGTTTGTGAAGCCCCATGGGTTTGTTTTTCTTGGTGCGCCCTGATTCTGCAGCTGGAGCTGCCAGTGTGGTTTTCTGCATTCACATGCAGCCCTGGTGTGTTTGAGGGATCTGAATAGGAAGAGGTATAATGAAATTAAAAAGCTTGTGAATGTCAAAGAGAAATGTGTAAACTGAGTCTCTCTCTCTCTCTCTCTCTATATATATATATATATATATGTATGTATGTTTGTATATAGGCACATGTAGGTATGTATACACATACCATTCTATTTTTCAGATGACTCCAGGCTATAAGCTCACAGCCTCTCTTCTAAGACTGGCTTAGTCTGTTCTGTGTGGTACTTGATTGTCCACAGTAAGACAGCTGAGTAATTTTATTTTTTGGCAAATAAGAAGACCTTTTGTAAATGTTGCTCCATTTTGCAAACTGGCTCGATAGATTAAAAATGGCATTCTGAAAAATTCAGCTTTTTCATTTTGACTTATTTTAAGTGAAATACTAGTGTTAAAATTAATTTTAAGAAACCCAGTGCCAAAGTATTTGTATAATGTGTTTCCTGGTTAGGCTGCCAGACTGAAAGTCTGTGGGGTGAACCCCATCATCGGCTCACTTCAGAATTTCAGGCTACCTTTCAGGCTGTGCCTTCATAATAGTGAAGTTAGCTGGATTTGTTTGTTTTTATGTGCCCTGAATACCCTTTACCTTGGATTGCTCATGCAGAAAATGCTGATGCTTCCCCTGGTGTGTGTATCTTCAATCTCTTCCTAAGTTAATTGCAGGAAGTGCGGGGAGGATCACAGCCTGGCCCGGCCCCCTCTTTCTTCTTGGTATTGCTTTGTGTCTACGGTGTGGGAACTGGGGAAAAACACCTGGAGAAGGGAGTAGTGAAGCCTTGCTAGGAGTAGGAAGAATATTTATTTATATGAAAACAGCCTGTTCTTTTTTTAAATCAACAGGTCTGAGACAAGAAAGAAACGGCATGAGAAAAGAGAAAAAAAATATATATATATTGAAAAGCAGTCTAGAATACCAGGTGGTGAAGCCTAGTGAAGCAAGCCAGCGCTTCTGGAAAATCAGGTCTTCCAGGGAAACAAGGCATGCAATTTTTGCCAGTCCCAAGCAATCAAAAATCTTAAGGCAGGCTTTCCTCAAAAAAAAAAAAAAAGTGAAGTTGGCCCAAAAAATTCATGAGACAGGATTTTTCATCTGTTTTTTACTGTCTGGTCTATGGGTTAGAGCAAGACGGAAAACCTCCAGTGAAAGTAAAGTTTCAGTCAAGAAGACTGTCTCAGTTAAAAAAAAAAAAAAAAAAAAAAAAAAACCATGTGGAGAAGGGTTTTAAAGCTGTTGGAATACTTGGGTATTTTTAAACAATAGTGGTTTCAGAAGTGTGACAGAAATGGTCTGGTTTATTACTTTCTCAGTTATTTTTCTTAAAATTGTTTGGAATTAACACATTTAAAAAAGAAAAAGTAATTTGAAAATATTAATATAAACCCAAACCAAATTTTTTCTTGTAAAGGGATTGTAAAGGGAGTCATTTTAGGTGCACATGGAATTCATGTGGAAAAGGAAGGGGCTGCTTTTCCTTTGTGAAAAGTTTTCCATTTTCAGTCTAATGTGCTTTGTCCCTTGCTGATCTATCCCATGACTTTTCTCTTGTTCTTCTTGGTTTCATCGTTAGCCTGAGATATTCTCTGCTGGAGCATAATGCAGCTATGTCCACCCACCCCCAGATGCTGTGCTACAAGCCCTACTGCTCTGAGTCCTCTTACTTTTTGTGTCTGGAATAGACTGGGTAATGGTAAATTCAGACAAGTACCGCTGCTTTTATCGCGCAATTACATCAGCAAAAGGCAGCTCTCAGGAATATAAACAGCCTGAGGCACTCTGCCCTGCAGGTCACTTTGAAAGGCTATCTTGTCATCACAGCTCTACTGTCAGTCTCATACATGAGCATTTATGCTAGCTCAGGTTTAACCTTATGGCTGTTCATGCCTTTCCAGCATACACCTATCAGATATACTTGTAAACGAGCTAAGTTCCATTATAAGAGAAAATAGTGTTGTGGTTTTCACCTGCTGACGCCTTTTTGAGTTCTTGAAATGGAAGGAACAAAGGATGTATTATAGATGGAGAGAAGACATCGTAGCAGCATGAGGAGGTGAATGCGTGAAGTGAGGAAACAAAATTACTTTCCTCTGCTTTTGAAATGTGTGGAAGTAGCCAAAGTCTTCAGTATGGGAGGTTCCCTATTATTATACCACCTGGAAGGTGGCTGCAAGATAGTAGCATTTTCCCTGCTTAGGAGTAATTTTATTTTTTTTTTTTTTTTTTCTGCAGGAGTGGAATTAAAATGGGGAGCATAATTTTGCAAGCAGTTCGTCCTGGCAAAATTGGCTAAACTGCCATGTTTCCCAAGTAATTAAAACAGTAGAAGTCTTAATTCCTAACAAAAATTAATGAGACATACCAGGTACTTTTGAAAATTTTACCCATGTGTAAAAAAAAAAAAAATACAACAGATCTTGTATTTCCTAGGAATGAAAGTAAAACTTTTTAGGACTGGGGTGTGTGTGTGTTTGTTTGTTTGTTTTTGTTTGAATTGGAGATTGAGAAAACCATCTTCACAATTTCTTTCAGTTACCTTTTAGTAATTCACTTCTGAAACAAATTGGGGCATCAGACTCTTCTTTGTTATGATGTGTATCACTGGAGTAATACGCTTACAGATTTCTCCCAGCACGAGGTAGTAATGTAATCTGCACAATTTTGGGGGAAGAATAAAGGTGAAGGCATTTGATCAAGTAATTAAAACCAAATGAAGTGATGGAAGCAAGACAAAAATGTTACTCTTGCAATTAGGCTGCAATCTCTGTCTCTGCTCCTCCCCTTCCCAGCAAAGCTGAAAACAGAGGAGTTGGCTTGTACCACTCCTGCCTAGGGCTCTGTGTTGGCATATGCATATGTTTAGGAAGATCTAGTGGTTTAAGCTTGTGTTTGGCCTCTAGCCAGATACAAGTAAAAATTCTTGAGAAGATGATTGTGTGGGGTTGTTGCAGGGAGAGTAATTTCTAGATTTGCCTCTCCCCTCGTGAACAAACTTTCTTTGCAATTTCTTACTCCCTTAAAGTAACTTGTCTTGCCCATTGTAGGATCTGGCAGGTTTTTCCCAACAGCAGGAGTCCCGTCTTCTGTTTCTCACCTGCTTCATTTTGCAGGGCTTCTCACTCATCAATTCCTCCACTGATGGCAGATGCAGAGCTCATTCTCCTTATTTTTCCTACAGCCATGCTAGCTTTTTTCTCCCATACTGTCTTTTGCTCCTGATATGTCCTTTCAGAACTGTACCATCAACCTCCTGTTGCTAAAAAATCTCTCCTACAGACTGCTGTCATCACGGGACAAGTGCTCTGCTCTTCCTTGCACTCATTCCTTCTGAAATCTTGCCATGTCTTGGCCATTGAACTTACCCTGGTACTACTTACTACCCAGATGTCTTACTTAGTGAAAATGCCCTGGAAGTGCTCTTTTTCATGTACTTTTACGTATGGAAGCCAGAATACTACCTTCTCACTCCAAAAATGGATTACAAGTGAAATATACAGACTACCAGGAACAAGTCTGCAGCCTCCACAGTGAAGATGGAAATGCCTGTGGTCCTGAGATGATGCCTTATTGTGGAGTTGAGGGAGGGGGGGAAATGTTAAAAACAAGTTAGAGCAAACTGAGACATGCTTTAGATTATACCTGAGCAGCAGATGTCCAACCAGCTGAAGGAGTCTCCTTCAGCTCTTGCTGGTGCCTTTCAGCTGTGCTGAGTGGAACTGTGGTGTGGTTGCATCTGCCCATGACACCACGGTGGTTCCGTGTTTCATCCTTTTAAAATATTATCCATCAAGTTCTCATTGCCATCAGTATCCAGAGCTTGTTGACTCAGTCTGCGTACTGGGTCCTGCTTCAGCATTGTGCTTACACCCAGTTTTGAGTTCTTTGCTGGGGAGAGAAGGTGCTCACTAATTGGATCTTCAGCATGTTTGAGTGTTTTGAGTTGGGATCTGGAATTACTGCCTTCAAGACATCGTTGTAAAAGATGGTGTGTTTTGTAGGTTATCCCAGCATCTTGATCAAAAAACTGAAAGTTTAAAATGTTTAATGTAGCATTTTTAGCTCCAGAATGACTGAAAAAGATATTTTTTTTTTTCTTTTTTTTTTTTCCTTACTAAACATTAGTAAAGAGAAAAGTGTCTGCTCTTGGCAGAGATTTTGTGGGCCAACTTTCAGGGCAAAATACTGGGGTTTGAGTAGGGTATTCTAATGGAAAAGCTGAGCACCAAATTCACACAAGGTTCTTCTTAATTATAGAAGCCAAAACCTCTTCCAGATGTCTGTCAGCCCAACATGCTAGATGCTGCCATCACTGGTTTTAATAAAAGCTCATATTCAGCAAACTTTATTACTAATTTACTGTACACTTCTTAAGCCAGAAAATGGTTTTGCTCTAAAAAGCAAGCAAACAAAGACCTGAGATTTTCATCACTTGCACTCCAGCATGTCATTTGCTGTGTTAAATACCATCCCAGTTCCATTATTTAACTGAAGATTTGCTGTAGATTGCCATCATTAGAACTGGAATTTCAGAAGCTCTTGTGGACAGGTACGTAAGTGAGAAATGCACATGAGCAGGTTGGTAAATGGTGTGTGCAAAACAAGAAAAGCCACTAACAACGCAAACACAGACAGGACATGCACAACTAGGCCTTTCTGTAAGAGTTACCTGTTTGTACATGCAACTAATACATACTCTAAAGAAAAATGGAAGCTGAAAAAAACCCACCAGGAAAATGGTATAGAACAAATACAGAGAAGTGTGAGGTGACTTTGTGAGTACAAAAGTGAACGGAACAAAACCAGTAGAAAAATTATCAGTCAAGAGAGTAGCTAATGAAATCTCTGAACAATGATGTAATTAAAGTGCATTAATCATTATAAAAGATCATTTCTTTTTAAACATCTGCTCCCATTCACTTGGCAACAGTCTGGGCAGTGTCATGACTGATGGGGTTTTGGATTATGCTGAAGGGCATGTGTTATCTGAGAAACAATGTAGAACATCCCCAGCTTGACAGGATCTGAGACAGCAGTGCTTTTCCTCAATTCAGGTATAGCATTAAGGAAATAAGGAGAAAAAAATTCAGACGTTGCATACAGTGGAAAGGAAAACCTGGTATAAAACTGAATCCTGCCTTCTTAACCATGGAAACAAAATTTAATTTGGTGCCAATGGATTCAAATAAAGTAATTCCTCTGGGAAAAGAGCCCCTGCCCAGCCTGCTGCTTTTAAGAGAGTCTTAGGGCCATAGCTACTTGTAGGAGGGACCTTGTTCCTCCCCACTGAGAAGTAAGCACCACAAAAAACTTTCCTGATCCCCCTCTCTGTGTCAGCCTGACTGTGCCAGGAAAAGACTGAGGTTAGCTGTTTCAGGAGAAAAATCTCTTTTTCCTCTGGCATAAGCAAAATGTGCAGAAGGGCCATAACCATCCCATACTGCCTGACAGTCTGAGGCATCTGCCTGCATCCCCTGGGCCCGAAACTGCCTCTGGAGCCGATGCACATGTGCTTTGGTAAAGCTGCTTTCTGCAGGTACCAGCTGGAACATAACTTGCTCCAGTGCTGGTAGGACTGAGTAAAGTTTCTTATGGGCTGTGTTTCAATTAGGGTTACGTCAGGAGTCCTGGATTGCTGGTTTGGATCTGCCATTAGACTGAGTCACGTAGAGAGGAATTTTTACAGCTAGGGACTGGTTTTTTTGTATCCTTATACAATCTGACTCCTCGGTGCATTTCCGTGCATGGGCACAATTGGTGGTCTATGTGCACCTGCGCTTTTCCTTCAGTCTTGCTGTGCTTTAGTGTCTGTCCAGAAGGCCGGGGGGGGGAGACACAGAAGTTGTGTTCATCTTATACAGACACATCTGAAGCTAGAGCTCTTTGAGGCCCACTAGCAACAAAGATCTCCATCTGCAAAGCAACACTGATTTTTATGCTAGTCTTTTTTTCTCAGTAAATATATAATACACAGCAGTTAGGGAGCGTGGACTGCAAAAGTGTAGGATTCAGAGTACTGTATTTCTACCCCATTGGTCATTTACTGCTAATTTAAGGTCTCCTTCATGGTACTTAAAGAGGAAGCCTTTACCAACCTCTTTGTAGCTACAATGGCAGTGAAAATGCATATGCCCATATGGATTTCCAAAGGCAAACAAGACAAGCCCAGATCCTTATTTGGAGGAAGGAGGACTGGAGCTGCAGAGATTGTACGTGGTTATACCACTTCAAACCCATTTTTGGTGGTTCTGTGAATTCACAGAGGATGGGTGCTTTTTCTTCCTGGGCAGAGTGCCTTCCCAGCTGTTAGGTGGGGAAGGAGAAAATTAACTCGGCTTTGGTCTTTGCTGTTCAGTTAGAAGTAAAATATTTCATCTGGTTTTTGCCTGCTCATAACAATACTTACCCTCCCTCACAGGGACTTGCAGGCTTTGTAAAAGTGATTGGAGAGGTTCATATAAAAAGTATGTGGTTTATTGTTCTCTGTTTCTTAAAGCTGGCAAAATCATATAGCGGTATTTAAACAGAAGGTCAAAACAAACCTCTTTGCTTCTCACAGAAGTACATAGATTAGTATTGCAGAAGCCCAGTGTTGGGATATCAGGTTTATGTACTGTTGTCTTTAATTTCATGATGTTTTAGGTGTGGTATGGATTGCTACCGGAGCGTTCTGCTGTGCCTTCTGCTACCTGTATAGTCCAGCTCAGATAGGTCCCAGCCCAGTGCCAGCAGGAGTGTGCAGGTAGTGTGAGTGGAAAGGGGAACCCACCAGGCTGCAGCCAGGTGCCTTGGATCCACTCACCACCACATGCCCTCTCTCCCATCTGCTTTTTCTCAGGCCCTGCTCTATTCAAGATCGCAGTTACGCTTCACCACAGGTAGCCCTAATTCCCCCCAGCAGCCTCCAAGGGACTGAAGTGAGGGTATACTCTATGGGGCTGAAGAAAGTGAAGAAGGATATAGCATCTTTGAGTCTTCCTCTTTTCATCATTTGTTCTGGACCAAAAGCTGCAAAATATATTGACATAGTCTTAGAAAATTCAAATAGTTCTCTATGGCATTGCATGTATTTTTAAAAAATAAATACAATTAATTGACGAATTTAGCTTCAGATTTTCTTTGGCCAGTAGGTTCTCTGCAGTTCCAGCTGCAGGCATTGGTTGCCCTGATACTAGGGCAGAACATTTTGGGGGTAAAGCATCCAGGAAACCTGCCTTGCATAAAAGCCATTGTGCAGATACCGAATGTAACACACAGTTTCCTTACTGTACTCACCCAGTTGTCTTTATGCAAACTGGTATGCAAATCTCTGCACTTAATGTCATGTATTGTATACATCTAAAACATCCAGTGCTTCCAAGGCAAGCAAACTGGCTGTATTTCAAGCACGTACCTTCAGAAACCAGGTCTGATAAGGTGTATCAGAAGCTGGAGTTAGACACATATATTGAAAAGGGTGATATTTAGATGAATAGATCTATTCGTGTCGTGCATAGCTTCTGGAATAATGATTTAGTCATTCTCTTTTCTGAACTGTTTGTGAAATGCAGACTTTGTCAGCTTTCATCATACTGAAGGTCATGTGCACATACAAACAGTTACATTTTTCTTTGGCGACCCAAGTCTGTTATATTGTTCCCTTGAAATTTTCAGTAAAATCAGATGAGGTTATATATATGAAAGGGACTGTCCTTGTATCACTGCCACCTAATGGTCAGGACGTTGCATTTAGGTGCCTGGTTTACGTGTTCCCTGGATCCTACCAGTACTAACCTCATTATCTTGTAAGACTAGGTGATGCTGCTAACTGCCCTCGACTTCATTTTCAGTCCTTAACAGTTAGTTCTGGAGCCTCACTGGACACTGGTGTGTACGTTCTCACTCTGGCACAGGAGATAAGGAAATTTAGTTTTGTATGGCAAAATCCAGGAAGAAAGGGAAAGCATTCATCAGATGGGTGTAATCTCCAAGGGAGCAAGTACTTCATTTTAATTCAGCATTTCCCTTTGATGAAAAATTTAGTGAATGTTATTATGTGGAATTTATATGAAGCCTGGGTTTAGGTAATCAGCTTTAATATTTATACTCTTAGGGAAAAAAATTGAATCATTAGTGAGCATGCATAATTAATGAATAAATTATATTTTTCCTTTGTTTTCCTTCAGGTATAAGGAAATGCTAGATCTAGTGATATCACCCAGCCTGACTGTAAATAGAGAGTGCCCTGACAGACTGAAGTTTAACCTTTCTAACATTTATGCCACGGCTCCAGATGACATAGAAGGTAGGCTGCCTCTTTTGCTTACTATTTACTGGCTTTAACATAACATGTATATATATGTAACCAAAAGGAACTGGCCACATGCAAGGCCTCTGCCTCTGATAGTTAGTTCTACAGTATAGTGAGCAACTGAGATTTTTGACTATTTTTTGTAGATGCTCTAGTTGTGGCTGAATCCTTTTAAGTTCAGCAATGGTTTGAATGCAAATGTCATTGAAATGTTTAGTAGGTGCCTGCATACACACATGTGTACGTGTGCATTTGCTCCACTGGAATAATTACAGGTATAAACCACCTTTTGTGTAGAGCTCATAGTTTTTGTTTGGATCCCACTAGAAGAGCCCCAGTGGTGGCATGAACGTGAGTCTGGTGCTTTGGTGGCTGTGCTGCTGCCTTGTGGTGGGGAGCATGGGGGCTCCCAGGCCCAACAAGGTATCATGCAGCCAGAAAACATTTTGATAAAGCAGCCTTGTGCTCCAGTTTGTGTGGCTCTGAGATCATGGCTCTCACCTCCAAACGGTTAGCCCTGCTGGCCTCTGGTCTGAAGTTTCATATTTGGCAGGTACCAAGGACAAATTCTTTCAGTGGTTAAAGCTCTGATGGAAATTTATCTGCTCTTCTCCTCCTCCTTCTCCCCCCACACACTCCCCCATCATACTGTTCAAGTGAAGGAAACAGAAGAATGTTAAATCTGCTAAAAAAATTATTGGCAAGTGATGCGGCTGAACTAGTTCTTGCTAGTACAATCCCAGCTATTGTTTGCTGCGGTCAGGATCTGTCAGCCTTCCTGTTGGAGGGGAGTTAGCAAAAGGCACTGGCTATTATGTTTTAGAAGTATGTTTAACCCTTCATTTATAGGCTCTTAGAAGCCAAGCAGATGTTTAGCTTGCGTGTTTGCTAAGGCATTAGAAATTGCGTGATTAAATCATGTACATCGTGACTGCCTATTTACAAGAGCAGCAGAAGGGATAACAATCTAAAGGAAACATCCTTTTAAATGTATGTGTTTGCAGAAAAGATTAGAGCTAGAAATTATTTTTAAATACATCATTTTATAAACTTCTTGTTGCAGGAACTGTTTGTTATTACGTGTTATAAATAAGAGCCAACATAGCACTTGTACTGTTGGAAACCAGTTTGCTAGTGACAGCTCATGTTGATACATTTCTTATAGAAATATTATGATTATTTTTCTACAGAATGATCCCCTGTGCTACCAAGATTATTGTCTTTGCCTTGAAAATCCTTCATGTTAATTTGAAGAACAGGAAAATACTTGTGTGTTTGTCAAGTCTCTGACTGCCAGAGCTCTTAATGCAATAAATCCATACAAATGTATGCTCTGTAATACACATAGAGTTTTAATTTTAACAAGTCTAGTCACAATACTTACTTATGTAGATGTCCAGCCTGCTATTTTCATGGGTGCCTATCATGAGATGTGGATTATATCAATATATTTCCAAATGCATATTTTGCCTGTAGTCCTACACTTTTGGGTTAAAACACATGTAGGTTTAACTTGCCTTCTTTTGCCAATGACAGTAACATATTGCATATTCGTGCACAGTAAATTCCCACTTGTTATTCTTGGCAAACATATTTATTCTGTACTTACCGCTTTCAAAAATAAAAAAATTGAAGATGCAGTATTTTTCAAATAGGAAAGAAATTAAGCTTATGCTCAAACTGTCTGTTCTGCTGTTTTTCAAATATGAAATGGATTGTGTATTAAATGAATGACAACTAAACCAGTGTATTTGTTCAATGCAAATCTGTTTGGTAATGAGGAAGAGTGTGGCATAGATAGTATGGGTTTTGTTTTCACAATCTAAAAATCTAATTTTCTAAACTGTTTTCTTTTAGGTAAGTCAAAGCAATTTTTTCATAGTGAGTTTGAAGATGAGTCAGGTAAGCTCAGCTTTGGATTTAAAAACAATCTTTTATTCTATATCCGAATGTGTAAATGAATGTGTGTATTTGTATAATATTATCTTTTGTCAATGTAAAAATGTGGTTTTTAAACTAAACCTCTCTACCTGTTGCTTGGGAAATAGGTTACTGTTATCCACGTTTTATAGATAGAGGAGCTAAGGCAGAGTTACTCGTGGGTTTTACTTTTTTAAGGTGTTTCAGGGTTGTAAGAGCATGAAGGAGTCCTTATAGTCTTGTCTCTGTCAGTGATTAGGGAGATTCTGTTAGTGAGTAGATGCACTTGAACACAGAGGCTGCATTTGGGTGAGTTTGTTCTGTTTCTTCTTCATACCTGGAGAGTAGGGGAAGGTCCAGTGTGGTGCTAGGAAAGAGATTCAAGTCCAGCATATAGCCTTGTGGACACATAACTCTTGGAGTCTGTGGCTGCACAGAGAGGTGTACCCAAGCTGGGGTTTTCTCATAATAATAATAAACAGCAGTGTGGATGCAGTCTTGCCCAGCTCACTCTGAAACCTGCTCCCCCAAGTCATCAGCACCTTTATCACCAGAGCCTCCTTCCCTACAGCAAAAGAGTAACACTTCTGTGATACTGGATGTGAAAGAGTTCAGAGACTCCTAAAGGTATGTATGGGGCAAGAAAGTGGTGTTACAGACACTCAGTTGGGTGACAGGGTGCTGGGGAGAGAGCTGAGAGGCTCAGGAACATCACTGAAGAAGAGACTGCCTTCAGATGCAGAAAAGAGTTCAGTAAGCACCTACACACAGACACCTTTATTTTCAAATTTGTATCTATTCTGACCTAATATAGTTCTTATTGAACAACTGCAATTATCTTGGAGAAGAAAGTTGTACATTGATATTATTTTTAAATTATTTTGAATAAAGCTATCTCTGAACATTTATGAGTTTGTAAAAGAAGAGCCTCCTTTTTGAAGAAAGTGTGCACTTCAGATGTTTCATTCTTTTAATCAAATGTTACTGTTTTCTTGGAAATTCATCTCGGTCTTATTGAACTCAGTATTATGTTTCCTAGGAAACTGAGAATTTATGTATTGTTATATACAGTAAGCATTATAGAAATTAACATTTTAAAAATCTTGTAATTAGTTTTTTTAGTATTACTATTACATATAGTAGCCATTATAGAAATTAACATTCTAAAAAATAATAATTTCTAGTAATTAATATTTTTAGTGAGATCTCATGCCCCTCCTTTGAGGTTTTGCTACAAACAAGTGAGCAAAGACAAAAACACATTTTTTAATGAAATTTCATTTTAAAAGGTATCAGAGCAAATGGCTCTGTTTTTAAAAATAGTTTGGTGTAATCTCTATGTTATGAAGTAAAACGATAAAACCATGTAAAATGTTGTGAAAAGAGTTGTGTAGGAAAGAGCAATTTCAAAACAGTTTACTTGGAAGAACAAATACTTCGTATGTGAGCATGTTGCATCTTTTTGGACATTCTCTCCAGGTTTATGGCAGAAGAAGTTACTCAGACCCATAGGACTATTTGCATGTATTTAAACTTCGTATGTATTTGCATATTTCATTAAATAAAACATGCTTTTAAACGTTTAATTCACCAATTTACAAAAGGCTGAACAAACGAAGTGGTACTGCTTTGGATGATTTTGTACTGAAGAGAATCTATCGACAGCATTGCGGGCACGTGCCTGTCAGTGCTGGGACAGGCTGCAGATGTTCCCTGTGCAGGGATGGGAGGCAGGGGAGCACTGCAGGAGTCTCCCTTTCCACCCAGCATGTGTACCTGCAGTTGAGAGATCATCTTCTGCACGAGATGGGGTGATATATCCCATCCCGTGTAACAAATTACACTATGGATGCCAGCAGCCAGTGGTGAGGGTGGTGACGCTGCCGTCAGCAGGCAATGTGATGCTTGATGTTCTGCCTGTGTGGAAAAGCTGTGTGCAGTTAATCTGATGTGTTCATTAACACAGCCTGCAGATAGAGAGGCTGAATCTGTTGTGCCTTATGTCATTATTGATGCTTGGGAGGGTGTTTTGGTATTTCTCCTGCTGTAATAACATCCAACAGCTCCAGCCAGCAACCGAGAAGCAAAACTTGGATGGCGTTAGAGAGGCAACCTGTGTAATGCTCATGGTGGCATTTAGGGATGATGCTTGCAGGTTTTAATTTATGGCTGCTTTTTTGTAATTTTAATTTATTAAGCCTAAATTTTTCTCTAAATAAAAATGATGGCACATTTTTCTTTGATAGTGTTATAGGACACAGCTGTTTGGAAAGCATCCTGCATATATAATCTGTATGATACATTTTTTACTGGTTTAATATTTTCATTGCTAGCAGATCAATAAGGTAGGTTATAGTTAAATCAAAAAATTCAAGAGTAAGGAGATTTACAGTGCTATGGTTTTAATATTTATTCTGATTTTATATATTTTAATGAGCATTGAAGAAACTGAGTCATGGTCTAGGAGAGTACTGAAAAAAGCAAACAGGCAAAAAATGCAGTGAGCTTAAATCACTGCAATAATCACAGTAGTTGCTTTTATAGCCTTTAGCATATGAGCCATGCCACCAAAGCCCAGCTTAGTGATTGATATCAGACCCATGAGAAGAAGAAACTGGTAGCTCAATCAGTATCACCCTCAGTTAAAAACGAAATTTGTATTTGTTGTTAAGTGGAGAATAGCTTTCTTGCCTACTTCAGTTTGTGAAGGTGCACTAAAGACAGAGTCTTCTCATTCCTGTATATTTTTTCTCAAACCAGCAGTGGTAAAAACAGTAGTATCATCTTGGCCATAGAATAGAACATGATAAAAATCTAAGACCGTTTAATTTTGTTTTCCAGGCAGCAGCAAAGCAGCACCACAGTGTCCTCTCCATCTGTACTCCACAAAGTGAGTGCTCGTGCCAAGTGCTATAATTCAAAAACTGTTTTGCTGAACAGCCATTTTGTGCAGGCTGCTGTCACCTGAAAAAGCATTCACCTTAAGCCAACCTACCTGTTCCGCTGCACGTCCCTGGCCCAGTGAAGTAACTGGTTCTTAATCTTGTTAGATATGGAATGAAAGGAGGTTTCAGGTCCTGTGCACTGTACTTTTGTACCCCTGGGAATCCAAACCTTATCAGTTTGAGTATTTTTCTGTTTATGAGTGACCCCAGAGCACTATGTTGAAATGTCAGAGGCTTCCCATGACACTTGCTTGTTTGGCAAACTCAAAATGAAATATGAAAAGTAAGAGTGTTGATTTTATTCTATTTTTTTAATGCATGTGTTTTCTGCAGTCTTAAATCCCCATACATTTGGGTAGCTTAATCTTAATAGCTCATGTGAGGAACTGTGTACTGAAACAAGCTTTTGCCCCACTATAGTCAGTTCTGAGTTCCCAAAGTATTCACCATCATACTTTGGATATTATTTTATCAAACTGTCTAGAAATATTGTGTGTGTGCTCTAGAAGATCATGAGCATTGACTATTGCCTTAGACCTTCTGTTTTCTTGTTCTGAATAGACATTATCCCCATATAGTGACAGTCCCATCCTTCCCAACAATGGCAACGTATGGACAGACTCAGTACAGCGCAGGAATCCAGCAGGCTGCTGCATACACTGCCTATCCTCCTCCGGGGCAGCCCTATGGCATACCCTCCTACAGTGAGTATTCTGGCATCCTGTTACCTTTGAGGACATTTTCTTCTTGCTCCTAGAAAAATATATTTGAAGTCTTAAGCTTTAGAATGAAAGGTCGTTTCTGTCTTGGCAATGTTCTCAGGCTTAGAGGAAAATTTGACTTTGTTAAAAATGTTGGGATTACTTTAAACTGTCTATCAGCTCTTGATACCTGGAGTTATGATCTTACAATTAGTTAAGTTTGGAGCCAGTCAGTAGTAGGATATGAGACAATAAGAAATTCAAATTCAGTAGGATGTGCTGCTTTGGAGTAGTGGCTGGTGAGTATTCCCGTGAGTCACTGCCAAGAGTCTCTTGCAGTAAATATGGTATTTAGGAAAGTACACTTTGCCTTCATTGATTCTTCCTGGATTTTCAACAATACAAGCTACTTTAAGAAAAACATTTTGTATATTACTATGGAAGAACCAAGGTATGGAGCAGAAATAAGACATGGGTGAAATGACACAAAGTACTTCTGTTTTGGAAGGTGGTTCATATTTAAGTGGACAATTAGTAGCTGTAGATGCTGTGAACATCTCTAACCCCAGTCAGGTTTGTTTCCTGTTTTCTTGTACAACCTCTCCAGCAGCTGGGGGAAGACAGTGCTGGGCAGGAGCAGCTGAGGGACTCAGGCAGGGGACTAATTAACCAGCACTTCTGAGAGGGGGAATGCCTGGTAAACTGTTAAGGGTCTCCTCAATCTCTGCATGGAAATAACGAGCTCTTGAGGAGCTAGAAAGTTCTTTCCAAAGAGATATTGGTCTTGCTTAGGTACAGCTCTTTAACAGAAAGCTTCAAGCTTCTTATTCCCTGTGTGTGCTGAGTCTTGCAGCATTAAAATGGCTTCATAGTTCTGTTTCCATTCCAGTTTTCTCTTGTGCTTTTAAACACCTTTGTTTGTTTGGCAAATAGAGTATCCTTTCATACAGCCATTGATAAGGCCTTTACTGAAAGGAAATTCAATGCAACAGTCGGGAAGGCCAGGGGAATGGGCTTGGCAGAGCCAAAGCTCTACCAGGATGATGAGAGGAATGTTTTGAGTCCCTTTCCTGGAGCTACTTGTGCCTTTGCATCAGCTGGCTGGTTTCCAAGGCAAACTCTGAACAGTTGTCCTGTTAGAGCAGGTGAAAGTAGAGCCATTTGCTACTGCATAGAGTCTTTAGGGCATACATGTGTCAGGCCCATATGCTGCTTATAAATCCTGCGGATGACCTCTTAGCATCCTTGAACAGTGATTTCCCTCCCCCAGCCCATACACCCTCTCTCAGATACTCACCACAGCATATGAAAAACTCCACCTGGCTGACAACCAAGAACAATGAAGCACTATTGTTTTTAGGAACAAAAATTAAACCGGGCCGGTTTCTAGACAAAACAGAACGCTGTGTGGAAATTAATTTGGTGCTAAGTTATTTTGCTGTCTGACAACAATTTTTAGGCTTCCAAAAAGGTCCGTTTGCTGAAGATTAATTGTGGCTGGGGTAGGTTGAAGGCTTGCACGCGGAGGGCTGATGTAATTGAAAAGCATGGGATGTTATGAAAAGCAGCTTCTCTGCGCACACTCGCAAATCCCTTCGCTTCCTCAGCAGTAATGGAGCCGGACGCTTGCACCAACACGTGTTCATTCACTGTCCAAATTAATGTCCTGTGTTTCACAATGCAGCTTTGTCATCTTGTTGCTAAGTTGTACTCCAATTGCGTGGCAGCTATTCTCACCTAAAGCTAAAAGTGGTGATTTTTTTTATGAGAGAAAGTATTATCTGTGAGAACTTATTCCCAACCTGAGCAAACTTGTTGCTTTTAAGAGTCATTAAGCTAGAAAACAGCATGCTTGGGGAAAGTCATATGAATTCAACTTGTCTTTTGGCAGGTTTGCCTACAAGTGCTAAAAGATGACAACAGCTTGGGAAGTGTCTAAATCCAAGGCCAGAACATCAACAGGGTCTTTGTTTAGTCCTAGTACTCAGGGTGTGTCCAATGGCCATTTTTTGTTTAGTGCAAATAGGCATGCGAAGGAGGGAAGGGTCGTGCCAAAAGGGTTCATAATAAGATGCACCTTTCAGCTGTTTATTTTAATAATACAGCTGTATAATCTCAGCGGCATCTCAGAATAAAATATCAACCCCTTTCACTACCAGCAAAGGTTTCATCTTGCAATGTTTAATTCAGCTATTGCTGTTCCCCCTGTAAGTTGTCAGTTTAATTGCCTGATTTTAGTAATGAAAAGATTTTTGTGGCTTCAGGGCTTACCTATTGTTCCTGAACTGTATGTTATATCTAACTGAACAGATGATAACCTTCCTGTATGACTTGCCAATAAATATTTTGCTACCAAAGCTGAAAATATAATGCAAGTGAAAGATAGTTCTGTTGAGAACAGAAGTCTTGAGGTTATTTCGCTGAAGGTCCTGTTGCTTTGTTAATCATTGTTTGCATCTGATAACTGTTCAGAAACTTCATGAGTCGATGAGTTTAATATGTTAAAATCTAGCTGTAACACTGTTAATTCCTAAACTAGCTTTTTTACACCTTTACATGACAAACACTCATGTTCTGCTTTTGGTTCCTACTCTGTGCCCCGAAGGCATCAAAACAGAGGACAGCCTGAGCCATTCCCCAGGACAGAGTGGGTTTCTGAGCTATGGTTCCAGCTTCAGTACCCCGACTGCCGGCCAAGCACCGTACACATACCAGATGCATGGTGAGTACAGCTTGGTGCCTTGCAGGACATGATGTGGGAAGTCAGAATCCTGTGCTCCCATATTAGACCAGTTTTTCTTTTGCAATTACAATGAAAAGCTTAGATATGGGCAGTCAGAATAGGATGTAGGTCTTGATAGATCTGTTTTGCTCATCAAGGAATTAATTTCTGGCTGAGGTGGTGGATTTAGCACTAGTGTACCATAGCAGAACGTCACATGTGATCATTATAACCTTTGCCTTTCTGCAGAAACTGTGTTTTCTTTTTTTAATTAATTTTGTGACTGTATATCTTGTATTGTGTTAGTGTGAATTCCTAGGTTCTGAGTGGAAGCAAAACAAAGGTGGTTTTACACTTCATGCAAACAGTGATGTTAGTATTATACTTCTGCCCTGTGCTTTCCTGAGCAAACTGCCCTGTGGTTAGCATGCTGCATATTCTCTCCACTAATTTTAAAAGCTGACACCTTGATACTAAAAAAGATATTATTTTTTTTTTTTACTATTAACATATAACTAATACCTGTGAAGATACATCTGCCTGTTCTTACTCCCAAATTACCAACATCATTAATTACCTACAGACTATTCAGGTAAGGTTCATAAAATAAGAGCTGAAGGCAGCTGTTTTTTCCTCAAGGTTGCTGAGCTAAGATTTAGTAAGTTTAGAATAACTGTGTCTCAGTTTGCATTGTGATATTGCCAAAAGTCTCTTTTAAAACCTCTAGGCAAAATGCCCTTTTGTGTCATCACATTTAGCTGTCCTCTGGTAAAACTGTCTCTGACAATACTCTCAATTCTTCTCCACCCTGAATGTGAAAGGTGGACAGATGCATCCATTGCAATTGTAGGTCTGAGAGCCAATAAAATCCTAAACAGTTATGAAATCTGGGAAACAAGGTATTTTATTCTAGAAATTATTTAAGAAAGCTGAAGACTGGGAAGTGATGCTCTGCTGAGACTTCATGTGCTAGTTTTGTCAGAGCATGTATCTCTAACACTAAGGTGTTTTTTTGTGGTTTGAATCCCTCATGGGACATGCTGGAGACACCTGGGTTGGATGTGGCACAAAAAATTTTTAAAACCCCATAGCCTATGGTTGGGGATTTTTTGTCACCTTGAATCCTGCAAGCTTCATCTGTCCTATTCTAACAGGAGTTCAGTTTTTGGCTTCTATTTTGTTCCTTGAACGTATCAATCTTGTCTTGAGATTGTGTTACACTGTCGGCAACACTTCCAACTGTGGCTTTTGCTGCCGTGGAAGATCAGTGTATTCCTGATCCCAGGACACAGCTTCCACATGTGCTTTGTGTTAGCTTGGAAGAGTCCGAGCTGTTTGAGAAGGCAAACTCTTGACTCATGTGGAACTGAAGTTTTTAAGGTGGTACTTTTGTTCAGTCAAGAGGTTTAGACAAGCAAATTTTGTGCATCAACACTTGAAAATGTTAACACTTCCAAACAGTAATGATACAATGATGTGTTGTACCAAAACAGGCTGGGAGGAACTTCATGCATATGTGTGTGAGCATGAATGGACCCAAAGTGCATTCAGATAATGTTCCCTAGGGCAATGCTATGGTATTAGGTGAAATAACTTCTTGTCAGATATTTATGCCAGGAAGATAATTTCAACCAGCTCACTCAGCCTTTAAAGAAAAGAGAGGAAATGCAAAGAAAACAGAGGAAAAGAGTTCCTGCAAGTGGCAGGTGCTTACTCCAAGGCAAAGGGAGCAAATGTGTCTTCCTGCTGTAAACAAGTATTTCCACTCTTCTTTTCCTTGCTTGTGAGAGGAACAGTCTGAAGCTCCCTAACAGTACAGTTTATTTACCTTGCTGAGTGCTATTGAAAGGTTTGAATGAGAAGCCAGGAGCCTTCCTGTGCTGAGTGCTACCAAGGAATGTGTGCTCAGTGCTTTCCCACGCCACAGCACTTGGGGGTGGGGTGGTGATCTCTCCTAATGTGAGCAAGTAACTCTCCATGCCACCCAGCTCTGGGACCATTGAGAATTTTGTCAAGCTCACATCAGTCCTTTCGGTCACCCCATTGCTGACCCAGGCTGGGACTCTGGGCGATGGGCTAAATCAGCTGAAAAGGGCAATTTTTTATTTACATATTTTCATAAAATCAAATATCAGGGGACTTCAGGAGTCAAGCTCTTAACTGTTCTTGAGTACAGCAATGAAATAACTTTGCTATTGTTTGTCTTCATCGGGAACCAACACCAAGAGCAACATAGTGAAGACATCTGCAGGTGCAAATGGGTGGTGAGACTGAATCTTGTGTGGCCTGTGTGAATCCTCTTCACTGTCCCCTCACTTAG
Source organism: Scolopax mira (assembly GCA_004320125.1). NCBI lineage: Eukaryota > Metazoa > Chordata > Aves > Charadriiformes > Scolopacidae > Scolopax > Scolopax mira. Next base: position 219,347 of record BJBW01002202.1, on the reverse strand, counting down.
GAGTTACAAGGGGCAGCCAGCAAATACACACCCATCATAGGTGTGTTACACCAATCACCAAGGAATAAATGACCTCTTGGGTGACAAATAGTCCATCTCACAGGGCTCTAGAACAAATGTTCTCCTTCAGTAGGTGCCAACGTAGTTGGTGATGGTTTGTTTGCTCTCATGTCTCTTTGGTACCAGCACTAACTCTGGCTGGGATACATGTGTCCGGTTGCAGCCTCGCTTCCCTAATGGCTGTTGTCAGTAACATGGTACTTCTGAAGCCAAATTTTGCTCTTTTAAGTCTGTTCATTTTCATTACAAACACAGATGGTGCAGGTGTAATGGGGCAGCGATCAGCTTTTCATGTTTAACTGCAATTACCAACTGTGTCCTGGTTCTTGAGGGAGAACAAAATCCACTAAAAAGCAAGAATGAAGAGAGTACATTCTTTTGGTCATAAAGTGTTAAAAGAAAAAAATTACAGCCCTCCAGAAGGAGAATCTATTTTCTTGCTTCCCTAGCATGAAAATAAATTAAATACGGAAGAGTTTATAATCCAAATAGCTAGTGCAATGTGTCACACACATATACAAATATAAAAGATGGGATTGGCAAGTTCCATAGCTCATAAAAATGCCATGAAACTATACCACAAAGGTACTATAGATTGAAATAATGATTTTAATTGCTGTGTAACAGTGGTTATGATAGTATATTGTCAGACTTTGAGTAACATTCAAATAGACTGAAATCTGGTATTCACTTATTTAGTCTGAAGGAGTGACTTGTTTCTATTTTTTCTTAATCAGTGCTGTATATGTCATTATTCATGTCATTATTCTAACTACAAAATTAATTTGTTTCATAAAGAAGTGAAGATTTTTGAAATATGCATGTGACCAATCTGGGGATGACAGTCATTTTTAATAATGAATCGGAAGAGGAGGTAACAGCTTGCATTAGATTTTTGTCTTCCAAGTTATATGTTTGTAATGCTGGTAAATAAATGTTGCATCAAGGTCTATGCCATTTCTCAATTAATCCTCATGTAAGGGTGCACTGACAGCCACAAATCTCCAGACAACACCCTAGACTAGATATTAGATGATATTGTGCTTTTTACATTAGTTTACACATTAGTTTACATTTTCTGACAGCAGTTCAGTGATTTTTGGTAAAATTACTATTTAATGACAGAAATTAAACGTTAGACACAAATATTATATTAAACTTCTGCCCCAAAGAACTTACCATCTTAACTAGCAGTTGAGGAAACTGTTGCTGCTGAGATTGGGGGAGAAATCTTCAGAATGTAAGAAACTTATCATTTAATGAGCTATGTAAAATACAAAGAGAAAACTGGGCCAGCACGCTGGCTAACAGAGAGAACCATCAGCTATGCAGAGAGAGCAAGAGCAGGCAGCTTATAGAGCATTTCCTGTGCTCGCATGAGCATGTGTTACCCCTTTATTGCACATCAGGCCATCTCTTCTCAGCTTGTCATTAATTCCTAGACAATGCCTTGCTCTTCAGTTATTATTGCTAAAATGACAGCTGGTATGAAACTATGAAGTTGCACAACAGTTAAAACTGTGGCCAAGGACCACTGTGGATACTGTTGTTGGGCAGGAAAAGATTTGACCACTTTTTTTTTTTTTTAATATCCAAATACATCTACCCACAAAATACTTTTTACATTACAAAGGAAAATTCAGTTATGTAACTGGGATAACTTTCCTTTGCCAAGGATTTGCAAAGCAGTATTGAGTTCGGTACAGACATAAATTTGGGGCCAAAGACCTATGCAGTGAAATTCTTTGCTACTGCTGAGCATTTGTTTTCTTTGTAGAGTCCATTCTGATCAGCTGACAAATAATGAATGAATAGAAAGCAGCATTTCTTTTGTACAGCGCTGATTTGAAATGGACTAATTATGTATGTTGTTTATGTTTGTGGAGTGAATTGCTTATGAAGTGTTCATCTGGCCTGAGACCAAGTAAAATGTGAATATTTAATCAATTGAAATGTTTTCTTATGGTGGAAATATTTTGGCTCTTGTTAATATCTGGATAATACAGGCAATTTTTTTTTTTCCAAGACAGGCCTTAATTTCTCACAATTGCATGCAAGTTTTTGTGTTCCATATTTAATATGAGTCCATAAATATCTTTTTGGCATGAATAGTTAGCTCCACATGCTTAAATTTTGCAAAGGAAGTAGCATGTTTGATTTTAAACTTGATTCCTTAAGTTTTAGTGATGAAATGTGCAAGAAGAGGAAATTTCAGTCTACACTTGAGAAATTCAGCATCCAGATACTGAGTCCATCTGAAGTCCCAGAAAATAAAGGAGAGCGAGAGCATGTTCTCAACAAACTGTCACTCAGATGCCTTGGATTCATAAAATTAAAACCTCAGTAGAAAATGAGTAGTCCCTTTCAAAAGCTTCTGCTTCACAGCTGGTTTGCATTAGTTGCAGTCTAAAAGTGTGGCAGTGAAGCTATGCTCCACTCCGTGGCGAGTTCAACAGGGAGAGGCCTCTCTTCAGAAGGGGTCTGACCTCACTTTTTACAGTGTAAATACAAGGTTCCTCAGAATAACAGCATGGTCTCCCTTTCAAAGATTTTTAAACACCAGGGGCTGATCATGCTACATTTACTTTGTTTTAAAACGACCTATCTTACCAGAGAGGGAAGTCAAAGGGAGAGGTGAAGGTGTTGACAGTGACGCACTGTAGGCTGCAACGGTCTGTGCTACTGCTACCCAAAGTAAAAAACCTGCTTTAATTTTTCCCATTTACTTATTTTTTTGAGGTTATATATCAGAACTCATTCTTTGGTCATTATTAAACAAGGAGGGACTTGGGAAGAGGATATGCTATTGGAAGGGTGGATGGTCCCGAAGCTAAGGGACCAAATGCGTGTTTCTAAGAGAGAAATGGTCTGAAAATCATCTGTAACTGCTCTGTCTGGACTCATCAGGAGTTTATTTCCAATGTCCTTGTCCCTGAGGAACACCAGGATTTGTTGTAAGGCTTAAAGCTTGTGTGGGGACACGGGTTCTCATGGCTGAAGAGCCCCTGTGGAGGTAATGGCAAAATGGTGTTTACTGAAGATATGATGGTGGTACAACCAAAACCACAAATAGTTTCTGAGACAGCATTTACTTTGGAGGTGGATTTTATTTTCATCACTTTTATAAGATTAAAAAAAGAAAAAAAGAAATGAAAAACAAACAACAAACCCAACCATAGGATGGTAACAACTTGGGAAATTATTAATTTGGCCTTGATTATTCAGCATATAGTGCAGTTGGCATAAAATATGCAAAAATGTTATAGAAGCTACACTGAATAATTGATTTGGTATACCAAATAATGTTTTCCTGAAAATATCTAGAAGGCAATAGAAGAGCTAGTGTTAAATTACATTTCAAAAAACATCATACCTGCATAATCAAGCGCTTGAAAGTTAGGAATCAGAGATTCATGATGCTGGTGCAGTGTTGGTACTGCTTTCTGATGGATCTCATTTCCGGGCACTGTGTGAGATAATGCTCTGGTGGAAAAAATAGACTGCAGTCATATGATCAAAGACAGTGATGGTGTTTGCAGACAAATAAGGTCTGACCATGCTTCAGTTAGCACAGGCTGTGCAACTCAGGAGTTTCTTAACTGCTGTGCTGGCACTGGATAATGCTTTTGCGTGGGCTTTTTTATATGTCATTTGGATGCACTTTCTATTTATATTGGCAGGGTTTAAGCACTGACCTCTAGAACTATGAGAATACCTGCACTGTCTGAAGAAAAGTCTATGGACAGTTAGTAAAGATAAAAAGAGAGGGATATAATCTTATCTTAGTCTGTAACTGGCAGATTAATTGAAGTGGATGAGGCAGCACCAGGGCAAAGATCACTCTGCTTTGACCTGTTTCTTACACTTTTCTCTGAGCACCCCGTTGGCCATTGTGTTTTTTTTCCTGGAGGCACTGCAGTGCTGAAGCAGGGCATAGAGGGGCTGGAAAAATCTTGGGGCTACTGTCTGGCTCTGGAGTGCTCACTTGAGAGCCACTATGATCCTGAGTAATGGGTCAAAGAATGGAGACTCGCTGCCCAGCCTGCTCTTTTCTTTTCCATTTGTATTTAGAGATTCACCTTCCCCAAGGGGAAGAGAATTGCTAAATACGTGGCTATACTCATAAGCCAGAGATTTATCCCCAACTGCATGACAGCAGATGTTATAGCACTAGTTAGATTTTAGTGCTGAACTGGAAACTGGAATCTTGTAGCCACTAAACAGCACAGGAGGTGGCAAATCCAGCTTTCTTTTATCATGTCTTGTTATCTGTCAGTGGAGGATTGCACCTAGGATGAAACTGCAGCTGGAGGAATCTTTGAATCTCTGTATCCGTGGAGTGACCCAAATAAAGTCAGTTTTGATGGTTGTTTTTTCAACAAAAAATTGCACAGAAACAGTCTACATCGATGTAAGGATGTTCACTTTTTGGCCCAAAACATTTCCTTCTGGTTTGTTTTTGAAGACTATCCAGCGTGATTTCCTTATATAGCTGCAGCATCATTTGGTGGAAGTAGTTAAAAGGAACATTTTCTCAAAATATAATAATATGTAATTGCTTTCCCATGGTTCAAATCCAGAGAGTAAATATAAACCATCCCAGCACTTTTAACACCACTGTTGAGCTGGATGGAGCTATACAGGTGACCAGGCTCAAAAGGATGGTAAAAGCCAGGCCCTTAAAACTGCTCTGGTCATCACTTACTAAAGCTCTTTGAGGCTCCATGGGTTGAGTACTCCCAGAAGCAGGCAGCAGAGGAAGAGCTTTGACTCAGAAAAACTGTACCATGAAATGTGTTTAATATCACCATTGAAAGTGCCCTCAAACACCTGGTCAGGCCAGCAGGACTGAATGGGTTTGCAGGGGGAGACAAATGGATGTATTTTAAATGGGTTGTATGTCTGAGAGTATTATGTGCAGGAGGTGTTCTTATGCTTCTGGGAACAATGTCCTTTAATAGACACTGCTGATGTCAAGTGCTATAACATTGCAGAATCATGCTTTTCATCTAGGTTAATATAGTGTGCTCTTCCCTATTCTGTCTTCCAGACAGAAATACAAAACTGTTTTTGGGGAAGGTTTCATGATGCCTAATAGCAAACAGTTGAGCAATATGCTGCAAAGTACATATGGGTTGAGTTTTATTTCTCCTTTAACAGGTCAGATAGTCTTGAAATACCTCCACAGCTGACAGCCATGCAACATTTTATGAGTTTTCTTGCCCAATAAACGCAGGCAGATGTTGTAGGATTTGGAACCTTACAAGGCGCTGGAGTATAACTGGTGGGAGGTAATTTTGATGAGTGCTTAACCTCTCACTAAAAAAGTAGCAGCTTGGAGAAGGCAATATTTACTGCAGGAAACATTAGCTTGTCAAAGAGCTAAAGCATTGCAAAGAACCTTTCTGAATGACCATGCAAGTCTTCAGCCAGATGTTCTTCATAGCAAAGAGTAATGCACACTCTGCTGGGAGTTAGACTGAGGCCTTTCCTTACATCACTCACAGTCAACATTGTTTCCTGTAGAAAAACAGCTTGCTGATGTAAGAGTACACAAGCCATTATATGCAAGCTTGTAAAATACCATGCAATTCAGCTGAACCCTGTAGGCATTTATTTTAGTAGTGCTAAGTGATCAAATAATACTTTGAGAGAACTCTCCCTGGAACCAGCGTGTGATTCATCTTCCAGTTAGAGGAACTGCTTGGATCTAAGCTTTGTTGTTCTATTTCACACATATTTAGAAGTGCCCATGGAAGCCACCCTCTGAACACCCTCATCTCAGTCCAGTGTTCCCTCTTTTGAGGGTTCATGGACCACGATTGTTGCTGGCTACTCAGAGAGCTGTGATAAATGCCTTGCTGTCCACCTGTGTTGAAACTGGCTATCTCCTCCTCTGATTGTTGAGTATTTCATTGAATACTGGAAGTGCAAATCATCTTTTTTCCTAAATATAGCAGCTTACTCTTTTTTTGAGGAGTACAGGAGACTTGGAGAACACCTCCTTGATGTCAGGGCTCCAGTGACCTGTGAAATGCAAGAACACAAACCTGATTTTCAAAGCTTGCTGTGCTATTGTTCTGAACTGTACCACAGGCCCATCCTGTCTCTCATCATATCTCTCAAAGACATCAGCAATCCTATGTTGTACTGTGTATTCATAAGCTGAAGAAAACTTTTTTTAGTGATGCCAGATCTTAGTTCTGAAGATACTGAAAATAACCATGAATATTCCCTTCTTTTATTTACTTGCTCCTAAATGGAAAGGAGGGGAAGAAATGTAGGCTGGTATTGCAGTGACTGAAAGGGAGAAACTGAGAGGAAGAAGCTGGCATGAAAGTTTTTGCAGGAGCATAGTGCAGATCACACACCATTAAAATTATCATCGAGCATGGCATAGATTTTAAAATACTTGAATTAAAAAGAAAATGAGGGGAAAATAGCAAATGAAATCCATCTGTGTGACAACAGGAATATACCATCAATCAGCTCACAAAGAGTTTCTCTGTACATGTTGCTCTTGGACACTCATGTAGGGAAGGGCCACATCTACTTATCAAGTGAAAAGTCATGGCACTGAATATGTACCACATATGCATGCCTTTTATGCGGTGTCTTTTCATGCAAGTGTGTTTGTGATATACATACTTTACAGGAACATTTACAGTACCATACATCTGAAGAGCTACTCTACTCTAGAGTCCAGATTGTTTTATTACCAGCTAAATGTTCTTTAAGCTACCTGTGAATGAGGGCATTGTGACATTTAGCAACTGGTTTGATTGAACACAGATGTGAACCATATTCCATATGGAGAAGATCCAAAGGGAGAGATCCTAGGCTTGTTTCTGATTTTCAAGTAGGAGTTTGAATGCAATTACTTGATACTGAGCTACAAAGATAGATGGAAACAAATGGGTTGCTCTCACTTCTACAGTATTGTGAATGTAAAATCAGCTGCGGTTCTAGATAGTGCACTGTCTTCAGAGGTCAGGGAAAAAAGCCAACATATGTGAAAGACAAAAGTCCTGTGGAAATGGGCAGTATCCACTCAGAAATGGGAGGGGGCTAGGCATTCCAGTGAGGGGGAGGAACAGGAGAGGGCCAGTGCTTACCAAGAGGCTTCCTAGGCATGCCCCATTCTACAGAAACACCACCTTTTAATGTCATTCCAGTCTGTCTATGAATATTACAAGAAATGCTATTATCTGAGGAAGCATTTGGAAAAAAATGGTTACATGGGGAATAGGGCTAAATTGATAATGCCAGTATGCAAGGTCTGTCGATAATTTTCCAGCATTTCTTGAGTGTAAAATTTACTGATGCAAAACTGAAATTCCACGTGGCAGGATTAATTTTATTATGGAAATGTTTATTTCTTATCAAAAACTTAGGGAGGAAATGCAAACATTTGGGGCTAGTTCTGATATTCAGAACTGCTGAATTCTATGAGGCTGCTCACAGAAACTGTAACTAGTGGCCCTCATGCTCTGCTCATGAAGAGAGAGGGTTTATCCTTCTCTTCATTGCCTGTGGTGCTTGTTTGTTTTCCTTCCATTTGAATGGATTGTGCATCATTGAAAATGCGGTCTCTCCAGTCTAACCTGTAAAGTGAAAGAGGGACTGAGCTGTAGTAGCCCCCATGAAACATCTCTAGTCCCCAAGGCAAAAGTTGATGTTGAAATGAAATATTTCTGAACCTGAATCTTCAAGGACTTTTACTTCCATGCAGGTAATTGATTATTTTTTTCTCCCAGCTTTTCATCTTTGTTCAGCTGGGAAGAAATTCCAAGTTTTTACTAGCTTTGGTTGGTTAGTTGTCTCAAGTGTCCTTATTCTGCTGTAACAATACTGAGCTGCCAAGAGGTAGTGAGCTTAGCAGCTCTCCAGATATACCCCAGAGGGGAGAGTTGCATTCTCTGAATTCAGTGCTGTAGGGGCGGAAAAAGAGAGTTGGGTTTGATCTCAATTTAGACAAACTATGTTCAAATGATACTCCTGCTTTTTAAGGATACAATGACAGAACAAGTGAAAAACCTGAGTTACTGAAATCTTTTCCCAGGCCTGTTGAACTTTGGGTTATAGGAAATACCAGTCTTAAGCACTTTCACAAGAATTTAAATATGCAGGTAAAAAATCAGAAAGTTTAGTTTTTGTCTCTGCACCATAGTCCTTCCTTTTTAAAATCTGCTGGGCAGAGGGAGCCAGGCTGCAGCAGCCTGTAGGGACAACTGACCTAAGACCTGGGGCAGCTCAGCTAAAATGCAAAAATAAATTCTGCAAAAATAAATTCTACAAAACCACAGGGTAAATTGCAACAAGTCAGGTCTAACCTCAACGTACTGTGGGAAGCTGTGGAGCACGAGTCATTCTCCATCCTCTCATGCCTAGGTTTCTACCCTCTTCTCCCTGCATACATACCTGCCCTGTGTGTTGCATTGCACAACGGGTACAAAGTTCAGAGTAAGTTCATTCCACTTGTGCAGATCTTTCCTTCTTTTTATAATTCTTTCTGATTGTTTGGAAACTAGGAAGCTATGGTATCATGTGCAGGTAGCACAGCAATAAACATGTTCTCATCACAATTTACACATAAATTGTGAGTCCCTTGAGGTAACTCATCCCCCTCTTGACAGCTTTAATAAAGGATGATGGATTGTTTCTAAATGACGGTTTAGAAAAATCAAAAATTCCCCCCTGTATTGTTTTGAGCTCTGGTGTACAAGAGCTGTTTTGTGTTCTGTGAAAGTTGTTTTTGCCTGTAAGCACTGGGGCTCTATTACTCCACGGTGGTGAGAAATGCTTAGTTACCACAGGAATAGAGTCATCCTGCTGCATTCGCGACTTTTTGAAAAACTCTGTAGAAAAGCAAAGCCTAGTGTGGGTGGGAGGTGAGGAAATGCTAACAGCTGAATGTGTTGCCACCTCTGGGACGCTTCTCTGGGCAGTGTCCCCATAAGGGTTGTAGGGAGGAGGAGGGATTGGGTGCTGATCCACCTAGAGTGGTCTCCGAAGGGTGAATGCCAGAAGGCACCACCTGAACCCTCCTGCACTGCTCAGCTCCCCAGCCAGCGTATGCAGGGGGCTTGGGGAGACCCAGGCCTCAGAATATAAATATCTGGCAGTAACCTGCACCCTTTTTTCCCCTCTCTTTGCCCTGTTCTTTTTAAAGACTACGCGTGGCAGTAAATCAGTTCTGAGAAAGTAGAATCCTCCCTCTTGTTTCTTTCTGGCTTGAGATGTGTTTCTCAGTGCTTGCGCTTTGTAGCTGCACTTGGCAGAGTGGAGTTTGTTCAGCTGTCCATTCCCTAGCTAATCTGGCATCTTAAAATAAAAATAAGCAAGTGGATCTTTGGGGAAAGGTTGCCACATGAAGACGTGCAGAGAGTCATATGATTAAAACAGCACTGTTCAAAGTCATTCACGTGGTTGAGAAACCAGTTAAGAAAAAAAGGCCGAGTGCCTGATTAGGGCTCAGTCTGATGGTATGTCGAGGTGACAAAAGGCAGCCCAGACAGGAACTTGCTGTGGCCATGCAGGACCAAAATCATACCTCTTTCACTGTGGAAGTAGTGGCTCTGAATAGTTTTTGGAGCCTGTCACCTTCCATTGGGATAGAACATGGCATAGTCATCATCAGCTGCTTCCTTTGGGACAGAGACGTGTAAAACTCACCCGCCCATCCTTTCTTCTCCTAACATCCCACAATGAAGCAATGTTTTTGCTCCTTACCATCCCAGAAATCTCAGCAATACTGTTTTTATGCTTTGGATGTCAACACCAGGGAACAAATTTTCAAAGTCTAAAGTCTAATTTCTAAAAATTCCCAAGTACCTGGTCCATAAGGACAGATTCCAGGACTATGTGTGAAAGAGTGTGTGTGGTTGTATACACAATCTGAGGGGGTTTATCTCTTGGAAAAAGAAGTAACTGCATTTTAAATTTGGGTTGAATCCTTATTTTCCAGCTTTGTTTCCCAGCTCTGTAAGTGTTTGGTTTAGTTCATATAATGGTTGTCTTTGAGTACTGTTCAGTAAGCAGACCTCAGAAGTAGCCCAAAGTCTTTGCAGCCTATACTTGTCAAGATTTGTGATACACTTTTTTTCTAGTACTTCTAAAAGTACTTTACTTCCTGTTGGAAATTATTGGTGCTGAGATATCCTCTTACTTTGATGGCTGGTGTGTTTTATGACCGTAATATTCTTTCCTTTAGGCACAACAGGGATTTACCAGGGAGCCAATGGCCTGACAAATTCTGCAGGATTCGGTGCTGTGCATCAGGTATGGTTCAGGATTTGTTATTGACAGCCTTGTCACTTAAACACTTTGGAGCTTGGTAGATCAGAGAGATTATTTTGCTGTTTACATATATTTAAGGAGGGTACTACCATCTGTTTTGGTTAACAACATTCTTCTTTACTCTTGTGGCCTGTCCATTTTTTGGACTTATAATTAACTTGAGTAATTTTAAGATGTGTGTATCAATACACAGGCTTGCACTGAGTGCAGTCCTTGCAGGAGGAGGATGCACCAGCAGCTTCTGCCATGCTGCTGTAGCAGTGCCAAGAGTTTCATCATTCCTCTGCCATCTTACAACTTTCAGATATGTTTTCCATCCTCAACAGAGAGCTCTGCTTCTAGGATCCTGTCATTTGCTGTCTTGGCACTGTGTAATAAATAGGAACAATTTGACAGAGGCATTGGCAGGCCTCGGTGAATATTGAGCCATCCAAGCTGTCTGTGTGCTTCCTTCTTTGAGAGTACACCTGTCTGTGGGCTTCATGCTTCAGATACCTTGATAAATGCATGTGTATAAATAAACAGCATGTATATATACACAAGACAAATGTTTTTCAGTAGCAAATGGCTCTTCTTGATTGGAGTAAACAAATGAATACTGTCCACTATCCCAGAAAATGTGTTTTGGTTGGCCAATAATTTCAGTTCCTTGTTCGTAAGGTAAATGTTGATTTATATTTTTAATGACAACAGTGGGCAATTTCTTTATTACTTCAGTTTTGGCTAAAAACATCAGCATTTGCTGATAGGGGTGCATTTGATTGAAGTATGGAGTTTACATAAAGAGAGGAAAAATAATTGCTTTCTTTTCATTATCTTGTGATATTCTTTAAGAGAAAACAACAGAATTCTCTCATTTCATTTTCAGTTTAATTGTTATTATGACAACTTGAGTCCTTGCTCTTGAGAGCTCCCTGGTGACTGAAAGTTAATGAAATAGCTATGTCACAGACAAAGATATAAGCTGTTAAGGAGAAAGTGCTTTTAGTCTTTCTAAAGACTATTTATTATTTAAATGTCTTTAATAACAGAGACTAATTAGCATTTCTGAGGAAATAAAAACCTTTTGCTGACAGACAATCCCCAGTGCATGAATACAGTTCTCTATCTGAAAAAGCAAATAGGTGGACAAGACCAGGAGTTGCAATTAAAATGAAAAGTGACAAGTTAAACCTTTCATGTTTTAATTGTCCAGAGAGAAGTTTCATAATCTACTTTAACATCCTGCTTCTCACAAAAAGAAAAAAGAAAAAGAACATATGAGGATAATGGTATGAAATTTGTTTGGGAACCTTAAAATAAAGACAAATGATTTTGTGATACCTCAGCTCCCCAAGGTCACTCCACCTCATTTTACTTCATCTTTCTGTAGGTAGGGAAGATCACTCAGGCATTTAGTTATTGCTGAGATAGTTGGGACAATCTCAACTGTGAACATTTCTGGAAAAAAAGTTGTTACTGTTTTTTTTCTTTGTTTTCGTAATCTATTCTAGAAGCTGATCAGAGAATTTTGCTGATCGTGGGAAAACACAGCCTGTTTTGCTCCTTCCCTCTCCCAATTATTCATTGTGTTCTTCTGATTTCTGAAATGGTGTTGTTCACAGAGACTGTGTTCCATCATGGCCCTTATCAAAAAGCTGCCCTACTTGACTCCTACATAAAATTGCTGAAATCGGAATACAGAATGTGTCACTGCTGGTAACTAAAATACTATAGAAAAAAGCAGAATTTGCCTGATTTCACACTTCTTGTTGATTATTTGATCCTAATAAAATAGGAATGTGTTTAGGAAAAGCAGAAACGTAATTATGTAAGTGAATGAAATGTGGTCCTTTAGTGAAATATTTGTGAGACATGAGTTGCTTCATGTGCAGATAACACTGCCTTTGTGGTGCCTTACTTGTTTATAAGATAAAACCCAATATACACAAGTTAGATGTTTCTTTTTTTTCCTCAAAGGAATATTCATCCTATCCAAGCTTTCCTCAAAGCCAGTACTCACAGTATTACAGCTCCTCTTACAACTCTCCGTACGTGTCTGCAAACAGCATCAGCCCCTCAGCCATCCCAACCTCGACTTACTCTCTGCAGGAGTCTTCTCACAATATCACCAGTCAGAGCACGGAATCACTGTCTGGTAGGTGCATCTCTTCTGTTTTCAGTTTGTCAGTCTCAGCCACCTGTAGACACAAACATTTTTTAGAATACATATATCTATATGTATAAATCAGTTTTCCTGGCACTTAACAGTTCTGCTTACACAGCGCAACACAGGATTTTGGGAAGAGATTAGAACATCCAAGCTCTGTAAAACCATCCTATATTTTTTTAAGAGCATGTGAGGTTTGATCTCCTGCAAAGGTAGTACAGAAAGATAAAACAATTACATATAAATCCCAGATCAGTAACGAGGGCTAATGTGGGTATCAGTGGGTTCCAAAAAGCCAGCCATGCTCTGGAAAATCCCCAGAGTTTCCTGACTCTTTAGCCCATGTCTCTGTCAAGATTTATATTCATTCACCTCTTGCAACAACATGCAATATATGTATTCATAAATAAGTACATCAAGAGAAAGTCTCTCTTTAAAAAATCAACACAAACTGCTTGTCTAAGTTGAAAGTTCAAGATGAAGACTTCTTGTGCAGAATTCAGAATTTGTGGCCTGTCTTTGAGGGATTAATTTTTAAAGTCTCAAAGCTTAAATGGTGTATGGAATTAGTGACAGATTATGATCCTCCAATGTACTGTTCAAGTACAATCTTCAGATATCACTTCCCTAATAAAGTTTTCATTGGCATGCAATAACATTTATATAAAACACCACATAATTTGTGGATGATCACAGTATATGCCCATTGTAGATCTGCTGACTTAGGAAACAAATTTGAACATCTGTGGTTGCTCTAAAAGAAAAATAATTGGTTTTTTAGAAGAAGTGATCACGGATTGCTCTAAAAGCAGTTGGAGGATTTTCTGTTCCTTAGATCTTATCTCAGCCTTTTTGAGAAAGGGTGATTTCAAAAAGGCTTGTTAGACGCAATCCAAGCTTCTCTGAAGAAGAATATGATTATTCTAGGAAGCTGAGTCCACATCTTAGCAAGGTGAAAAGAAAAATATGTTTGAAAAGGATTTGCAATGTAAGGTAAGTGAAATCCAGACAGGTTTATGAAACTCAAGCCAATCAAAACAGATACTTTATACAGGGAAGTTTACCTTTGACTGTCTCCTCTCAGTTATTTCTAAAATACTATCCTCTGTGAAATAGAATACAACTAAACTAAATTGAGTTAGGTTGATGGTTGGACTAGAAGATCTCTAAGGTCCCTTCCAACCTAGACAATTCTATGATTCTAAACAGGCTAGTTCTGTATTTTTTGATAGAAGTTGATGTTGAAAGTATATTTTTAATCATGAGCATTCATCAAAATTTTTAAAAAATAATTTTTTATTCTCAGAAGTTGAATTGGTCTTCATTTCCTTTTTCATTTTTCTTTTGAAAAGCAGGAGGGCAGTAAAATTCAAAAAGATTTTTTTTCAGTGAAAAGTGTGATAAAGCTTTTGAGGTGGCATGTCCATTTTTAAATGTTATATATACAGTCTTGGTGATTTTTGAAATTGTTTTAACAAAACTTAGGAGTTAAAAATTATTTCTCTAATGATGTAAGCTATTGATATAAAAAGATAAGACTTTCTGATGGTATTTTCACAATGCACCAGAAAGGTGCTTTCCATTAAAAGGTTTCATGATTTAATTATAATGATAGAGTACAAATGTCAAGTTTACAGTGCAATTTTTATTTTCATATTAGGGGAATATTCAACAACACCAGCAAAAGATGTAGAAACAGACAGACATCACAGAGGGTCAGATGGCAAAGTACGAGCCAGGTCAAAAAGAAGCAACGATCCTTCCCCAACTGCTGACAGTGAGATTGAGGTAATAACTTTAATTTATATTCCTTTAGTAAATCCAGCATCTACTAGCAAACCCCACCATCAGACTAGTGAGTTGTCAGAGCCAGTATAAAAGCAGTGACATAACTGGACCCTACAAATATGGGTACTCAAAATAATTTCTCAATTTCTATATTATCAGCATCTCAAATTATTCTTTATATGTACATTTTTTTTCCTTTGGCCTTCTTGTAAGTCTGTTGTTTTGTTCCCCTGACTTGACATGCAACAGGGGATGATGTGGCTGATAGGAAAGCAGACTCTTAGGATAACCTGGATACATATAGTTCCAAAATTCCTGATGTTTCATTTTGCCTGCTTTCACAAAGCCCCTACAGTCAGTACTCCAAATGGGTTTGAGATCTTAAAAAGCTCTAGTCCAACAGGACATATTTCTTTACTGAACAAATTCTTGCAATTGCTTAATATGTAACTGTATTTCTTTTTTCCACCCCATCTGTCATCACAGCGTGTGTTTGTGTGGGATTTGGATGAGACGATAATTATTTTTCACTCCTTACTCACGGGAACCTTTGCATCCAGATATGGGAAGGTAAAATTTAATTTTTTTAGCATTACTGCTTGTCCAGCCAAATTGCATCGGGAACTGTGGGGGCAGCTAATGAGATGTCTTTTCAAACAGATGCTGCCTATGTAATTCAGACACATTTGTATAAATATGTCCTGTGGCATTTCCTTCTAACATGTGAAAATTTAATTTACTTCCTTTTCATGTTGCAAGTAGCCCCTTGTTTTTTCAAAAGCTTGTATTGTTCAGCTGCTGCTAGATAGGACATCACAATGTTATTCCCTGTCTGTCTCCTGCAAGAAAGAGCCTATCAAGCAGCCAGACAGCATTAACTCTAGCCTGAATGAGGTAACACATTTTTTGTCAGACAGGGGTTTTCTTAACAATCTCAGACAACTTTTTGAGAGAGATTTTGTGTTGGTCAGTCTAGGTTGCCATGAAGAATACTGGCTCTTATTCCCATATGGCTGCTGAAGCTTATGTTGTTAAGGGGTTTTAGGATCCATATATTTAGTTTTCCATACTTTAGATACCTCTTCGAAATGCAAGCAGTTCCATTTTTTAGGCAACTGTCTCTGTGCCTGAACAGACTGAACTTGGCTGCTAAGGAGAAAAAGCTGGCTCTTGGATTTAGTGCCTTGTGCTTCAGTTTCTTCCTAAGGCAGCTTTTTATGCTAAACACTTAAGTCACTTTGAATTACAGAATGTCAAACACTTCTAACTGGGTAGGAAAAAAGACAATATCATTGCCTAATTAAAGGTGGATGACCTAGTTGGCAGCTGTTTCCACACATGGCTTTGAACAGGCAGCTTCATCAGGAGACTGGAAAATAACCCTGCTTCTCTCTAGAAAGGAGAAATATGATTTGACATCATTTCATGGCTTTACCAGCTGTACTTGTTTTACGACGGTTATAACAAGCTGAATGTGTAATTAGTAAGATAGATTTATTGTTCGCTGTTAGATGTGCACAGTTGTAAGGGATATAAAATGGTGTTTGTGGTGTGGAAGTCTACTGCAGCACTTGGAATGCTGCTAACACTTCTAACAGCACCCTCTGAAAACCAAGCACGTGTTTCCAAGCAGGGATTTATTCAGACCCATGTTGTACAAGGTAATTGAAGCGGTTCCTTTTCCCAGGGAACGTAATGAAGGAGGCAGTCTGAGGTATACGTGTGTTAGCTCAAGCCTACTGCCAGCAAAAAATAGAAAGAATTAGGCAGGATCAGGAAACATAAACTTAGGGTGTGTAGGTCTGCTATGTGGTCATGCTTAGCACTAGATAGGGGCTACAGTATGCATATGGAGAATTCCCTTAATGGGCTGATTTTGTTATAGTCTGAAACCTCTGATGCCTTCATCAGCCATCTCCTGCACGAGCTGAGAGGGTGAGGGGTTAGGATCTGCTTCATGGGGGCAGATGATGATGGACCAAGGTGTGTGATGGACCCGTGGAGCTGAGAAGCCCTGATGATGCAGTATCTGTGAGCGCTTGCTGATGGGTTGCCATCTCTAGAGCAGTTCATGTGGGACCCCATGAAGTGGGATCAGGGACTGGAACCAGAAAGGATTTATCAAAAGTACTCTCCAGTGGCCAAGCTGTTCCCATCAGCTGTGAAGCAGATTTAGGCCAAGACAGGGCACTTGTGAGCAGCAGCCTGCAGAGAAGGGAAACTGTGAAAATGGAAACTTGGGAGATTGTCTACTTTGGAAGGCCTTTAAAGATACAAAATGGCAAAGTTCTGTTGTCTGTTTCCTTTATACAAATGTAAAGAATGATACAGACAGGATTTTTTTTTGCCTCAGTGAATCACCTTTTCTATTATGTTACAACAGGCTCCTTGAGAAACTTCTCTATTTTTTGTAGTTCCTCATTTGTTTCATCAGTATTAAATTCCTCTGGGCTTTCCTATAAGGAAATGGTTGTGTTATAAAAGTATTATAAGCTATCGGCTCGATCCAAAGACAACCAGAGGCTTTGGTGAGCAGACCTTAAACCAAGAAGGGACTCCAGCACACTCAGAGAGGCTGTCCTGGGAACTGTTAAATAGTAACACAATTCAAAAATGTTTAAGTGAGCTGAACTACCAAGTGCAAGTGAAACAGTGAGCCAGAGGTTAATAGTTTCAGAATCTCTTGCTTGAATAATGTAGAAAGTGTTAATCTCAAAGTGAATTAAGTATTAAGGCCTAAAATTCTTATTTTTGTCCATAAGTGATCATAAAAGATTCATGTGCCTGTAATTAGACATTCATTAGACATTAGCTTTGACTTTTATCTCACACATGGAAGTCTTGGTTCTTTATGTCTTTGTCCAGAAAAAGTGTTGGTATATATGATCTTCACCATTCCCCTGACCAACATCAATGTCCCAGTGTCATCCTTTCTATTGCACTGGTGGAGCTGCTGTGTAGCTGCTCAAAGAATCAGACTATATAGTTGATCAAGCTGAAGAAAAACACCTCTTTCTGGAGTGATTTTTCTGGGAAGAGGGGAGCAGGAACATCAGCCATAGCTTCAGAGCTTTGGGTCTAAACTCTTGTGGTTTTTAGCTACAAAATCTCAAATGGTTCTGCATGTTTTCCCTTCCTTTATGATGGAAGGAATAGGGAACTGTCCAAAAAAATCTGATTTTCCAGAGGAAAAGAAAAAAAAAAAAGGGGGGGGGGGGACCTCACAAAAAGGATTATCAGTAATAGTCGTATTATTAACTATTTATGCTTCAGGGTGTGGTTTCTGTTCTGATTTTATGTGAAAATTCTCTTTGGTTTCTGAGGAGAACCTCTGTCGTCTTTGCCACAGATATGGGCTCCTCAGAGCACGAACAGTTCATCTCGGGCATTTAGAAAATAATTTGCTGACAGCATTAGTAGAAGTTAACACACTAAATTTACTCAAGGCTGAAGTGTGAATGAAGAGCCCAGCCTAGGTTGCTCCTTTTTTATCCCTTCTGCCCAAACTCTTTTCTCCATTCCATGTATTGCACAGTCATCAGACATTTGGTCTTAATGTCTTTCCCATACGGTCACTGCAGTATAACCTTTATAGTGGCAGTCAGAGTGGCCTGCAAATTTACATCTCCTTTTGCTTTCTTCCCATGGTGGAATGGATGCATACCTGCACAAACATATGGAGTCACAGTCTAAGTGATCTGGGCAGCAAAGCTGTCAGACCTGAGGAAATCTCTCCACCCTTTCCTTTCTCAGCAGGAGACCGTCTGACAAAGAAAAGGCAAAAAAAAAAATGTTCCATGGCCAGTTAACCCTGGAGGAGAAACCTGTTCTACAGGCTCCTGATCACTGTATGGGTGCAGAATATTTACCATGTGCCTAGAGACCACAACCACCGTAGATCATCATTATAGCTTAATGTACTGTCCACCCAGCCCTTTTAATCCCTTCAGGCATGTATAATAGAGCTCCCATTCAACAGGAAGATGGCTGCAGTCTTTACTATGTCTGCAAAGATCCACCCACCAATTCACTGCCTAAACATCATGGGAAAAACGGGTCAAAATCCATTACAGTGCTGCTGGGGTTTCACCTGAGTTAGGTAAAAGTCAGGGGGTTTTGGCCATTTATTTGAAGCAGCTAGACACAATGCAGAAAGACTCTTTTGGTGGTATTAATTCAGAAAACAAAGAGATTGCAAGCACTCCCATGCCAAAAAATATCAGGAGTCTATTCCCCTTTCCTGACTGAAATATTTGCAAGCTTGTTCCATAATGTGTATTGTCAAAGCATTAAAAAAAAATTTGCAGATTCATTCTCACACTTTTTAAAGGACTAGTATCAAGAAAAAAGGGGGTAAGAGTGAAGCTAATACCTTTTCTCAGTATTTTTTATTGTTCCCAGAATGTGTATTCTTGTTCTGTGTTGATACGCTCCTTGGGATTCTAGTGTCAAAATGAATTGTGAGTAAAGTAAAATTTGGAGTTAAAATTCATCTTTATGTGCAAGTTACTCTGAAATCCTAGAACCAAATGGAAAGGATGATATTTTAGCACTGATTTAAAGAACTGAATACATAGGACAGTCTAAATTCTTGAATTATGTTGGATCTTTATCAGTATTTTGACGATGTCTGCTGATACCTGGGAGCTACAATCTATAAAATTCCCTGTAAGATATATAGCAATTTCTGAGATTGTTCAGCATCTTGAATGGGCTCAAATTAAGAAAAACATACTGCAAATAATAATATAGCGTATTATGTCCTAGCTTTAAATCAGTGTTGTGCAAAGTCATATTTTAGATTTTAGTTAACCTTAACTGAAAGGTGTTTAGATGCTGTGTCCCTGTGAGCCTGGACTATGTGGTTGGCTGTCCGTTCCGTGAGCTGGACTCTCTTCTTCTCACCAGAAATGATGTTGTGGATCTAAGAATCTTCCTCAAAATTTTCCCTGGCAGTTAAAAGTTCTAATGAAAGGTTTTCCTTTAAGTGAATTATAATTTCCAATTTATAAAAAAAAAAAAAAAGAAAAGTCATTGAAAAGTTCCTGCTTGGCTCTACTCAAGATCCTTGTAAAACCTTATGGTTGATTTTTGTTGATTTTTTTTTTTCCCCCCTCCTTTCATTGAATGCTTCAAGTAGCTTGCGTTTTTCCCTGCTTTGTTCTCTCGCAGGACCCTAGAGCCAGGACCTGATTGAAACACCATAGGGATTTAATCAAATCTGATGGTGATTCATGCTTTTAATGGCCGAATCTGTCCTTTACTACTTTACAAACTGAGAAGGAATAAAATCCCATTTTATTGCTCGGCTGTTAAAAACTATTTGTAGAAGTTGCTAAGGTTCAAATCAAAAGCGCCCTCCCTTGAGAACTATTAGTTAATTCTAAGTGCCACGGCGTTGCTTTTTTTCTTCTTCTCTCGCTTGAGATGTGGCCTTATATCACTACTGCTGTTCAAACATCTGAGACTTTTCCATTCCTTTGACAAACATGAGCCAAAGTGCTTAAGGACATCTGTTTATTTTATTTCTTTAATGAGAAAACCTTCCAATTTCTTACAGGCTCAGCTGTGTTTATTTACATTTTGTTAGTCATATGTGTGGGGCACCTTGGGACGTTAAAAACCTGCAGAGGCCTTTGCTGAGGGCTGCTAGCAGGCATCCTGGTGTCAGAAAGGCAGAATAAGCCGTTCCTAAGGAAAACACAGTCCTTGGAACTCCATAAAATAGATTTTCAAAACTAATAGAGCCTAATTCACTCAGTAGATCATGGATTAAGTCAAGATGAATACAATTTGGAAAGGATTTTCTGAGGAAGTTGGAGATTTTTTTACCCACTGGAGGCTAAACCTTGTATTTAATGCCTTTTTAAGTTAAATTAAAAAAGCATTCAATCACTGCAGGTAATAAAAAAGTCTGTTACTTTAGACATGCTGCTATATCAATTATTAGTTCATTATTGGAGAGAAGGGAGTAAATAATTCCAGCCGTTTGATTATTTCAGATGTGTATTTCGGGAGCAAACATCTGTGTTTATCATCTGTAGTGGTTGATGAGAAGCAGCAGCAGAAACAGCAAAACCAGATCCACAGCAGCGTAGATGGTGGGCATGGGAGATGCTCTGAGCTTGTGTAGATGTAACCTCTTGTACTAGAGCTTAGGTGAGCAGAGGGTTTTCTAAGCAAAGTGCACATGTGGCAGCTGGAAGTATTAAAGGATTATTTTTGACATAAAATATATATATAAGAAACAATGCTAGATTGTCAAACAAGCGTGAGTAAAGGGTACCTGCTTTCCAGGATCGCTGAAACATGCCTTGATTTTAAGGGGAAAATAGTTTAAAAAAAACCTAAAGGGACATAATTTGTGTAAGGAGTTTGCACGTGCAAAATACGCAATTGTGCTGAGGATTACACATTGTGATGTGTTTCCACCAAGCTTTCCAGGAGATTAGTATTTTTCACAGAGCTATCAAGGGCGTACACATAGAAACAGTGACTTTCCTGTGAGGAAGGGAAAGGAATGAAGATGTATTTGGGTTCAATTCCACTCCCTCTTTTGACATTTATGCCATCTATAGTAAAAAGAAATTATTTGTAGATTTTGGTCATGAATTTTTTGTATTACTAAATAAAAATAATTTGCATTTGTTCTCAAGGACCATGGTCCAGCTTTTAATCTATATTTAAGTACAGTATTCTCACAGGACTGGAATGCATTTCAGAACTCAGCGGTTCAGACACTGGCTAAATTAATGTAGTCATTACTACTTTAGTTCGTTTAGAGAGGGAGAAGAACCTTTTCAACCTCCATGTGTTCTTGAACGCAAAGAGTAAGTCACTGACATGCCCATTTGCTTATTGGAATAATTTCCAAGACGTAGTCCCCAACCATTTCTGAATAGATACATGCAGTAAAAAGAGAATCCATCAGTAAATAATAAGCAATATTTTAGAAATACCTTTCAAGTCACAGTAAGGGTGAATATGAAAAGATATCTGAAGAAAAAGGATTAAATTATGTTTGCTTCCATCTAGCATTGGTTTTTCACATGATCAAGCTGTGATGACTGCATTCATTATTCATTTAAATTAGATCAATTGTCTAATAAACCTGGATATATCAATGTTTAGGTAAAACAGTATCTCTTAATTTCGGGAGAAAAAGGTGTTTAGAGCCTGAAGAGTTGAGTGATTCCTTTTGAAAAAGTGCAATTCTATTTTTAAAAGTCTGAAGTGTAGTCACTTAAGTTACTTTTGAAAATGAGTTTCAGCTACTGAGTTACTTTGGTTACTTAAAACAACTTTTCTCTCAAATACCCACTCTTTCACTTGAAAAGCTCTAAGAAGATGGGTCTGGCTGTAGCCTGTGTCTATTAAAAAGATAAAATTGCAAGGTAAGCTTCTTAAGTGTAGTAAAAGAGCTAAATGTGCTCTTTTCCTCAAAAAGACATGGACCTACTTGAACTAGAACTGATCCACATGGTTAATTTCCCATTATTACGGGAAAGCCATGTTCATCTCTCAATTTCTGCTCAAGGTACAAAATGTTATAACCAAAGAACAATTATTCTCACAGACTCTTTTTGTTCAAACATGTGGCTCAGGCATTTTTATCTCGCTTTTTTAATTATTATTATTATTATTATTATTTTTATACTACAACCAAGCTGGTCCATTTTTGCAGGAGTTTCCAAGTAATTAAACCCAATTAAAACTATTAAATTCTTTCTTTTGGTGACAACTTCATTATTAACAGCTAACCACAAGGAGAAGATTTAACTTAGCAAGCCCTTGATTGTATACTAATCCGTCTCTCACCTTTGGCTGACACCTGTGGTAGATAAACCCTATAGAATAGGAGTCTGATGAATACTCTTAATTAATACTTTCTTCCTTGTAGAGAAGTAATTATTTGCTCACGGCATAAACAGGTATTTGGCAGGGATTTCAAGAGACTGATTAGTTTTAAATACTAGGGCTTTATTTTGTGTTTTTTTAAAGGTGGGGGAGAGGTCTGAATTCAAGATCCACGCTCAGAAAGACTTTGTCCTAACATTTTGAATGTCGGGTTAATTGGCACATTGCTGAATAGAAGCAGAGTCAGACAACAAGCTGATTTGTTATCTGTCTCAAAGGAGCCAGTTTTGCCCCTTTGCTAATGGCCTGCAAGTCTGAACAGGGTACCTGTAAGGCAGAGGCTTGGAATGGGCTTTGGAGCCAGGATCGGAGGCGAGAGTGACTTGCACTTGAGAGATTGCCAGAGATAAGTCTGCTTTTCTCTTCCTTTCAAAATGACAGTGTACAAGAGGGGAGAGCTGGCTGTGGACATCCAGCCAACTGGATTAGTAGTAGCTGCAGGTGTTAACAAATACATGTCTTTTTAATGCATACTCTAGGGCAAGGATAAGCAGTTTATGTAAAATCAGTCTCAGTGTTTCAGGAGAGCAGTGGTAAGAAGGTTTTAATGCCGAGCCATTTGGGAGGATGCTGACGGTGCAGTTTGCAGCGTGGCTGCAATGCTCATGGGCTTTTATTTATGTAATGCCAGCACCTTTCATAGTGAAGATAGAGCAATGCAGGCTTCTGTGTAGTTTAGCTCCTGAAAAAGGGTCTAGGGACCTACATAGTGCATGCTGCAAGGCACCTGCAGCTATTTCAGTAGCTTAAAGCTAATTTGGGTATGCCTAGACATTCTCCATTCCCTTTGCTTGAGTACAAACTGGTCAGAGTTTCACATGGGACTGAGCAGACCTAACTTCCTACTTTAACCTACTGCTGTAATAGGGAAATATTTGTTTGTTGTTCACCTCCAGTTTTTGTGGAAATCATCTTTTAGCTAAGACAGACTGGAGGCTGTTCAGCAAACTCCTTTTAGCTGTCTACTGTCATCCTGTAACTCCAAATGAGGGGACAAAATGAAAACAAGAAATTAATTTTAGGCGAAGTGCCACAAATGAACTCAAATTGTAATTTTAAAATGCAACTTACTTCAAATGTACAGAACTAGTTGAAGTATTAGGAACAGTGCATGCAACTAGCCAACATCAAAGCAACTTTCAAAGAAAATGTGTCAGCTCATGCCGTTGGGATATGAAAGAAAACATTTCCCTCGATGAACGGACACTTTTGTCTTCCTCTGCAGCATGTTCCACATTTTTCTGTTGCCCATGTTTTTCTCTAGATGGACTCCCTGCTGAACAGGCAGCAAAATTACCTCAAAACAGGTAGATATGGTGTTGGCAGTGCCTTATTTACAGTGGAAATCTTCTTGCTCATGGTGTGGCCGTTGTTAGCAGTAGGCAATAGCCCATCAGTCCTTAGCTCAAAGTCACAGCTGTGACAGAAATATGTCCAAGGAAGTTCTTTAGGTCTAAGATTTTTTTATCTAAAGTCTTAATAAGGGCTTATTTTACTCTTTGTATGTTTTGAAACTTGATTGTTTATAAAAGAGTAGTAGGGAATGGGAGCATTTTACTTCTCAGTTCCTTGAAGGTGTGCACTGAGCAGAAATGGGCAGCTGTGAAACTACTACTCCTGGGTGTCCTAGTGGGAGTGAAGGGTGTATGGAGGAGGGAGAATATCAAGCTTTTTGAGAATGAATACTTCAAAATGACCATTGCTCCCCTGGTCCTTATTTCCTCTCTCTGAGGGGAAGAAGCCCATTAAAGCCATGTGTTGGAGGGTCAGGAGTGACTTGTCTGTTAGGTCCACGCACCAGAGAGAAGCACCAAAAGTAATTTGTGGGGCTGTTTATTTTCAACCCTTAAGGAAGCTCCAACAGTGGTGCATGGCTGAGGTGAGGCATATGGGGACACGCTGTGGTGCTGGAGGTTTTATTTACAAAAGGAGTTTATTGCCTGTTTTCTATCCCTACCTCTTATTGTCCTTGTTTGTGAAAGCATGACTCGTAGATTAGCAGAGGGGTAGGACCTTGCTCTTCTAAAGTTACTAAACAAGCACTCAGGGTTGAGTTTTTGGATTAATCTGTTTTCACTGTAAAAAGTGGTTCCTGGAGGAGATTCCATTTCAGGCTCTCTGTGGTCCATTTTTCCTTGGGCTTCATGTGCATCAGAAAACATTGGCTAGATCTGTTACCCAGAAAGCTTGTTCCCAGGGCTCCAGAGTGGACTTTTGCTATGGAAGGGCATGTTAGCAGGGATCATTGGTATGAATGCAGCAAATTTGCATGGCTCTGCTAAACTCACACTACTCAACATAGGCATCAGCAGTCCACCAGGGCATTCCCTGCAGCATAGAGATATCCTATAGTGGTATGGGATTTCTGTGCTTAAGAAGAGGTCTCCATCAAAATCTTAACATAAATTTCCTAATTCTCTTTCAGATTATTTACATACTGCATAGAGAATTTGGACAACATATTGATTGATATAGCTATCTCATTTGGTGCTTTCCCATCAGTCTGATTCTCCTGTTTTTTCATACTTGAATTGAAACCTGTAGAGACTATGTCTTTCCTCTGTGTGGATACAACCTCTAGCACAGCGGGGTTCCAGTCTGGGACTAGTGCTTCTACATGCTACAGTGATACAAATAAATAACTGCCAATGGAACCCTGGCCTAGTGCCTCTAGACACCCGTATCATACTGGGAGTGCTGATTTGCCTTTTAACTTTATCAGCCTCTTTAAGACTTGGAAGCATGCCTTGCTGTAGAGGAAATGTCCATACTGTGAAAGCAGTGATGCCAAATCATTTCCCCAAATGACTTCCCCTCTGGGTGGTAAAGTGCATTTTTCAGTTTTATTTGCATTCCATCATATTCTCTATCTCAAGAGAAAGATTTTTTTTTTTTTTCCTCTCATCTATAGTTTAATTTCCATATTGTTTAGTTTAGAGAAGGTAACTTCATACACTGTGGAAATGTTTCCTACTCCCCATTAGTGATTAATACTAATAAAGCTAAAGACGAAACTTAGAGGATAAATGACAGATACCAACCAATGAGATTTCCTGAAAGAGTTTTAAAGGCTAATGATCCTTGAAATGTATAAAAATAAATTGCTTCATTAAAAACTATTTTACAAAATAATTTCTTCCTAGCAGCATATTTTCTTTAAAACAGTTCCCCCATGTAACTACACCTGGCTAGTAAAATTTGATTCAGTGCTGTTTGCATGGGGGCCACAGTCAGATGCCCTGATTACCCCTGTGTCCCTGTGCCTTGTCAGGGGAGCAGGTTCAGGGCTAAAAAATTAGAGACGTGTTTAAGGCAAGTCTGTTAAAGTATACTTTTTGCCCAGAGGAGTGAGTGCCCTTCTTTCTGAGACAGCAACAAGCATGTTTAAACATGACAGAGGTTTTCTTTAGATTGGGCACAATGCTTGTGAGTCACACACATGGCTGAAACCACAGCCATTCTGCTCTAATTAAAGAGAACTACACCAAGAATGCGTAATAATT
This sequence comes from Scolopax mira, assembly GCA_004320125.1. Classification (NCBI taxonomy): domain Eukaryota; kingdom Metazoa; phylum Chordata; class Aves; order Charadriiformes; family Scolopacidae; genus Scolopax; species Scolopax mira. Next base: position 193,631 of record BJBW01002202.1, on the reverse strand, counting down.
AGGTTAGCATGTAATACACCATCTATGTCAACAGCATCTGCCACAAAGGTTGATTGAAAAGTACTTGTCCTCCAAACATTGTGCTCTCTGTTAGAGGTCCTAAACTAATTCATTTCTGCCCTGTCATACAACAACATGACTCCACAGAAATCTAGAAAATTAGAGCAAAGACTACATATAAATCTGCCCTGATTTAGCATGGCTTGTAACTGTAGTGGAGGAAAACCACCCACATAAACATAAAGATGAGAGATCCCTGTCCTAATGAAGATGAATTACAAATAAAAGTCTTTTGTGGGAATGCTTTTTCTTTTTTTTTCTTCAAATTGTCTGTTGCTGTTTAGTTTGAACAGGCACAATGCTTTTGAGCTATGAGTGTTTATCAAATTAGCCATAGATTATTTTTGCTTGTGTTTTTAAAGTATTTAATGAAGAAGAAAATGTTCTGCTGGCGACGTTATTTGTATCAGTGTGTTTCTGTGCTTATGGTGTGGGTTTAGGAACAAGGTCAGTTGTTTGAGGCCAGGAGAGGTGGTTGACTAGGCATAACAGACATGGAAAAATGATTGAGACTCATTTAATATTACAGTGCACCAGGCTGGGTACAGCAAGTCGTGGCTCAGAATAGCACATCCACAGAGGCTTATCCAGTGCCCACTGGGCAGCTTTCAAGCAGGAAGCCAAGAGCTGTAGGAGCTGTGGGGCCACCATCCCCCATGAAAGGGGCAGCTTGGAGGAGCAACTAGATGTGCTGGGCACATGCAGTCAGCTCTTAATGGAGCCTCCAGGCCAGAGGAAAGGGAAATGGCCCAGACAAAAGCATCAATTGCTTCTGCCACCAGGATCCTCTGTGGGTGATTCTCTGTGAGCTTGGGCTGATTTAAGCTTGCGCTTGCTGACTTGGTGATAGCCTTCTCACCAGCAGTTGTAGTGTCTTGGCTGGGTAGCAAGGGGCAAGGAAAACTTTAATTTTCCAAAACAAATCAACTAAAAGAACTATATAGCTGCAGGTAGCATAGTCCTTCTCTGGGGGAATTTATTTAAGGTTTTACCACTGATGTTGCTAGGGGCAGGACCTTTGGTTTGGCAGTTGGAGTCAAGAAAGTATCACCCTCTGTGTGCTCTCTTGCTCATAACTATCCCCTAACAGTTCACTAATGATGCTATTGGAAATCAGTGCTTGGTTTAAGCTACTGAAGCAATTCCTATATAGTCTTAGTTGTTTAAAGGTTCTTGTTATATCATCTGAATTGGTCAAGGCAAGCCATGGACATCCTTCAAAGAACATAATTTGATTATCTAGTAGAGGAAAAGAAAGGATGGGGAAATCATGTTAAGATACACTTAGGAAATACAATTACTGTAATGAACGTATCTTCAGAAACAGGAATGTGTAGAATCAGTAATGTATGTATGCTCTAAGATCTCCCCCCTGCAAAAAAAAAGAAAAAAAATATCAAAATGAATGGAAAAAGACGCTTATTTTCCCTTTACAGGACACAACAACGTCTGTGCGGATAGGTCTTATGATGGAAGAAATGATCTTCAACCTTGCAGATACACATCTGTTCTTTAATGACCTGGAGGTATGTAACAGCTTATTTTATTTAACAACTTGCTTTCTAATCATTTGCATCTGGTCTACAAACTTGTTTTCTGTCCAAGAAACTTTTCATTTTTGACCCCAAAGAAATGGCCTTCAATGGCTTATTGGAAGCATACTTTACTGTGTCCCTTACACATCTTCATTCTGTTAAGGAATTTTTTTTCTAAATGCACAGTAACAGTGATGGCTTTTGGCAGTTTTACTAAATCTAATAATGAGGACATTGCTGCTGCTTCTCCTGAAATTTGCTATTTAATAATTTTATTAAGCAAAATCAGCATGGATCCTACGGGGCGGGTAGCAATTAGGTATGAGCCCATGCAGAGGTTTTACAAATGGTCTCTGTTCCAAGGAAGCTCTGTTTGCACACACAGACAGAGCAGGAGGTCTGCTCAAGCTCAGGCACACTGCAGGATCAAACTATGGGAGTTTCAGCATGAAGGACCAAGAGGAAAATTCCTTCCTGTTTGTGGCATGGTTAGATCTGACCATGCCTTATACAAAGCAAAAATCCTTTTGGGGTGTGTATATATACATAAATCTAGTAAAATCCAAGCAAAGGGATGCTAGCAGAATTCTGTCACCAGTTGAGAAACAGCTGATGAAAAACTATTTGCATTTGCAACCAGTAGAAATAATCTGAATGAGTCATGTACAAAGTGAGTGAAGTGGGTTTGCAGTGGGTGCCTTGGAGTCAGAGAACTGCTTGGAGGTGTTTGGGGAAAAAAATCTGGCATCCCTGGGCAGACATCTATATCTTTTTCTTAACTTGAAAAAGGAAGAATTTGTTTCTGTGCCAGATGAAACAAGAGAATGTTTTCTGTCTGATGAGTTCACTGAGGACTGGTTCCTTCACAGCTTAATTGCACTGTGGTCTTCTGCATTACAGGAGGTGCATCCTTTCCTGTCACCTGCCTGCGTACAACCTGAGGTTTCACTTGCTGAGAATTTTCATTTCCTTTCAAAGACAAGTAGTGGGTAGCACCTGAATTGACAGATTTTTCCTCTTGCAGCTTTTTTTCAAAGAGGGAGTTGGTGATGAGGATATGAAAAGTGAAAAGTAAAACAATCCTTCTCTTAGGGGAGCACTATATAGATAGTGACAATCTCAATACACAGTGCAACAAAGCCCCATGTCTTGCACAAATCCACCTTCCAGAAACCCTCTGCCTATCTAGATTTTTGTAAGGATGCAAGTTGGCAAATAATTTTTAAAAAAAGTTTTCTCTTTGCTTCATTTACTGCTGTAAAACATGAAAAGAAGTAGCAATTGTCTGGCCTCTGTCAAATTCTGTACATCTATCAGTCAGTAACAGCTTTGGCTTCTAGAAGCAGAGTCCTTAGGTCAGTTTTGTCTCACATGGCCTCCCAAGTTCTTCTTCAGCCATTATGGTAGAGCAAAGTTTTTAATTATAAAAAGTTAATATGTTGTGTTCATTTCTTTTGTGGTTTCTAGAAATTAAGGAAGCATAAGCTAAAAAAAATCCCTTAGATACAGGACTTTATCATTCCACGAGGACTATGTAACTGAGTATGAACTAGTCCAGTGAAGAGCTAAAGTTTAGCACTGTGTCTCCAAATAGAAATCAAAACCTTTAGCAAAACACCTGGACTCCATCTCCAGCACAGGAAGAAAGCCAGGTGCTACAGGACACATCTGTTCAGCAAAATGTTAAGGGAGGTTATCTCTGGTTTGGGCAACAAAGATGATAAATAAAAACATATACGTTAATAGTGCTATTTTGTTGCTGCATGATAAAAGAGAAATTAGCAAATTTTGCTCATTTCTTATCAGTTTACCTGCTTTCACTGAAAAATGATAAACACCAAGGTGGGCAGCAGTATGAATGAGTTGGTGTAATCTTAATGGACTTGCCAGAGAGTGCAAAGGGTCAGCATAGGCACCCAAAGGTGAGAACAACTTGCTGCTGTACCTAGATGGCTCAAAACTGTGACAAGCATTTTAAACTTTTGAAAGCAAGTAGTGTTCCAGCTAGCCAGAGCAGAAACAAGACAAGACAGCATTGTGAGACAATTTTATCTTAGGTCCTAAGATAAAAGTGCTAAGTGTTCTAAATGATGATACATGGCCCAGGTAAAGAGAGAGCTGGAAAGAGAAGAGCATTTTCTAATGAAAAAATTCAGATTTTGCTTTTCACATGTGCTTGATAAGTGAAACAAACCAAAGGTTTTTTCAAACCAAAACCAAACCAAGCTGGTTTGTTTTCACTTTCCAAAAAAATCTCACCTTCCAAAAAAAAGCCATTTTAGTGTGGAAGAATTTGTGACAACAGTCACCCGTCCTTGTTCATTAATCAGCCTACTGCTTCATTTAGGATGATAAATAAAAGTCAGCTTTGCTATTCACAAAGTGATATTTAAAGATCACACATCACCAAGGGCTAGGCTTAAAAAAAAATACAGTGAATGATATTGTTAAAAAAGAAATTGATTAAAAAGAAGCACAGTTCTGGACCCACGAGCATTACCATATACGTTAGCACCATCATGTGGTATAACATTGGCTTGTACAAGACAAAATAAGCTAAAACTGCACGGGGCTGAAACCAGTTCTGACCAACTTCTGTGTTGGGGCAGGATGAAAGAAGCTGTAACTGAGGAAGCAATAGGATCATTGCCCCGTTCAAGACCAAAGCAGGAGTACTTTTCCTGGCTAAGGCTAAACATCACAAAACTTTCCTCTGGCACTCATCCATAGCCAAGTTCAGGCATTTTGGGTGCCCCAGCAGACTGAATGAACCACAGTATGGTGGCCTTGGTCCTGACAGGGGAAGCAGGGGGGAGAATGGAGGAGATGTTGCCCATCCTCACCAGAGGCAGGTTGGACAAGGAAATCAGTTATTATCTTGCTTTAGCACAAGGCAGTGGTTTATTTTGCTGGCTGCAGTTTTCAGTGCTGTGCAAAGCAGAAGGTGCTGCCAGGATATAAAGCCCATTTGAAGCATTTCCAGAAAGTCCCTGATGAGGATGAAACATCAGTCCGTAGATACAGCAAGCTTTGCACAGCCCTTACTAACATTTGTGTGATCTTCCTTAGTCCGGGAAGGATGTCATTTCACATTGCAACCAAAAAATGGCTTCAAAGTCTGAGTGAGGAACCCTTTTTTTCTATCAAAAAAATGATTCTGAGACTCTGTTATTAGCCAGGGCTTTACGTGGGGCTTCCGTTTACAGTCCCCCCCAGAAGGGACTCATGCAACTGTTTCCTGGGGGCATTGTCTGGATGCATTTTTTCTGGCATTCTCAAGAGGGGGAATCCTGGATATGTGAAAAGGCAAATCTGCAGATCCGTTCAGATAAGCTGTTTCAACCCATCTTCTCCTTTGTGCTGCAGCCAAGTAGAGAGGCCAGTTTCCCATTTAGTTCACCCCTCACCTCAGGCTAGCTGGATAGAAGAAGGTGATCCCCTCCACTGATGCCCAGGGCAGGTGGATGACTGGAGAAGCCTTAGATTAAGAGTTCTACCAAGCAGTTTTGGTCTTTTTACAATAACAGATTCTCTGATGTCAACAAGTTAACTCTTAAGTTGAACAACTTAGAAGCTTGACTTTTTTCCCAACTGATTCAGGGCAGAGGAGGAGGTCGGTGGTTATTGAAGCACAGCGTAGTGGTGTGCCTGCCCCATAGCAAAGAATCAAGGCTCTAAACCTTCACAGGGGCAGCTGGTGCATTCCATTTCCAGGGCATGCAGTGACATCTGGAGCAACAAAATCCAGCAAGCAACAAAATCCAGGCAAGCAAGGCCTGCATTTGCTGAGCCACGTGTTGAAGTCATACAAGTGTGGTTCACCCACTCACGTGGCACTTACGTACTTGTCAACCACATCCTCTCTGCTTGCAGTTGCAACAGTACAGGCAGATTAAATCCTTATTTAGTCTGTAAGTAGAGGCCATACAAGATGTTGCATACAAAGCTCTGATCACACTGCAAAATATATCAGCATATATTCTCTTGAAAGGAGGTATCCCCTTTTGGGAAATCAGGGAGAAAAGGAGTTGCCCAAGGTCACAGATCACAGTGAAGTTAAAATATGAATTCTGGGCTTTCCAGGGTTGTGCTTTTTCTCTCAGATGCCTTTTGTTCACAGTGCAATGCTGGCTAAAGAATAGTACCTTCTACCCTCAGTCCCTCTGGAGTTATTATTATCTATCACTCTGAAAAGGTATTAAAAACAGGGGGACTGACAGGGGGATGAGGAATTAACAAACAAAGGGATTAGTGTGTTTACAGGTTACTGCCTTTCAGAGCCATCCCTGGAGGTTTTGTGTTCTGGGCACTGTTAACCCTTACCTAATGAGGGATGCAAGCTCTGCTGATCAATCCATGAGATGCCTAAAGATCTCTAACGCAGTCCTGATACCCAAATAGACAACCTGTGCTTTTGTGAGCTGTTTCCATATGTGCATGAGACATACCTTGAGGGTGTTCAGAGGGAGTGTAAATGATAACAGAAGGAGCTTTTCTTTGTGTCCTCAGGAACAGCTTGTATTTCACTGTACAGCAGAGGCTTTCTCTGAACCTGCAGTACCATTTCAAAGCTGCATTAGCTGTGGCCCCTTCACATGGGTGTACAAGGCTCTGATCCCACCTAGATGCAGCTTCTGTAGCCCAGGCTGACCTACTGATATCACAACAGTTGTAACAGTTCAGTTCCCAGAGTCGCAAGGGTTGACTGAGGTCTTACAGGCTTGACTCATTACATGCCACACACCATACACTGCTGAGATCCTGAGTATCATTTTAAAAAGCCAGCAGATGTAAAAACTGGTCTATGTCTCCACTGCAGACCTCCATTTGAACAATCAGGACCTTCTTTTCAGCAGCCCAGATATCCTGCCTTGATTCCCTACTCACTAAGATTTCAAGGAAATTCTGCAAGAATGAAAAATTGGTCTCTTAACCAAGTAGTAAAACATGGTCCACGTTCTTGTGTTCACCAGCCTCCCTGTGTCTCACCCAGTAACACGATAGGCTCAGCCGGCGGACTATGAGGTAGCGTCTCACCAAGTGTCATGGTATTTTATGAACTCAGAAATGTGATAGCTACTGTTGTCACACTTCAGTGTACAGAACAATTCATTCACAAATGAGAAAAACAGATCCCTCCACAAATACCTTTCCCCTGACTTAATGCCCTGCATCATACAACTGAAGCAGAGTGGTCGGCATCAATATTATCCCAGCATGGCTCACAACTGCTACTGGGAGGGGGGCTTAAAAAACGATAGAGGTAGAGGAGAGAGAGGGGTGTCAGCAGAGATCGGCTGTTCAGCTGCTTGGCTCCAGTTATATACAGAAATATACACGCCAGTGATAGCTTGATGACTGATGAGACAAGAACAAGATAAAATTGTATGACTTTTTGAGAATTATCTAAAAATAAATGCTGCAGAAAAGCTCATGATTATGGACAAGAACTCTCTCTGACAGTTGGCCATTGTTAGCAAGTTTACTTATTTGTTTAGAATTTTTTTTCCTATTTTTTTTGAAAGGGGATAGTTTTAAAGTCATTCATAAAACTCCTAATTGTGTAAGGAAGCTAAGACAAGTTCTGTGGTGTACAGAATACCAACGTGGTGAAGAATAACTGTACCTCGGTTAGCTGCGATTGTTCTGACTTCAGAGTCTTGTTGTACCAAGTGCTTTTACCTCTGTTGAAAAATCAACCAGAACAAAAGACAAATGTTCAGTTTGAAGTTTTCTATTTTGTTCTTACCTGCAAGGGTCATGGAGAAAGGAGTTGTAAGGTGGTAGGAGACACTTCCTGGTTTTTCTCTTTCTAATCTTAATGCTAAAACTAGGAAAGAAACCAAAGAAATAACATTTCTCAAATTTTTGAGGCAGGGCCTTCGCCATTCAAACAATGAAGGATTTTGGAAGATAAGATCTAGAGTGCATACTTTATGCAGGCTGAGCTCCAAGTATATATTCTCGTTAAATTTCCTGTGCATAGATTTCCTTGTTACTGACACAGATTATTCCTTAACTCTCGCTGTGGCTGGGGCTATGAAAAGGTGCCGCCTTCAGTGCTTCAGCCCAGCTTCCCTGCACATCAAAGGAGGCTCGGCCCCCTCAGAACCAACTGGGAAAACACCAGCAGGACAAGCATCTCTGGAAATTTCTTTGGGACAGATCTTCTCCCCTTGTAATTACGTGGGCATACACCCCCTCCATAAAGCAGTAGTCTCACAGGGGGAGAAGCTGCCAAATCTCTGCCTTATCATGCATACAAAGTTTAAAAACCACAGTTTTCCTGGCTAAAACACAAGTATCTCTCTCCCTGCTGTCTGCATAGGAAGGAGTTTAGCTTACTGTATTATTCAAGAGATGTTGTGCCCTTAGATAACAGCAGATCACACACACACCACACACACTATCTATTCAGATTTTGTGCAAGTTACTTGTTCCTAACAATGGACTGGCTAGACTATGCCCGACAATACTAGCAATATGTAAGATTTTATCTCCTTAATCTTATCCTTAAAGTAATTCTTCATTACATTCTTTAAAAAAATTTTCAAAGCATTTACTTACTGCTGTATTTTTTTTCATACTCTTCTCAGGACTGTGACCAGATCCACATAGATGATGTATCATCAGATGATAACGGTCAAGATCTCAGGTAGGGGATCTCCAGGGTGGAAACTGCAGGTCAGGTAGTCCCCAGCTGTTTGAAAATAGCAGGGGGCTGGTCAGTGATGTAAAGTAACATTCTCAGCCATGTGCTCTCTCCCCTCCCTGGCTCCACACTGTCTGCTTTTATTAAGCACAAAGAAGAACAGAGTCCCCTTTCTGACATTAATATGACTGTGCCTACTGTCAAGCCCTGACTGTACTGTGCTTTGAACAGTTTTGGGAGATATATCTAAAATTAGGTTGGACTCCCATCAGACTACACTAGTTTCTGTATGATCTGACCAGCCAGTTGGCACAGGTGTGGCCAAAACACTTCAAAACCAGATTGAAAGCTTTCCCACTGCCCAATCTGTAATAAATGGGCTTAGTAATGAGGATTGTGGACCTTGCCATGCCACAGCCTTGTTACTGGTAGAAACTTGTATCAAGTTTGCACCAAACATTATTATTATCTGTGTGAGGTAGATCATTGTGTACATTAAAAATACTTCTGTACAATTACATCTACCTGTCCCATAGTGTTGCCTGCAGAGTCATGGTAAGTGTCACAAGAATGAAATGTGTAGAGATTATATAAAGCCTTAAAATTATATTACTGTATTATTTATTAATAATAATTTTAAAATATAATAATATTATTTATACCTGGTTATTCTGAGAAATTGGTGCAGAAACAGCACAGAAAACAATGAAGTATTTTGGGGAAGAGAATTTTCCTTCTGCAGAGAACACTTGAAAGATTTTTTGCTGTAACTGAAATGCAAATGTATATTAAGATCCTCTGGCTCTAGTGGCCTGTAAGCAAGTGAGTCTGGATACCTTTTCTGACATTGATTAAAACATTAATTTGGGTTTTTATCTTAATCAGTGTATTTATTCCAGATTTGCTTTGAAATATTATCACAGTTTAAAAAAAAAAAAAAAAGAAAAACCAAACCTGTATATGTTACAGGCAGTTAAGGTTCCTTTAGTTAATTTCTTAATTTTTTTTCTCAGTCTGTTTTGTGTTCTGAGCCTGTTTAGCAATATCACCAGGCAGTTGGAAAGGTAACACCAGCATGTTGTCCTGTAGGGTCTGAGTATTTCTGCAGTTACCTTAGCAGCTGGATGAGAGGCAGGTGAGGAGTTTCAGTGACCTGAGGACCATTAGCTGTTGTCCAGAGAACCTCAGAATTGGCAGGAAGTGATACAAAACCTGCATGGTGTTTACAGTAAGAATATTGTTTAAATCTGTGTTAGTAACTGTGCTAGGGATGTACTCCAGTTCCGTGCGTCCTGTGTAAATCTCTGCTGCCACTTGTCTCCACATTTCTTTTCAGTTCTTCCCATTCCTTGCTGGCACTGTAGAGACTGTAATTATACTGACCTCTCCCCTTCCCCCCCCTTTCCCAGCACATATAACTTCTCTGCAGATGGCTTTCACAGTTCAACTGCCAGTGCCAATCTGTGTCTGGGCTCGGGCGTTCATGGGGGAGTAGACTGGATGAGGAAATTAGCATTCCGCTACCGCCGGGTGAAAGAGATGTACAACACCTACAAAAACAACGTAGGGGGTAAGTGTCTGTGGTCAGCAACAAGCTTGCCTTTCATCTTCCCAAATACTTCTGACCCCGCTGGGGACATCTATGGAGGAGGAGTAGAGAGCATTGTGATAAGAATACTTCACTCTGAGCTGAGCACATGTTTCAGCAGTCATCCTGAAGTAAGATTCTGTAGAGGATTTGCAGGAGACTGGCTAAAGCACCTGGTTTAGTGGTCAGAGCAGGACCACTAAAGGTCTGAGAGGGGGATTTTGTAATTTATTTGTCAGGAAAGCAACCTTCTCCAGTTTTCCACAATGCATAGTAAGAGGCAAACATTTCAGCACTAAATATGCCTCTTTTCCTACAGAACATATGACTGATCTGTGTCTGAAGGCATTCTTGTATCCTAACTACTTGGTTCTACCTCCCACAAAACACTCCTGCCAGAAAGCAGGATGTCCCAGCTTCCTTCATCTCAGCTAATTCCAGACAGTTCTTCCAATCGGCTGCTCTGCTTATCCTTTAGAAGATCAGCACCAGGTCTCTGACTGGAAAGAGAAAGAAGCAAAACTCAGAATATTGCTTTTCAAGAGAAACAAAACCATCCTGGCTTCAGCTGTCTCTCAGCTCGGGCCACTACCCACCTTATGCAACAGCTCTTTCGTCCTCTACTTCACTTCCCATGCAAGCCTTATGCTGGCTCCAAGAACTCTGAGAGAAGTGTTTTAATGAGGTCCCACAGGGTGTGGGTGACCAATACCATTCTGCTGGAAAGGAAGGGGGCTGAGCTGTGGTCCGTAGGAGTGGGCTGCAGCTCAGGCCTGCTGAACTTCAAGGCAGACCCTTGGAGCGGCAGTGGGCAAAGGGAAGCAGCAGCACCAAGAGGAGGGCAGGGGGAGAGACCGGGTTCAGAACACAGACAGGACTCCCTTTGGTGTCCTACATACAAAGCCTTTCTGGGCTTCTGCAAAGATGCTTTCCCTGCTTTCAGGTTTAATAGGAGCTCCTAAGAGGGAAACCTGGCTGCAGTTAAGAGCGGAACTGGAAGCGCTGACTGATCTCTGGCTCACACATGCTCTGAAGGCGCTGAATTTGATACATTCCCGGTAAGAACAGCTTGAAGAATTGCCTACAGGCTTGATCCAGGATCTCCTTTGCTTCCCTTTTTTTCCCCCCTCTAAACAAATCGAGACACATTTATAGGACTTTGCTGGCCAAACCTGTGGGAGGCCAGTCTGCACATGTTTGCCAGACTTGTATTATCAAGGGCTAGGGTAAGCTTGAGATGATGAACTGAGTAAAAGAAAAAACAGTCCTTTTTCTTGTTTCTCCTTGGCTACCTCATCTGTGGCACACTTCTCATGTGAGCAGATTTACAAAAGACTAGGAAAGGGAGAAAAGGGCCCTTTTATCCCTGAACACATTCGCTAAAAGAGCCCAGCATAGATATGACTATATGGTGTTTAAATTCCTGCAAAATAGATCCTGGAACACATGCATCACTGCAGTTTATTTTATGGTTTCTTTCATTCTACTAAGCTGATAAAAAGACATTACCAATGCTCACATTATCTGCCTCTAGCTGCATAATCTCCCAATGGCTTGAGAACTTCCAGTGGCTGCCTGCCATCTTTCAGCGTAGAGTAAAAGAGAGAAACACAGAAATTGCCACTTCTACTGACTTCTGTTTTCTAGGCCTAACTGTGTGAATGTGCTGGTCACCACAACTCAGCTTATACCAGCTCTTGCTAAAGTGCTTCTCTATGGACTGGGCACTGTCTTCCCCATTGAAAATATTTACAGTGCAACAAAAACAGGTAAGAGCAAACTAACTTAGGCCTCACCGAAGATAGACTGTAGTTTTACCCCTAAATCTGGCATATCCAATTCAACCTGACTGCAATGAGCTTTATTTTTTAGCTCCATGTTTACACATCTGTAATTCACATCCTGACCGCCCACACCTGAGATAGTACAGACTGGAAAAAAAGATTTTTTTTAAAAAAAAAAGTTTTTCTGAAGTGTCCCCATGGAGGAGTGAACCTGAAAACTATCCACCCTGGGAGCATCTGCTGCCTGTGGGATGTTCAGCTGTACCAACTAGGAGCAAGTCTGGTTGGACCTGCTACATCCAGAAACACTGTTTGAATCCTCTTCTTCTTGCAGAGGGGTCGAGTGTGCTGGATGAGCTTTATGAAGCTGTGAGAGTTATAAACACTGGTAGGGGTGGCTTGAGGTGATTTTTTGTGTTCTGGCTTTTCTGGTTTATGTGTTTGAACATCTGAGGTTTGCATTTTCTTATTTTTACTGCAACCAGAACGAACAGAAGAGGGCTCTCAAAACTAAATACCAAGAGTGTTGCATCAATCTACCAACTGCCGGTCTGAGCAGTGCATCAGAGTCACAAAGCTTACGGAAAACTGGCAGGATTTGGCAGTCCTTAGCTGATAAAGAAAATGCCAGTAGCTGACATGAGATGGAGAGAATCCATCTGAGCTGAAGATTCAGTTAGGTTCTAATTTCAAAAGAAAACAAGGAATGTAGCAGCATTCAGTAAGTTCAATTTCAAAAAGTTCAATTTAGTAATTAGGTCCTAGCTCCAGTTCCAGTACCTGACTGTCAGCTCCACCTGCCTTATGTATCCGGGTAAAGAAATGTGTCTTCTTTTCTGTTGCTTAGGGAAAGAGAGCTGTTTCGAAAGAATAATGCAAAGGTTTGGAAGGAAAGCCGTGTACATTGTAATAGGAGATGGTGTTGAAGAGGAACAGGGAGCAAAAAAGGTACAGTTTGTGGATGCTTCAAAGTTTTAATTTAAATGACCCTTTCTTTACTTAAGCATTTAATGAAGCTCTGTCTATTTGAAACAGTTTACAATTGGTCTCATTTCTTAATATGCAAAATACTCGACAATCTTTTGGGAAATTTCCCACTGTAAATCCCCCCCCACACTGGCAGGTAGTGTAATTTTTCAGGTAGTCACTGTGTCACGTGTTCCAGGAATCATTCTCGCCTAATAAAGATGGCTTTAAACACACAAAAAGTAAAACTCCAGTGTGTGATCTCAGATAAGCAAGCAGGGTGAATTTCTGATCTATGCATGTTGCATTTGCAAATTCTAAATTACTGGAATTAGTTTTGGATTATGTATTAGAATATGCATATATATACATGCATGTATTTATGACTCCTTGAGATCATAGGGTGTAGCATCATTAGAGTGAATACAAAGGACTGAGCTGCTGCTATTACTAATGATTTATGGATCAAGGTGATTAATTTCACAAGCAAAAAGATACTGGTGAGGGGAACACTGGTGAGTAGAACAGAAACAGCAAGAGCAGTATGGTCAGGAGTAACAAGCCCTTGGTGCAGTTTCAGGCTCAGTGCAGAGATGTGACCCACTGACATGAGTAGTGTTAGAATTAAATGAACTGACCTGTGCATCCAGTCATTAGTCCTCCAGTCATTAGTCCTCCAGTCATTAGTAGCCACAGCCCACTCACTGGGAGACTTTACTCCCATCTTCAGCAAACTAGTTAATTTTTAATAAGGCACACAGATGACTCTTGTAGCTCAGGTGATATACACAATATTCCCTCACAGGAACTCAGCTATACAGCTGACCCTTGTGCTGGAGGACCTGACATCTCATTCTGAATGAAGACCCTGCAAAGACTTTTCAAGTAAATTTGGGTTCATTGGGTGCACAAATCCAGGAACAAAGGGATCCTGAGAAATAAGGCGATGGGAACATGTTCTAACTCCAGAATTGTATCTCAGGTCATCTTCAAAGCAGCAGAAACCCTCTTTTTTATAGTGCATTTCCTGTGGCCAGTGGAAGAGACAATGCCTGTCCCAACCTTGAAAAACTAGCTAAATCTGCAGCTGGTTCTCTTGTTCATGAAGGGTTAAGGAGTTGTCAGAGAAGAGCCCAAAATGCATGACTGGGAATGAAGTGATAACAGCCTGCTGCTTTTGACAGCCCAGTCAGGACTTCAAAAGCAGTGGGTCAGTGAACATGACTCCATCAAAGGCTTGGAGGGCTCTTGGCTCTCTGAAGAAGTGGGAAGGTTCAACGATCTCCTATAGGCAGGATTTCAAGAGCCCTCTTGCTTGTGTCTCCTGGCCTAAGCAGCTCTCCCATTAGGAGAACACATTCTTTGCTGGGCTGTCACCTCCTTTGATTGATGACAATCATTAGTCAAGGCTTCTACACACCTGAGCTTTACACACACAAAAACCGAGGCGGGGAGGGGGCAGAGAGCCTTTCACTGTTTTGCCCACAGCACTGATAATATCTCCATTTTAGTGGGTCATTTTTCTTCACCTGTCTGATGAGTGATAAATCTGTAAATGCTGAACAACAGGAGTGGCTGGGAGGCCAAGTTTTTCTTCTCCTTTAAGAATGAAAAAAATAGATAATTTAATGGAAGGGGTTTAATAACAACTAGGGAAGGGGGAGGGAGAAGGAAATAACTTTTTCCCCTTAAAGTGAAATTGCAGAGCAATAGATTCCAGTCGCTTCAGATGTCTGTGTTTGCTTGCTGTCTGCACACACTGATAAATAGCTTGAAGGAAACATTTGTTTGCTGATAGGCAACGTACCAGGAGGGAGCTGGAGTTGTATTTAAACATTAGAGGAGTGTAAATAGACACTCTGTAAAATAAACATCTAGAACCACTGGACTTTTTTTAACACAGGTATGTACACTTGGAAAAGGAACATCTCCATTGGAATCATCTATCTAGGAAGTGTATATTCCCTAGAGCTTTCTTTAAGGTGTTTGCACAGAAATGAGCTGCATCTTTCATCTAAAGTAAAACTGTTTTAACTGTTTTGGAGAAGAAACAAATCCAGCTCAAGCCTCAGGCTCACCAGAACATACCAAAAAAAGTTGTATTTAACATCTAAAAGCAAGTTAGGATTGTTTTGAGGTTATCTCTTTGAGAGGCACTACTTGGACCACAGCTATTGCTGATGATACAGAACTGTGTTATTACCGTGGTGGTTTCAGAGAACTCTTTGTACCTTGTCACATCAGTTTCCAGCTCAGGTCCCCCCTGTGTGATCAAACTGCACTTGTTTCACACCTTTTCCTAGAGTATATGCACAATTTTCAAGAGATTTTAAAGACATCATAATGTAGTAGGCCACAGGTAGTTGACCTTTCCAGATTTTGTCTAGATGCTGGTTAGACCTCTCTGGTTAGAACCTGGGCCTTTGCATCCAGAACTTCAGATTTATCTCAGTAAATACAAACTATAAAACGGGGAGGCAGAAGAAGGGTATAAGATAATATCCCCAAAACTGAAATTAACAAAGGAATTAACAGGCTGTCATTTTACAGGAAATGCAGTATGACCTATTGTTCAGTTAACTTGGAAGGGGAATTGTTAGAAAGCACTTTGACTCTGTGTGGTATTTTACTTTTTGTTTATAATTTTATAAATTTTAATAACTTCCTCTTATGATACGTATTATTGACTTCTCTGTGAAGCACTGACAGCAGCTTCCACCTAAAATTGTTTCTAGAAATATGATTCTAAAAACATTTAATCTATTAAAAAAAAAAAAAAGAAAAAAGTCTGAGAGTAAAGTTTAGTAGCTAAATTTCCTAAATTGTGGAGGATCT
This sequence comes from Scolopax mira, assembly GCA_004320125.1. Lineage (NCBI taxonomy): Eukaryota > Metazoa > Chordata > Aves > Charadriiformes > Scolopacidae > Scolopax > Scolopax mira. Next base: position 178,211 of record BJBW01002202.1, on the reverse strand, counting down.
GACTTCCTCTGCACAGGAGGAACAGACCAGCACATAGACCCTTCCCACTCCCTCCCTTCCTCTCTGAGATGACTCCTTGTCTGTGACACCCTGGTGGCCCAAGTACAAAGCTCTGCTCCTGAGGGTGCAAACTAAGAAAGTTGTTTTGATCTCAGTATTAAACAAAAACACAAAACCAAAAATACCCTCTTTTGGTTTCACTCTAGCACAACATGCCATTCTGGAGAATCTCTTGTCACGCTGACCTGGAAGCTCTTCGGCACGCCTTGGAACTTGAATATTTGTAGCAGACCCCAACATCTTAGCACTGTGAGGGCTTCACTCAAACTCTTACATCGGTTCCACCCATTCCTCAGCATTTTCTTAGTACAAAAAAAAAAATCCCACAGCAACTGCAGTTTTTCTTTTTTTTGAAGGAGAACCCTTTCAGTGGAAGCCTTTAAGAACTGGCAGCCAAAGAACATTGTATCAAGTCCTTCTTCCTTTGGCCAGAGGAAAAGCCTTCAGATTAAGTCGCTGGGGATGCTGCAGTTATTTGGTTAAGCTGGACGCACAGAGCCATAACTGCCTTTTTGCCATCAACCACAAATACTACAAGTCTTGGGTCTACCTGTCAGTTTTCTTGCTTTTGAAAGAGGAAGAGGACACAGTAAGGAGTCTCTGCACAGTACTTCACGTCACATGGGACCTTCTGAAAATAAGAGTGAAACTGTTGATTTTTTTTGTTTGTTTGTTTGGGTTTGGTTTTGGTTTTTTTGTTGTTTTTTTTTTAATTTTTTAATTTATGAACTAATCTCATTACTCTGGTATTAAGCTCTGTACCTGTGTTTTTAATCTGGCTTTTGGGGTGGGGGTGGGGGTGGGGAAGTCTTACTGTTCTAAATTAATAGTTCATTTCTCCAGAACACACTCTGGGGAAGTTCCTATCGTGTACAGGAATGATAAGGACACATGGGACTGTTGGTAACAACCACAGCTGTGTGTTTAAATCCTGCATAGATGGTATGTGGACTCTGCATGTGTCTACACCGTGCCTTATGCTGCCATCTTGGTTTTGGGGGCTGGGAGTAGGGGAAAAGTACCTTGTGATGAGTGAAAGGCATTAAATAAAAAACACGTTTACATTTTGGGGGACTTAGATTACCTGCCTTCTCTTCTCCAGCCGCTCTTGGATCTAGAGGTGTCTGTAGGATACGTGCTCCCCATTTCCAGGCGGGGTCAGGCCGGGGGGACTCTGAGCAGAGCCTCCGGGTGCCAAGTGGAGCCTGCAGCTCTTCTGGCTCTTCGTGGGGCAGAGACAGTGACTGTGTCCACTTAGTGACCTGGGCACTCAGCAAATCTGACTTGTCCTGCAAAGGAAGATGAAGGACAAGCAAATACGGCAGTTGTGCATATTTATTTTTATGTAAATAAATGCATCTACAAGTAAGCTTCAGCTTTAGGATTTCTGCTGAGCTGGCCTGTTCATTCTTCCTGTCAAAATATTTCAATTCTCTGGGCCTGGATGAATCTCTAATTCGCTTTCAAAATTGCTCATTCTTGCTTGCTATGGCGCCAAATAACCTCAGAGGGATCAGAGCCTCCCTGGGACAAGGTGTTAGAGAGAGATGCAGCACGTTATATCCTGTGTGAAGCAAGATCAATCAGTAAGGGTTACACACATCACAAGTGCCACACGAGCCTGAGTGACACTCCTAAGTATCCCAAAAAGATTCACCTCGGGGAACGGATTCATCACTGGACCTGAGAGGCGATGTTCTGCTGGACTGAAACAGAAAATCTGATCTCAAAAGAATCCCATCTCAGCCTTTGGCTCAAAAGGCAGCAGCTGTACAACAGGGTGGCTGGACTTGCCAACAGCAGGGGTGAACAAAGCACCCCGAAAAGTAGGTGCTCTGGAGGCATTTGCAAGGAGCACAACACAACCCAACACAAGAGGTGGTTTTTCTAGCAGAGGTGTTGCTTGTCTCGGGCCGCTGAGACACAAGTCTGGCAGAATTTCTCCCCCAAGGTTTCCCAGCTGTAAGACCGTCACAAATAGGAAGTTTTACCACAAGTCAAGGAAATCAAACTCAATGGAGACTTGACTGATGCTTGCAAGATAAGGACACCTGTAAATAAAGCCTTTGAAAAAGGAACAAATGCCAAGGATGGCAGACTCCTAAGAAAGCACAACTTCAGCTTTTAACACCCTGTCAATCAGCTAATTGCTCTTCCTTCAAATTCCACATTTAACACCTGCCTTATTTGAGTCAATTATTCGAGTACTGATTTTTTTTTTTCTCCTAAAGCTTCTTAGAAGTTTTTGCTTTCTGAGTATATTTATAGATTCTCAAGCTCTCTTGCTTCTGTCTCCAAAGTTCTTGGCAGAGCTTTGGGTCTGTTCTCTCTTGGTGCCTGCTTCTGCTCCAGGCACCATCGCTATAAGTGATCCCTCCATATTCCTCCCAGCTCAGGCTTTTCCCTCACCAACAGGCAGCACATCTGACAGTCCCTTGTCAGACTGGTGTAACCAGTGCCTTCCAGTCAGCGTGGCGCGTGTTCATCTCTCACTACAGCAGGACTATGAGGATTTACTCTTCCAGGGACCCTGCGATGGTACAAGAGGGGATCTATAACTGCTTTTTACTCACCAACATACAAAAGGCCTGGGTGTGCACACACACGTACACAACAGACACACACGTCTAGCTCAGCCCTTTCACCAGTGCTTTTATAGTACAACTATGACAAGGTTCCCAAATAAGTTCCAGAAAAGCTCAATCTGCCGTGAACACACCAAGCAAGTCACGTCAGTACCATTATTCAGACGTACAGCTGGTTCCAAAAGCTGTTCTGCCATCGAATGGTCCATGTGTCAGTACCTGTCTGAACCCCTGATGAAGACATTTAGAATCTGAAGCAGAAAAGGGATGTGGGAGGTACCTCTGGTGAGCTCATATGGGTTGAGGTCTTGCATGAGACTTCATTTTTGGCCCTTCAGGGGCCAAAATACCTCTCGACACAGAAGACCCAAACCCCTGCCTGCACCCCCACCTGACAGTCATCCCATTTCATCAAAGAGTAGACTTTGCTCTGACATTTCCTTGCAGATAACTCATATGAACACAGCGCTGCAAACGAAAAGAAATCAGCTTTTTAAAGCTACCAATTGCCAGTTGCTAATTCTGGTAATTTCTGCCACCACTTGGGCCCCAGACAAATGTAGTTTGTTTCTGAAAATATGTGGGATTTAGAATGCTCATACTCTAAGTGGTACCAATCTGCACCCCAAATCGTGTCATGCAAATCACGAGGGTTTATCCCTGAAGGTTGAATTGGCTTCGGTGTGACCGGAGCTTCAACAGACTTAGAGGGTACTGTGCAAAATCGAATCCCCAGAATTCACAGCATCCCTTCTCTTCCGCTTTTCACCACAAGGTTTCCTCTCACACCAGGATTCTACATAAGAAGGTGGTAGATTATTTTTAACAGGCAAAATTTGATAAAACCCATACCATTTATTTCAATATGTAAAATGCGAGTAGAACAAAACCTGGAGATTCTTAACCTTTTCTTAAGTTTCAGCTACTTTTTCTCTTGAAAAAAAGAGCAAAGAGCAATATTTAGTTGTGAAGGTCTTTTATCCTGAGAGGAGGGACCGTTCTGGAGACTTAAATTGAGAAGTGACAAAAGAAGCAACGCCACACAGGAAGACTCACCACAACAAAGATCTTCTTCCTGAGACCAGCTCTTGCTCAGCACCTCAGACGTTGGTCCTGCCCGGGGCTCAGGCTGGGGTGTGTGTCCCCACCGGGTGACACACCTGGTGGTGGTGGCCGTACCACTGAGCCTGCCTGGGGGGACTGACACCCCACACAGTGACCTCCTTGTGCCAGAGCCCGACTGAGGCGTGCAGAGGCTGAACCAAAATACCCTTTTTTTCCCCCCACATTAACCTTACCCTTAGGAGCTCACCAGCCACCTGCTCAGGGCTGCGCTTGTAGCAAGTTGTGGAGCACAACACGTAGTAAATGTAGCTCTTGACAACCAAAAAACACATTATCACAGATTCTCACGGAATCTTCGTGGTTGGAAGGGACCTTTGAGATCATCGAGTCCAGCCACAAAAAAAACAAAACACAACACAACAACAAAACCCAAAAAACCACAAACAGACACAAACCAACAATCCCAGGCACTAGAGCATGCCCTGAAGAGCCATGTCTACACGTTTCTTAAATACGTTTCTCCAGGGATGGTGACTCCACCACCTCCCTGGGCAGGCTGTTCCAGGGCCTGACCACCCTTCTCAGGAAAGTCATTCTTCCTAAAATCTAATCTTAGGAATTAGAACCTCCCCTGCCCCAACTTCAGACCATTTCCTCTGGTCCTGTCATTATTCCCTTGGGAGAAGAGGCCAACCCCCATCTCTCTACAACCTTTCAGGGAGCTGTAGAGGGCAATGAGGTCCCCGCTCAGCCTCTCCTCCTGTGACTTGTTCTCCAGACCCCTCCCCAGCTCGGTGTCTCTCCTCTGGACACGCTCCAGCACTGAAGCACGTTGAGATGACACACGCCAAAAGAGAGCGGCCCCTTTGTCCCCGTCCCCCCGCTCCCCTGCGGGTACAGCAGCACCTGGATCTGAGCCGTTTCCGAAACACCTGACCAAAATAGTCACCCTTGGGCCTCGCCCGGGTTTGAGTAGCCCAGACGCGAAACCAGAATGCAGCATTTTTGTCAAATAACCAGAAAACTGCAAAGAAAATAGTTGCAAAAATATATGATTTGAGGGTGGAAGGACAAATCCCGCAATCGCACTATTTCACCCATTTCCCGTCCCGGTCGCTCCGTGCAGTTCCCGCCTGTGACCACACGAGGGCGCCCGCCCTTCCCGGCCAAACCCGCCCCGGGCCTCCCCCACAACCAGCCGGCGAAACCGGGCTCCGAGGGACGCGCGGCAGCCCCGGTTTCACAGAACCAAAACCCCGGGATTTAGCCTCTTTCCTGTGAGAGCCGCAGGTGGCCGGAGGAGGGGGGCGCAGCAGAGCTCCCTGGCCCCGGGCAAGCACTGACGAGCCGCGCGTTGGCTCCTGCCTGAGGGGACGGCGCGGCCGGGTAGGCGCTGCCACCGCTGAGGTGAAGCTCCGGAGTCGAGCGGCCCCGGTGAGGGGGAACCAGGGCCGGTCCCGGCTCCTTCCCGCCTAAAGCCCACCTGAGAACGGCAGGTGATAATAAAACAGAGATTTCTAAACTCAGACTCCGAGACAGGTGAATTCTGTCCCCAAACCCCGAGGGATCAGCAGCAACGAGCCCTCACCTTTCCCGAGCCTCACCCCATTCGTGCCCTCGCCCAAGCTCTCTATGGAATTTCCCCATTTCTAACCCAAAACGCACCAAATGAGCCTCCTCCAACCAGCACATGAATGTTACACGACAAGCAACGGGCCTCGGCTGCTGTTAGAACTGAGGGAAAAGGGATGCTGCCCAGTTTGATCCCTAAACAGAGCTCCAGCCCTGCTCTGCTCGCCTTCGAAGTGGCCAGGCTCGGGGTCAAAGATCCCAAGGTAAGTGGAATTACCTGTGATTGGAGACTGTGGGAACGAACATTCGTCCAGACGGAAACGGAACTGGAAATGCAGGAACAACAGAACATTTTTCTAAAACAGTTTAATAAAAAAATTGTGAAGTTCCTCGAAAAAATCGGCGAAACCCAAGCATATCGTGTGTGTCACCTGTCTCAGTCACAAAGAAACACAATTGTCAAAAAAGATATTTAAGTTTAATACAAATTTTATACAAAGAAAATGTGAAAAAATACTTCCATATGCTAAAAGCAATTATGCTTCACAAATAAGGCCAGCTAGGCTATTTTGGACACAACTGCAATTCACGAATATTCTGTTCTCGCTTCTTCTCTTCTAATACATTTTTCCCCTCTAAGGTGGGTTCTAGCTGGAGACTGTACAAACCGCATCCTTTTATAAACAATGGGAGAAATCAACATGACTAAAATGTACAACAGAATGTACTGGAATGATATCATACAATTAATTTTCTCATATACATACATCACCTTTGCTTTGTTCAACGCTTTCGTTTTACACAACATACAAAAATGGAACTACAGCAGAAGTGTAACAGGCGGCGTTTCCGGGGGTTACTCTCTCTCATACTGTACTGGTTCATGCTCACACCGAAACAGAAAATCCATCATATAAATAATACATGCTCTGGCCCAGCATCCCAAGGCCTTTGCCCGCGTTTCCCGATCCCCACCCAATTCTTGTTCCGTTCAAAAAAGCTTTTTCAAAGTCCTTTTGGGAGGATTTGAAAAGAAAGAAAACTGAGCCGTGAAGCAGAGGAAAGAACTTTTCTCAATCTTTGCCATCAATGATCAGAGGCCGCGCTGCAGGCGGCTGGTGTTACACTTCCCAACCTTCCCGATATCAGACTGAAGGAAATTTGAACTTAATTGTAACCTGTAAACAATATCGATTTTAACAGTCTGGTCGTTGTAAAAAACAATGTAAATCTTTATGGATTTCAGGTCCACAAATCGGAAATGCCAGAATTTGCCAAGTACAACTGACTGAAAAAGATACCCTTCATCGTTTGGTTGGTCAAATAAATTCTACAAGAGTTTCAAAGTGCAGGATTTTTTTTTTCAACCCCAATGCAAACCAGGTTGTTCAGATTCTCATGATTCCATCATTTGCTGCGTAACCGCCGTTTCCCAAGACCAGTTTTCGGTGATAGCTCCTGTTAAGGCCGTTTTAACCCTTCCTTTTCCAACTTCAAACGCTCTTTATAAGTTAAAGTCAATACAAATATAAAAAGGAGATGGTATACTCTAATGACATCCACAAATTGTACATTATTTACAAAAGAAGCATAGATTTAATATGGATCTTACCTGTCCTCAGCTTTTCTAAGCCAGTGCTAATGCTTTACATTAATGTAGTGTAGTTAATGCTTTGTACACGTATACAAAGCTAAAGTCTGAACCTTTGAGGTTAATCCAAAGAACTGTGTTTATTTTTCACATTTCTATTAGATTTATTTATTCCAACAACTGTATGGACTTCTTGTTAGCAGTTAGACTCTTCGTACTTGGACTGGCATTGTGGTCTGAACATACTGAACTCCAGTTCTCATTGCCACTGTCCCAGCAGAAGGACTTACCACCACAGGAATGGTCTGTGGATTAAAACCGAGAGAAACATATTGTTATGTTGAAGGTCACATAAACATGACCACAAAAATAGAGATTTCTTTTCCAGGGAAAATCCAGAACAAGTTCCAATTTTGTTCAAGAATGAATACCTTTCTTACCACAGTATTACCTCGTTCCAGGGCAGAAAGCAGAGTGTTACTGTCCTACAGCCAAGAGGGTTTCTCTATCGTTATTCCTGCTACGTCATTAGAGGGACAGGTGGTTCCTACAGGTACCGAACACACTCTGTCTGTGCTTGGAGACTCAGGCTTTTCATAGCTACGTCCAGTTATGTATTTTCCCCAAATGAATACATGGGAAGAGGAAAAAGGGCTAAGAAAATCCTTTGTCATTTCAAAAAGTTTTGACAAATCAAACTGGAGTACAAAAATACCCTTGTTTATAAGTATATTCTTGTTACACGGTACTTAAAGTTTTTTTCCCCAAAGGAACTCCCTCCCCCATGCATCCAGTCCACACAGAAGAGAACAAAGAACATCCATTTGAACACAAAAAAAAAGGACTTAAGTTAAACTTTTGCACAAATCAATAACAAAAACGTCAGCGTTACTGGGAACTGTCTTATACACCCTGTAAAAATATTAATATAGAATAAAATTTTCACTTCCATCATACAGATCCTGATTTATAAATCTCGACAAAGGACATTTCAGGACATCTCTAGAGGTGGTCACTGATTCTACGGATGCAGAGACAAAGGCACGAGAATGTTAAACAATCTGGTCACGGTCACATCACTCTGGAAGATCTGGAAAAGGATTTATTGAATCTGGAGTCTGTATCTTAACCTTCCTCCAAAGACGGGAGAAAGTCTAGAAATGTCTGTGCCATGACAGAGGGGGCGTGTGTTTGGGTACAATTCCAGTGACCGGCAGCCAAACCCGTGCATCCCCTTCGGGTCACAACGCTCGGTGGAAGAAGCAGGAAGTGAGATTTTTGAGGGATCTGAAAGGGATGCACAGATCTTCCCCCCCACCCCGTGGTAGTGGGACATTCCACAGAGAACACGGAAGAAGAAATGCAAGTTCACTGAAGCCCAGTGTTTCCCCACACTGCTTTAAGAAACCACATTAGTGCCTTACTGGGATTCAAGAGAGATGGCAGCATCCCTGCTGGGAGGGAGCACAGCCTTCCAGAAGCCTACTCGTCCCCTTCCCTGGAATGCAGAGACACCGAATTCCTGGCTGTACATTATTTTAACTCCAAAAAGAGTAACAACCGAACGTGGAATTAATCTGGTAAGTAAATTGAAGCTGGCTGCCATTTTGTAATGGTTTCTGATGCACACAGAGGGCTCCGTGGCAACGGGACCCAGGAGATACGCTGGAAGTTGTTCAGAGGAAGAAATTCCTAGTTGGAAACAAAGTGCAAACTGAACCCTAAATAAACCATTCTGCAAATCACAGGTAGCACTACAGGTGGGGAAAACAAGGTTGCCACAGTCACCTTTTAAATATACACACTTACACACATGAAAAAATTAAGTTTCAGTTCTTATAGTGATCAGGATATGGAATGTGTGAGACTCCTTAAACGTGTTAAGATCGTTCCCTGAGAGGTAAATTTTCCACCTCTGCCAGTTTTACACATATGTACATTTTGCATACATATTAAACATGCACTAAGGTTTAAAATCATTTAAATTGCACGTGCAGTCATTAGAATACAGAGGTGTCTGTAGCTGTGCAAGACTAATGCAAATGTGTACAAAGTTTTAAACATGCACAAATAAAGGCTGAAACCTTTCAGACGTTCCAATTATGCTTTACATTAACTCCATACACTTTGTATTACAGAAAACCGAGGAAGGGACTGCCATTTTTCGGAATATTACACAAAACCACCTGATGATCTTACAACCTCTCAGCTATTCACAAATGACCTAACGTCTTTGTTGTTTGCTAAATTGATTTTAAAACACATATAAAACCTTGTTGTTATAGTCATTCAGTCCAAGCAACTCAGGGCCAACGCTGCAAAGGTGCACAGTGCTCACAGCTGAGCCGAAACGCTGCTGGGAATGTGAAAAGTCATGATCCCCACTAAGAGCAGAAACGTTGGGGTGGGTGACAATGGCTGTGACATACTGTGTGTGTGTGTGTGTGTGTGTGTGTGTGTAGGTGCTTGTATTTACAGGCAGCCCACACAGAGACACGTGTCCTGCCGCCGGGTGAGGCTGCGGGGCCGCACACCCGGTGTGAGCGAGGTACACTGTTAAATGAGTACGTGGTTACTGTTCTCAATTATCTAACTTCAGACAGAAACTGGACTGTAATTAGGCTGCTGAACCCACCACTGAGCCCAGTGTGTTCAGTCACCGGCGTGGGATCAGCACCTTTCCTTTTGGTGAGAAGGATCAGCTCAGCTGCTGCGCTGCCTCCGAGCCAGCGCTGCACAACACGACCCGCTGCGAGCGTGGGACAGTATGGGGCAGAAAATACAAAAATGGAACTCACTTCTGTCCCCTCTCCTGTGACTGACTCTAGGGAATTCAAGTGTCCTTGATTAAGTCCTTAATGGAAAAAAAACCAGGTCTGATTCCAATGCTATTTCTCATCATTTCGTAATGCGAATGTGCAAGACTGCATGGGAGATACACTGCTGCTGAATGCATATTTTCTTTCATAATTACTGAGATGTCACAGGAATATTAAGCATAGCTCAGAATTAATTAAATCTCTTTAGTATACCATAGACAAAAAAGATATTTTAAAGATATTTTAAATGAATTCTCTGTATTTACATTGATGGCGTAGTCAAGTATATACATGAAACGGACACGTAACTAATGTAACGATGTAAATGGAAGTGTGACTTCCTCAGCCTCCCCTACACTTGGTGACAAGTTCTGAGTCCTTGCAATAGGGACTGAGGAAACGAGAGGGTGGAATGTTGCCCAGCAAAAAATAAGACATTTTGCCCTGCAAGTGGAGACTATCCCAGTGAATCCCTATCTTGCTAGAACAGCAGACGGAGAGAACCCCCCCCAGAAATACTGAGCAATTTCCCTGCCAGGAACAGCACTACTGCAGACTTGAAATGATGATATTGTACTTACAATTTTGGGTTGAGTGGGTGGAATATAGGTGGTGGTCTGCGGTACCTGGACCACTTTTATAGGCTGGTTGCTTGTCACACCTGTTGCTATCTGCAGAGACAGCACAGGCAACCTCAGTAGAAGTCTCAGCTTTTACATAAATTCCACCTAGTTGTTATTATTATTATTATTATTATTGTAATATGAAATTGATGTGGGATGTTTTGTGTTAAAATTTTGCATCTTAATGAATTCACAGGTTACTTCTTTGTTAATCAAACAAAATTCAAATTATGAACATGATCGATGTATACAGCATGATGTTTCAGGTAGAACACGGACGTGAAAGCGATTCCAGATCTCTATGACTGGAATATTCCCTGGCAAAAGTTTTAGGTAACGGATTTTCTCCCATTCCTTATTTCCCCAGAAATACAAAGGTTGTGCTGCCACAGACAATGCGTACGAACATGGACTGAGCCAGAGTTGAACTAACTTCACTGAAGCACTCTGGTGGAACAGCACATCCTTCCTCCCCTCTTCAGATCTGTTTTCCAAGCTACTCCCTTAGATGACACGTCAAGCCCAGAGATCTAACACCAGACAGTAGCAAAAGTGTCAAGAAATGAACACAGCTCTCTAGATTACTATGCTTCCCAATTCTATAGGACTATCTCAATGAGACATCATGCTGGAATCACAATACTACAAAATTAGTTTGCTTTTAATATTTTAAAATACAACAAGGCTCCTACTGACGTGGGGGATCACATGTATGGGTTTGAAGGATCAGCTCCCCCCCCCTAAAATTTTTCATTTAATAAATCTTGCAAGGGCAGAAGAAAAAACAATGCTGTAATTGCTAATAGTCAAGCCCTACCTATAAAGCAGAATCTTCTCTATAAACATTTTCTATATATGCAATGTTAAGTCCCTTTTATTAGAGCAAATGCTCATCCTTGCCTACTGAATACTATCAGAGTAGATGCTATGGAGGATTTCGTAACTGCACACTGCTCCGGTAGCTGCAGATCCAGAGGAACTGTTGTGTCAGTGTGTGGAACACTGTGGTACCCTATGGCAGTCTGTTGTGAGAAAGTAAGTTGATTTGAATGCAGGTCTTGAGCTTGGCCTCTGAACCCCCAGGCAAGAAGGGCTTGGAAGTGCTGCAGTCAGTATTGCTTATCAGAAGGCAACTTGTATCGAAAGATCCAGACCAGAAGCTACACTGATGAGTCCTGGAGAAAGAGAGAGAAAGAGGTCCAGTCCCTTTGGCTGGAAGGATGAGTCAAGCCAACACAAGGTTTTACTGGGAATGAGTGAAGGGGAAAGGGTGTTCCCAGAAGACAGAAGGAGATGTTGGGGTTTTTTTTGCCGAGATGAAGGGCAAAAAAAAAAAACCCAACCACAACTCACTGTCTCACTCCCCAAATCACATGCTTTGAAATATGCAAATGGTCATAAATTCCTGGCTGATCCAGGGAAGCCTTTAGGGATAGGTTTCAGAGAAATCTTAGATACTATTTTTGTTTGAAGTGACCAAACCGATACTCACTGTAACGCTCTCTTTGCTTTTATCAGCTGACCCTTCCTTTTCCTTAGGGGTGCTGGCTGTTTCTGTGGGTGTAGGCTGCACACTCGAACTGGGCTGAGATGATTTATTTAACGTTTCTGTGCTGATTTCAGTATCTGTTTCTTGCTGCGTTGCAGTAGCTAAAATAAAGGGAGAAAAGGAAAGTAGCCACCACTCATGTTCACCAGCTCACAGTCACTCTTCACAGCCACCCTGCACCAAATGAAGGGTGTTGAGGGACTGTGTGTTGCAACCCCCCTAAGCCCCCCTTCTCAGCTGTGACACAGGCAGCCCAGAGCAAGGTTACCTGACTGTGTGCAAGACTTCATGTGCTCGGGCCAGTGAGCCTGCTGGCAGGGGTAGTCGCAGTAGCTTGTATTCCAACAGCAATAAAAAATGGCCTCTTTCTTGCAGTTAGCACACCACTGCTTCTTTTTAGTTTCATCCACTGCTTGCTGCTTTTCCAGTTCCAGCTGCTTCTTCACCTCGGCGATCAACCGATCTCGTTCTTGTTCTAGGCTCTGACGCATTTCAGCCATTGTCAGTTCTACTCCAAAATGCAAAGAAAGATGAGGTTTGCATTTTCTGCCCCCCCCAACAGCAAAGCCCAAACCAGTAATTTTCATGAGTTTAAAGATAACGTGACATTAAAAGTAACAATGAAAACATTCCTTGAGTTTGGGCATCTCTGCTTCATATATACTCAACATCTTCTTATTCTGGCATCATGATTTTTGCCCTTGCCCATTCCCTTCCATTTGTTTAATGTTTAGTTCTAGATGTGCCACAGAGGACAGAATCCAGGAGCACGAGCTGCAGCAGGGACACAAACAGAACACATACACAGCTGCTGCTAATCTACCATGTCTTTACAAGCCCAAACTTGTCCTGCTCTCATATTCAGAAAATACAGAAAATTGTATTTCTTTTCTTGGCTCAAAATATAAGTAATAGTGAAACAATTGTTCATCGTATCTTGGTTTCTTTACACAGAAAAATGTGAAAGTTCTAAGAGGGACACTGACAAAGTTGTAAAAACTCATCACCATGTGAATAATGCTGTAAATTTGAGCCTTACTTCAGGATTGTTCTGAGCCACCTGCTATTAATGTGGTTATAAACTGATACCTCAGTGACTCTGAGCAACTCTGAGTGAAGAGCTTGACCAAATCTCCAAGGAAGTGGGCAAATACAAATACAAATCCAATCCCAGGCACCTTGACTCAGGAGGAATCTTTTGAGTCTTCTGAAAAACTCTGAAGTTGACATACCTTCAAAGCACCATTAAAGGTTTTCATTTAAACCGGTAGCCTAAGACTGGTGTCAAAGGGTTTAAAGGATTTTTCTTTTATTTCTGAGCACACCTAAACATTCAGTTCTGTGAGATGCAGGTGAGTTGTTGCCCTACCCAGGTAATTCTGAAGTATGCTATAACTGGACTGCAGCAGTGGAAAAACTGGTCTACCCAGGATTTGAGAGAACAAAAGATGACTAGCAAACCACGGACATGAGTGAATACAGAGTTACTCAGCCCTTAATCCACTTCCAGTCCAGATGTGCTCTGCAAAAAGAGAGCTGAAAAGTGGGCGAGGACAGTGTATTACACAGTTCTATGCCATCCACACTTTGGATGGTATGTGTCTTAAAGGAGACTCGATCACAGAATCTTCTTCCCACAGTCAGTGCATTAGGAAAGATAATTTAAGAGGAATCAAATTTTAATCATGGTTTCATTTCCTGCCCGTATGGCTGAGTGAATATAGAGATGAAAATCCCCCTCCGAGGAAGAATATTCTTTAATCTGTTTAAATTAGTATTTTGACTTTATTTCACTGACAGTCTGGCATCAAGACTGAGTCAAGGTTGTCTATTACCTTAAGTAAATAAGTATATACATCAACAGCTCATCTGAACTAAAATGTCAGCTACAACCTACAAAGATGCCAGAGGAAGCACGTTCCCCCAGTGGCTCAATTAACAGAACCTGTCTCATAGGAGACTTAGTATGAAATAATCAGCATAAAGTATTTTGTGAAGAGGGATTATCCAATGATGCATAAAACAAAGAGTTATTCTGTCCTATCAAAAACTCACTTTAGCCTAAATTTGTCCCAGAGGGCTGAACACCTGTTGTTTAATATGCAGAGACAAATTAAATTTGTGTACATACTGACACCAGCACCACGTATACATTGTATAAGGTTTTCTGCCCTTCCCTTGGACAGTTGGCAGTATCACATGAGGAAGGTAATACAGACCACATGCATTTGGATTCTCTCTTTAGAACAAAAAAGTAACACACTGTTTTGGACAGACACTTCCATACCTAGATTATGCTTCATTTCTGAGAGTTCCTGCTGATGTAGCCATTGAAGTTTTTCTATCTCGATCCTCAAACGCCGAATCTAAGTATTAAAAATTTAACAGTTAGTAATAATAAAGAGGGTGCAGTGTATAATAGGTAATTATTATACAGATAAATACGGCCAAAGCAGAAAGCCCCATCAGCACATCTAGGCTCCTTCATATTAACATGAGGACAAGACCATAGTAAACCCCAAATCAGAGCCTGTAGGAAACATTTGTTTCCTAGATTTGCTTACCATAAAAAGTACAGGATTGTTTGAAAACAAAAAGCACATCTATTAAACTTGTTCTTGAATCTTAAAAACCTATTCCTCCGTTTTGTTAGCATATATTAGTATTTTCTTTTCAACAAGATGAGGCTTAGGAAAGCAAGTTTTTCGTTTACTTCCGTTCACAATACAAATATTGTTGCTCAAAATTTTGACTTCTTTATTTTTGTTTAAGGCAAGCAAACAAAGCACCACACTTAACTCTGACCTTTATTTGGTCATATTCATAGGTTACACTGTTCAACCTGCTTTTTCCAAGTTTATTGAAAACACTCAAAAGATATTAAGTACTACCCTTTGGAAACAATTAAAAGCAATGTATAGCATTTAATAAAAAAATGCAAAAAAGTATTAAGGTTTATAAAAAGTATTAAAAGATATGGTCATTATCACATAACTGGAATAAGCAACTACACTACAAGTTAATTAAAATCTTCCTCCGGTGGACAAATACATGGTTAGAAAAAATGAATCTTTCAAAAAAACTACTTCATTTCTGATTTGAAACAAGGTGACACAAAATTAAATCCTCGACAGATGCTTTAAGGATCTGGGCTTGATGGCTTACTGTTCTTCCCCTGGGCTTATCTTACAGAGCCCATCGTGTATTTTTTCAGCGTTTTTCTGCCCCACTTTAATCATAACTTCTAAAACAGCACAGAAATTAGCATCTCTATACAGTCTGGATATCTAATAAATTGTAGATATATGGTACTTTTATATATAAAAATAGTGTTTTGCAACCTTCAAAAGTTAAAATACAAGCAGTATTATTTATTTTTTTATCTTGCACTGACCTCAGCTATTGTGCTGCCAGTAGTATTTTTTGAAAGATCATTATATATTTCAGTCATTGTTCCTTTGATGGCATCCATCATCTGAAAGACAAAATGAAACAAAAAGTCTTTGATATATATATATTTTTATAGATACCAATTTTCACTTCCTTTCACCCACTCTAATGTGAATTTACTGACATTGCTGACCACTGGCAATCCCACCAAGACCATATGGTGATATGAGAACACTGAAAGGCCTGGGCACTCTGCTTTATTACCTTATATAGTATTCACTTTGATCTTTTTAAATTACAGATCTAAGAAAGTATACAAAAAGCTAATGTCCCATCCCTCACTGTCACTTTATGATACAAATATTACACCACATCTTCTCTTTAATAATTTATCTTCTCCTTTAATACTCAAATATACACTTATGACAAGTTACCATTTGATAAAGCTGTACGGTGTTTTAAAACCAACGTACATCTTTGGATACGTATTACTGGACACAGATGAAGAAATATTCATGTTTACTGAGGAGGTATCTACACCTCTAGGAGAAAACACAGAAAATGGTCCAAAACAAACACAGTGTAAATAAGAAGCAGCAATGGGGGAACAAGAAAAGGAAGAAATCTAAGGTGCCTGAGCATCATAGACACACTCTGGCTTGGAGCAGCATCAAGCCAGCTCTAAAGAGATGGTTCAGCACTCGCATCAAAGTCTAGTAGTCCCTACTAGGTAGAATGCATATGCAACATATGATAACCTGAAAATAAAGTTATTTCAGAATTTGAAATGTGAAAAATTTGAAAATTCATTTTAAAATAAGATTTCAAGAAATCCTGGCTCAATAACTTACTTTGCTAGTGTACTTAGCAATATCTGCAGCCACATCAGCTGAAGCGGTTGCAATGGGCAAATCTGTATTAAGTGAGGAGGAAAGTGTACTCGCAGATCCAGAGCTGGTAACCATAGAAATGGGCTGAGTACTTGTAACCAAGGTTATAGTGGATGTGGAAGTGCTCTGGGTGATCTCTTTTTGCTGCACAGCTAAGAAAAGAGAACATACAGTGGATCAATCACATAAACAATTATGAAAACGAACATGTAAAGATCTAACTTCAATGTCTAACTGAAACGTGCGCACCCAACCATTTCCAAGGCTTAGATTATTTATACAATGGTGCCCTTCAATCACTTAATTATACAGTGTCCAGCCACTGAACTTGTACCTGACTAAGGCTTAAAGGCAATGAAGCAAATATATCCTTGAAACTTAGCATTTTAGATTTGCCAATGCAAAAGTTCCCCTCGGATCTGTATTCCTTCCATCTAGGGACTTTCCCACCCCACTTCCTAGGAATTCACTTCCTAACCCTTCCACTTGGAGAACTCCCAACTAATTCCATGCACATGAGTGTTAGACAGACTTTGACATTTTCATTTGCCGTAATTTTGAAAAATATTATTGCATTTGAAGATATTATTGAACATTGAATATTTACTTTTTGCCTTGAAACAAGGTCTAGTCGGCTACTGTTGAGGAAAGCCTACTCTAGTAATACTTCCTGGTATTCCTCCCATTCTTCTGTTATTAATGCTACTAATTATTACTAGTGTTGTGACATGTTCAATATACATACATCCAGATCAACACTGGCCTTTGGCTGGCTGCAGAGCAAGGAATGCAACATCAGATTAGCTCATTAAAGCAAAGAAGTTATTCACAGTGTTAACTCAACAGGACAAGAAAAGATTTCTCAACTTCGGTTAATATTTCAAATAATCTTAAACAATGGGTAATTACAAAATGAGAGCACAAATCTAAATGCAAAGACTTTCACCTTTTCATCCCTAATGACTTGTCTGTCTTAAATACTTTTCAATCTATTTTTAATGATTCGTATCACAAAAGATGTCTTCATTGCCACTATCCTCAAAACTGGAATTACTGAAATAAAGAAGTCATTCAGTTTATTTGTATGTACTATATTTTTGTTTATGTCAATTCAGTGTATAAGAAATCTATAGATTTTATAGTTTTCATTTTATATATTTCTAGCACATAATATTTAAGATGGAACACATCTATGATGCACTCAACAGGAAACATACTGATAAAGCAAACTCATAGGCAGAACATTTAAAGTCCATTCCATATTATTAAGCTCTCATACTAAATTATGAATCTATTAAAAATAAGACTTCATGAAGTTTCACATTTATTTTTCTCACTGAAGATTTCTGTATCGAATTCCTGCAGTCTCCAAGTAAAAAGATACCACTTCTTCAGTGCTTCTTTTACATGAGAGTCAGAAAAGCAGTTTGAGACCAGAGAAATGTGCCTCTGGTAAACATTTATATGTGATGCTTTACCTACACTTCTCTTCTGTTTGCATTCCTGCCTTGCTGGCACTGTTAGCAGAATAGAGAGTATCTATTCACAGGAAAGAGTTCAATTTATTAACTTGAAATTACAAATAAAACTACATTTGCATAAAGTTGCTGTTCTGTAGGCACATTATCACATGCCTACTACCAGTAAAACTTCTGGCAAAGGGCTGGTAAGAAAATAGTTATGAAAAAATTCTAAAATGCCCCAGCTGTTTGTTTGCTCAGTAAACCAGCACCAGTCTTGTTCAGAGTTAAGCAATGGGGATTCCAAAGACACATGTAGCCTGGGTAATTTCACTGTTATCAAATTATAGTCTCTGAAAAATCATACAAATCAGCTTCTTGTCAAATAAAACTGGATCCAGTTTGTAGATATTGGGGTGATAGTGGTAATCATGCAAGTGGAATAGAGTTAATGGTTTTATCATATCATCCAGAAAATAATTCAGTTCACACTCCCAAATCTGTCATGGCTACAAATGGCAAAAATATTTATACAGATACACACACAAACTTTTTGTCATTAAAATAAGGAGACATGACTCTAAATACACACCAGAAAGAGCAGGTATCGTGAGTATGTTGTTGTATTTTAAAGTCACTTATCAGAGTAGAACCACACTTTGAGATTTTGTTTATATGGAAGAACTCCTGGTTGGGCAGCCTTGGAGCACTGAGATCACTATTGGGGAATTATGGCATCACAGGCACATTGAGTTAGAAAGTGTATACCTTTAACTGCTTGTCTTGTCTGATATCTTGTCCCTTGAGAGGACTGAGGCTGCTGTGACTGAGACTGCTGGCTCTGCTGCTGTTGCTGCTGTCTCTGCACCTTCTGCATGTGCCATTTCTGAGAAGATGTCTGGAATTTATTTGAAGAATTCCACACGACGCGCTGCACGGCGGGGGCAGTTTCCTTGGGCAGCAGAGGCCTCTGCTTTTTGACAGGGCTGCCAGTGGCAGCAGATGGAGCACTAACAGTAGAAGAAGCACTAGTAGTTGCTGTGACACCAGCTGGGGGAGTCTGAGATGCAGAGCGGGTAAGAACTGGAGTTTCTGGTAGAGGCTGGGTGCTTGAACTGGAAGAAGGTGGAGTTTTACCTAAAACTAAATAAACATAAAATGTAACGCCAGCTTTTCACCAATACATCTGATTCGTAATTTTAAACCAATTTTTTGGAAGCTGGACTGCACCTTCCAGTCTACCTTTAATTATTTTCCTCAAAAGGTAATTGATGCCCTACAAATAAACTAATCTCAACATTCTAAAAGTGAACTCGTTTCAGTCTACCTGAAAAAATTGGTGGCAATTCAGAACTAGCCATTAAGCAGAACAAATCAGAAAGTACAAAATGCTAAAAATGAGGCTGACCTCCTTTGGAAGGTACGTGAAGATCAGCATTTGTTAGGATGCTTCTGGATAAGTACTTACACCTTTTATTCCCATTTTTTTCAGGAGAAAAATACATTGAAAAGGAACAATGACTGAATAATAAGTGAAGGAATAGGGTACTAAAAACTTTCTAAAGAAAGGTGAACTGGCACTGACAATCAATTATACACTGTATTTAAGATAACTACGTTTACTCAAAAATCTTCTAGAGTTTATACTTGACCATTCCATATACCAGATCAAATTAGGTTTCTGGAAAAGGGGCAAAGGCCTTCAGACCTGCATAGCCACAAGTAAAGGTGGAATCATGGACAAGACACAAATTACATCTGGAATTTATGAGTATAGGTCTACATATATGAATATTTAAATCCACTTTTACTTTTACTCAGAATATGTATTGTTCTCTTGCCTCTGTAGCAAAATAAAATTTTAGGATTACTTATTTCAACCATTACTGGATTAGGCCAGTGGTTCTGAAGTTCATAAAGCTTCCCTGCTTAACAAATTTTTAAATAAAATAAGAACCAGTCAGTATAAAGCTCCCCAAAATTACAATTTTGGTTATAGCTTATAAGCCTATTTTATTTATTATCTCATAATAATATTTATCCATTAAATTCCATTTTAAGATTCAAAATTCAGAAGCATTAAGCTGTCTTCTGAAATAAGCTCAGTAAATTGATTGATAATATTGTTTTAAATAAGATGACTGACCCAACATGCTACAGAATACAGGCAAAAAGAGAAAGTTATATGAAGAATAAAATATTTTTTAATATAATCATTTAAATCTGGGTCTCTATTTTGTTTTGTCAAAAGGCTAATGTGAAAAAACAGCTTAGCAAAAGCACTTTACTCATTAATAGAGACAGTGTTTCCATGTGCTGTTAAAAAGGGAAAGCAATTTCAAGGACCAATCATGTGATTTAGCTGGCTTTTTGATTATTACTTGAAAGCATTTGCATCAATTTCTATGTCATGTTATGCAATTTTTAATGGTAAAGTCCAACGTCTTCTATACCTGCTATTTTAGGAAGTCTATGGAAATGTAAGGATTGCAAAATAAATTCTAAATTTGAGACAGAAGAAATATCACGGATATTCATAATTATATGTTGCTAAAAGAAAACTCAATGTAGCATATTTTATTTAGACCAGAAACTGTAATGGGGGCTGAAAACTTCTTTCATAGTCAAAAAGAATGAAAAGTCATTCTAAATTGTTTTAATACAGGTTTTTCTAACATCTTAATGCAAAAATAAGTCTAACAGCTCTGGTTTTGGTAACACAGAAAAGAAATAGGAAGGGAAGAATTTCATCCTACCATCATGTTTAGGAGGAGGTTCTTTAGATTCTTTCTTGGATTTCCTTCCTTCACGGCCACAATGATCATCTCCTAGATCGATGACAAGTTCACTCTCAGAATCAGAGTCCAGTCCTAGGTGCACAGTTGGAGAGTCTGTTTCATCTTTACCTTTCAGTTTTTCTTTTGCAGGATGCTGTAAACTTTTTCCCTTTTCAGAAAATTCTTTTTCAGTGTCTGTAATTGCCTTTTCTTTGACTGGATCATCTGTTTTCTCCACTTCTGGACTTGTGCTTTTAAGTTCCTCCTTATCCTCATGCTGTGCTGGGGGCTTAGGTTTTTTTTTCAAGCTCAATGATTCTTTGTCACTTCTTGTACCTTCCTTGTCCTCTCCATCTTCTTGGTCATTCTTTGATTTCTGATCCTCATCACTATATTCACTGTCACTGGTGTCAGATTTTTCAGAATCTTCAGAGTCACTATGTTCTACTGCAGTATAAACAGCTTCAGATATTTCATTTATTCCTAATTGTGGAGAGGAAAATACATTCCATGCTGATATCAGACTGACTGACATTACCAAAAAAAAATACTCTATATACTGGAATAAAGTGTATACAAACTATTAGTTTAGCTGGCAGTCCTATAAATGCTTCCCTTAGTGCCCTATCTCAATACCAGAACGTATAAGAATTACCTTTCATATATTCCAATTGATAATTCTATTTCATTCAATAGACCTTCTTCCACTGCTTTTTCCACTACCTGCAAGCTGCCCTGTTCAACTTAAGACCAATGTCAGCAATTACAAAGAGGAGTTATTTTTATCCACAAGAAACCACCTTAAAATCAGTAATACTATTGACCTGATTAAAGTCACTTGCATGCATGTTTGCAGATCAATTTTAGATCATGTACGTTTTGCAAGGAGAACCTCTAGGCTTTTTAGTACTTAGAAAGCCTTAATTAAGTGCTAGACAACACTAATATCTCTAACAGCATCCAGCTCCTGTGTGACTGGATATACTAATTTATGCGACTGATGTAAGTTAGGCAGAGTTCTTCAATTTTTCCATTTACAAAGCAAATAGTAAGACCATAATTCTGTCAGACTATCTACACCAGAATGGTACAAAACCAGATTAAAAGATGAAAGCTTTCTGACAAGAATTTGGAACATCAGTCTCACTGTGTTTAAAGTTGAACAAGTTCAGTACACTCTATTTGCCTCAAAGAGTTCAAATATCCTCTACTCTTGTTTTAATGCATATAATATGTAAGGTTTTACTATTCAAAAACTTCTAAACTCCAATTCAACATGTTTTCAAGTGTCTCCTTCAGATGTCCAGTGTATTCTTGAGATACACTTACCAAGTTGTGCTTTGCAACTCTCTATTGTCTTGTCAAGATTAAGCTGGAACCTACTACGTATCTGTCGTTTTGGTGAAATGAGTTGCACGGGAGTGCTCTGCTGTTGGACTGACTCACTCAACTCTTTCAGATCCATCTCAGCTTTACTACGATCTACAAAAACAAAAAAGGAGGTAAGAAAAATATTTTACAAAAGGAAAAGAGATCACTGTTCAGATAATACAAATTTTACTGAGCAACAATGCAATCTGAAACATATTTCACTACTTTTATAGTTAAAGGCCAAATAATAATTATAACATGACTTTCCTACAAACAACGGGCTCTTACTCTCTGATGCTACATATTTCACTGGCAAAACACATGCATCAGTCACATGAAATTATCAAGAAACCATCATTGAGATCTGTAAGCTGTCTGACAGCACTTTGAGTAAGGTACTGCTGTTATTAACTACTAGTAGTAATATTTTCACAGGAAAAAATTAAATAGGACTACAAATCTTTATAGTCACCATTTAAAATTCAAAATGTACTAAGAATAGAAATATAAACGTGGGTTATTACACTAGACACATCAAAGATAATTTAAGAAAAAAGAATAGTTTTTTCAATATATGTCAGCAAACTCTTGAGATCCCGTATACACATAGAGAATTTTTCATTCTGAAACATTCAGATCTGCCTTCAAAGAGTACAGACTACAGTACTAAAGCTAAAACTCTCTCAACAGCTAAGTTTCACATTTTTGCTTCAATTTTTCAATTTCAGAGGTTTTATTTCTGCTCTATAGTCCTATCCTTTACTCTTTGCCAACAGTGCAGATGCTCCATCAGTGCCAGAGCACTCAACCAGTTGGTCGTTTGGGGAAGAGGACATGAAGAAAGGGGAAGGATTGGAGAGAAGAATTACATTTGGCCAGTTTAGTTCCTTGAACTGGCTCGTGGTAGGACCAAAAGGCCTGGAAAAAGACAGAGACCATGAAGACAAAAGGCAACACTGGCACAATGTGCATTTGTGCTTCATTTAGAGTTTCATTCCATAGCAGGTAAAGATGTCACAGTATTGCCTTGCTTTACTGAAAAAGGGGAGGGAGGGGGAAGAAACAAAGAACAAAAAAAATCCCCATATATCTTTATAAGACATTTTTTCTTGATGTACAACTCAGAGAAAAGCAAAATAAATATGAAGGGCTAAGCCAATGTTTCCTCTGACCAGACATTCTTTATAGTTTGGACGTAATATAAAGGTACATTCCACATTTAAAATTTAAGAGCTACAGTACATAATGACTCAACTTCAGCAGCAGAGTTGTCTCAATCAGGCATGGCCACTATCTCCTATCAGATTGCAAACAGAATCTTTAATACAGAGAACAGGTACAGAAGGAACCATTCGAGTATTCGGGCAGGTTTTTTTACTGTTAAAATAACCATTCCTCATCTCTACCTAGAGAGAGGCAGCAACTTGTGTGATGGAACATACAGACTATTATTGTATCGCCAAATATACAGGCTATAGTTCGAATCACGCATTATAGCGTACATAAATTCAGTCTAAATAACACTCAATCACCCTTTCTAGTCCCAGGGAAATGTTTAAAAGTAATACTGAACCTCACATTCTTCATGTCACATATTCATACTGGAAGAGACTAAACATAATACAAACGAACATTTTCAGTGCAGTGTAAATTTTGAAAATAAAAATGAAGGTTCTAAGTCACTTAAGTACTTTTGAAAAACTTTTTCCTTGTATTGGAAATGTTTACTAAATTAGTTTTTTTCTTCCTGTGCTATGTCACTGAATCCACGCTAATTAACTAATGGTTATATCACCCTTAGTACAGAATTTGATTCAAGGCCTTCACAGACTTGATTAACAACACGACAGGATACAAACAGAAGAAAAAATGGAGAATGGGGAAAGATGAAAACAAGACACTATAAGACCTCCCCAGGGAACACTGTATCTAAATAAATGAAAGAAGTCTCACAATCCCCTACGTAACCTTCACGGACATCTCACTGAGAAGATCTGCCTCATTAATGTCAAAGCATTAAGAAGAAAACAGAGCCAAAGGACAGACAAGCCAACTGTGGAGAAACCTTCAAGTGCTCATCTATAAAGTCCTGCTTTTTCCTGTTACCGATCTGAAAATTTTCACTCCTCATTGGGTCAAACTTGTTGCTTTATCTTTTCTGCCTCTGTTATACAAAGACAGGTCCTGTACTATCTGGAATATGTATTTTTTCCAAGCAATCTGTGTATCACTTGGTCATTCACACCTCCATTTTATAATTTAGTCAGTCTGTCAGTAACAACACATGGCTCATTTTGTTAATTTTCCTTCCTTATTGCTAAACTGGAAGACAACCATAGAGCCCTCCTAGTATTCTGCTGAAGGTACGTGTCTTTCACTTCTGTTTTTCCAGAGAGAAACATTGGTTCTCCATGTAATATCACGTGGAGGTAAAAGGTAGCCAGAACTGAATCAGAATACTCACAGGAACAAAGCATGGCTGAGGAAAATGATTTACAGCCATTTGGCTTTCAAAACTATTTTACCAATTTAGTACTTACCCACTTCATCTTTCAAAATTCCAGAATCCCAAATTTTACTTCTAGGGAGTTTCAAGACATCTGCTAATTCCTTTCATCCATCTATCTCCCTAGAGAGGGATGGTCAGTGAGGAGGTGATGTGAAGTCAGCAAGAGAGAAGCCCTAGTAAATCCCAAATACCACAAGAAAACCTTGCCAGCAATTCACCTGAGAGACTGAGGGGTGAAGAGCAGCAATGTTCATGTAATGACAACCTTTAGAAACTTACCTACTGTTTAGAAACATTAATTTGGACAATTCAGCTAAAAAAAATAAATGTCATCCTTTAAAGACTTCCTTTCATCAACAAGAAAAAACAGTAACAGGAATTCTCATTTATAAAAAAACCCAGCCTATTTGATGAAACAATAATTACATGTAAGCCTCATTTAAAGCCCTTTGTTCATTCAAAGCCACATACAAGCAAGTTTTCTCATATTATGTTGCATTGACACCACTGTAATTTTTTCAGCTGTAAAAGTATTAGATTTTCAAAGGTGAAGACTAACCAAGATTAAGATTCAGAATGCTTCCTGGAGTGGAAGTTCTCTCTTGCTTAGCAGATATTGGTGTTGATGCTTGAGGAGAGAAAGGTTTGGGGCTGCCTGACAAACTCCCTGCTTGACCCGTTCTTGTTGGTGCTGGAGAAGCTGAAAAAGTACAAAATTAATAAAGACATTTAAAAATAATCACTATTAAAGCCATATTCACTGGGATTAGAAAATTTAATCAGAACAGCTGAAGATCAGTGACCAATATCTCCAATAGGGTAACAGAATATTATAATCTAATACAGAGTTTAAGCAAAATCCTATGCTGAGAGCCTTTAAAATCTCCATGAAATAATGTTTTAAAAACACACTTCTGGAAAGAGCCAAACAGTCTAGAAAGGGAAGCATCTGGAGGCCATTACTTAATTAAAAAGGACTAATATCTGTCAGCAAGAGACTAATTTCTGTTTGTTAAATCTCTCCCTAATGGTCTGAAAATGTCATCCTTAACCCACTACTGGACACTTTTTCTTCCCCAGTACATCCAGGATTGTCTATATATTTTCAGATTCCTAAACAGTAGCAATATCATCTGTTTCAATAACTGGTTCCAAGTTAATTTCTATACATCACTCAAAATGCACAAGAGGCAGCCAAATAAAATCATTCTTGTCTAAAGACAGTGCAGTCATACTACTTGAAATATTTTTTTACAGCAAACAAGTAACTTCATTTACATTTTAAAAGTTAGCATTTGCAACAATATACAGGTAGAAATGCCAGGTGGGAACCTGAATATTCTAGTTTAACTGCTTAAATCCAATATAGTGTTTATGCACTAGGATAGATGATAGTCAGACCTGAAGAAAAGTTAGAAAAACTCCCCAGAATTGCTGTGATAATCAAGAATCCCCAGTAATATGATAACATCTTTCACCTTCTTTCATCTTTGTCTGACAAAATAACTGTAATGTGATTTTCCATTATTACCTCCACTACCATAAAGGAATAGTAATGTGGTATAATAAAAGCTCTGTATTTTGACAAAAACCAGTACCTGTTAGCTACACCTTATATATAAAAGCTGTACATACATATCTACATGAAAAGTTACGTATAAAATTAATTATTTCTTCTGACATACTACTCTGCTGAAAAATTCAAGTATTTTCATATATTTAAACTCATACAGTTACTTTTGTCATCAATTCTTAAGATGGACAGGACCATATCACAAGACATTTTGTACCCAAGGATAACTTCACAGCCCAGCCTTTATTGACTAGAAAGAATAAGATCATACTAAATAAATAAACAGCATTTTATCTAAAAACTGCAATGGAACATATTGATTTAGTTTTTCTACACAAAGACATACTTTCACCCAAACCAAAGTTTTAAGCCATTCACATTAATTAATATACTGCATCACTTTTTTCAGATAGTGATGAACTTTCTTTATGGTTGAAAAAAGCTAAGATAAAGTAGTTTGCTTTGGTGGCACAAAATCAGCTAGCAATTTGTTCTTTGACTATATATAAGCCTCAGAAGTCAAAATTGTGTATTCTACACTCCTTTTTATCCACTCTGCCTATGGAACTATAGTTTTATCATATTTCAGCTACTCAGCTGGGAATACTTATAAATTAAGCTCATTGCCTTGAAAAAGAGCAATTTTAAATAGAATACCCCCTAATCACGATAATTCTAACTCTTTTTGTATTTACTTCTACTATTCTCTATTAATTTTGATAGTTACAACTATTTTCAGCTATTTAAACAGAAGGGTTGTGGTCATTTCTCACAGGTTATTTATTCCTTCTCAATGAGATAGAAAGGACTATTATTTCTTATCTGCAATACTGCAAGTTAAACCCATCTTTTTTTCTAAAATCTCTTCATAAAACGAGTCATTATAGAGCCTGTCTTTAAAAAGTAAGTGGAATAAAAATAGTGCGTTAACCAAATGTAAAGTCCTGTACCCCCTTCTATTCATGATTTTTTTTACCTGTATTTTTCTCAATAAAGTCCATGGATTCCTCACTGGCACTAAAATGACTGGAAGTTGCTTTTTTCTCTGCGTCCTGTTCAACATCAGATCCAGTGTGAACGGATGAGTTCGTACTCATTGGTGACCGTGGCATATCTGTCAATGAAATCCTACGACCAGTGCTACTGCTCAGCATAGACTTGCTCATTAGAATCTTGGGCGACGCCGTCATATCGAAGTTCAGTTTGATTTTCTCTTGTTTGTCTGTCTTTGCAGTTCCAGCAGTTGGGTTTGCAGGGTCTAATAACATTTGGTATTGATTGTTGGGAGTATATGGTGTCCGGAAAGGTGCGTAATTAAATACTCCAAATTTTCTACGAATGTTATCAACATAAACCTCCATTTCTTGCATTGCACTATTGAAGATGCTTTTAGTCTTTTTCACAGAAAAAGGAATTTCTTTAGACATGAGGTAGCAATTATTTATTGGAACCCAGGCCCTATATGTAAAACAGAAAAACAGGATATAACATAACTACATTTCACACTATGGACTGGCATTGGCAACTTTTGTGCACACACTAATTTATTTTAGCCTAATCAAAGTTATGTACACCTCAGATTGCTTCAAAGGACCATCCCTGATGCCTTCTTTTAATAGTTCAGTGTTCAGTTTTGGTAGTAAACTGAGTATCTTCAATTGTCACTAACTTCTTTTATTCTACCCAGTAACATGTAAAAGCTGTATAAACACACTGGTGAAATAGGACAACATATTCCTAATTAGAACAGCCTACGTAACTCTAAGACAATCAATACTGAACAGTCTTTCCATCCATCATAGTTAGCAGAAAACCAAAAAAAGCAGCTCAGGAAAAAAATACTTCACAAACACATTCTTAAAAGCTTAATATCCTATTTTACGCCCCACCAAACTCCTCAATGTCAGGAAAAGTTCTATCAACAAGTATTGGACAGATTCTACTTATCATGAAATGAGGTAGACTCTAAAACTATGGCTTCCAAGGTACTAAAATACCAGGAACTTTGACTTAATTATTTCATTGCCCTATACCTTTTTTCTGAACAGTACATGTTTTTATAACTGTATAGGTTTATATTTTCAATTCATGATAAATTAACTTGCATTCACCATGGCTTTCTCCATCTAAGTAGAGGGTTCACAAGTACAGAAAACTTCTTTCAGAGCAAAACTGGCATCTTCAACACAGATTGTATTTAAATATTTTTTAAATATACAATTGTGTGGTTTTCCCCATAGTGTTTAGACAACATAGACAACGTTATTGACCTCTTCCACCCTTAAGAACTATAGTTCTCTGCAGCACAAAACCAGACACAAGAATTAACTTGCATATTCACTGAGATTATATACATATTAATCTTAAAAACATGTGACAGATTCTACAGACATCACGTAAGAAACTAGAACTGCATATGCTACAATATTATAGTTTATTAGTGCAAACGTTCAAAAGACATGATTCAAAAACTCAGAGCACAAAATTACAAGAAGAAATTTTCAAGTACAGCCAGAGACATCTTTTGGTTAAATTCCCACCTGTCGTGTTGGCCAAAGAAACGGGCATCAACTTGCCCATCTTTATCCCTCAGTGCTTTAGCAGGCCAGAATGGAAAGCCCTTGAGTTTAGCCCAGACCAAAGGGTGGGGATTGCTCTAGAGCAGGAGGCAAAAGACACAGTAAGACACAAGCAGTATTACCTTCAAATCTGATAAATGACAGTATTTTTTTTTAATTATATGTATTACTTAGATTCAATAAAGACCCAACATGTAAAAGACACTGGGGAAATATAAGATTCGATTTAGCTATATACTTGATCTATATATAATAAATCCTGAGAGAACCTAATAATTAAAAAAAAAAAAAACCTTAACTATCTCAATAAACATATTGTAATTGCATTTTTTTATTAATTTATTAGTCCCCTCCAAATATGTAGCACAGTGTAAGTTAGCCTAGGACCAATCTTTCAAATTCTCTAATTTCATGTAAATCCAAGACAGAAGTTGGAGTTACACACTTCTACTTAAGAACCTTAAGGAGTCTTCCCAACTTTGGTGCAGTATTAAACAAAACCAGAAAACAACCTATTAATAGGTCATGAAAGAAAAAATCAAGTCTAAATTCTCAGATCCACACCTGCAGAAAGAGACATTCACATTTCAGAAATCTTACTCAAGAGTCTCAGTACCGCGTGCAAGCCCAGACAACCCAGGTGCAGGTATCTTACATTTGAGGGCAGAGAAGTTGGTATCTGGTTGCTGACCCTCTTCACAGTTATTTCTGACAGAACCATTCCTTGTGTGAAAGCACACAGCCTTACAGCTAAACATCTTCAGACAGTCTCACCCCACAAAGAGCACAATGAGCAAGCACAAGCTGCTTGGTAAACTCCAGCAGCCGCCTTTGACTCAGTAACCACTGTGTTTAAAACGACGTGGGGAGAGCAAGCAACAGTCAAACCCGAAGGGCTGGTTTAATATATTAGCTAGACTACCATAATCCTTAACTTACACAAGGCTCACAAAACCAATTATCTCGTTTTTGGCAAGCAGCTAAATAACATTCCGGACATACTTCAATTTCATTCATCTGAAAAGAAAAACAATTATTGGAGAGCTTAAACAGAGTCTGAAGTGTGATCAGTATTATTATGTTAGCCTGTCTAGTTTGTTAGCATCATTTTCCCCACAAATTTGTGGTCATAAATACACATTTACATGCTCTGAAATCAACACTGGTTTGAGTGACACCCATTTTGTTCTACTCCTACAACACATTCATTCCAGTTAATAAATCAGACATATATTACATCCCTCTTCAAATTCTATGCTACTGTCATTTGCTCCAGTCAAAAAAAATACATTGTTTCATGTTGTATTTATTCTAGTGATAAAGAATTATTTATCATCATTTCTTCCAGTGGCAAAAATATAACTTCAACTGGGCATATAATTTCATAAGTTCTGCAGAACAAAAAATAAAGTATTTTATTCCTTATGCTTATATTATATGAACTGGTTAAAGTATCAGGCTCAGGTTATATATGTATTTTGTTCTATTAAGAATTGTTAAATTCTCAGAATTTATGTGAATCAGAAGATGTGGGTCTATTTTTCCAGCTCTAGATGTTCATATAGAAGACAGGTGCCTGTATGCAGAATCCCTATGTCCACTTTCTTCTCTTCCCACTCCACAGCTTAATTATAAATAGCGAATATCCTAGGGGAAGATTAGCAATACCCTTACCAAAAATCATCCTGTAGGCCATGGATAAATATATCTAAACATAAGAAAGCCTACAAAAAATGTAGTTATGCACTACACACATTAGGAAATACATATTATTCAGTCATGAATACATAAATTGGGAAACAAATACCTCATGCTCACAGATTTTGATGATGACTTTTGCTGTTTGTGTCAATTTGTGATTTCCTAAGAAAACAATAAAATGCTTTAACCAAGAAAATTATTATGCTAGAATTACAATAAAATCAATAGAATTTACATTTAAAAGCATTAAATACAAAAGAGAACATCTAAAGAGATGATGTAAAACACGTATGTATAAACTACCCCCTTGCGAAGCCAAAGGTGGGGGGCCATTTTGAACAAGATGATGTGGGTTGGAACCACACAATCTTTAAGGCCCCTTCCAACCCAACCTATATTGTGATTCTAACTTATTTGATTTTTTATTTTTTTTTTAAGATGGAATCCAACATGGGTTAGTTTTGATCCTAGGTTTATGTATGATGGTTGCTAAAATAAAAGAAAAATCTCTGTGTTTAGGCAGTATGGTCATTAACAGTAAGATAATTTCAGTGTTCGCCAACTAGAAGTCTAGACATTGCTCTATGACCTTAACTATTTCAAAGTGTCATATTTTAGGACATAAAGTACGTATTAATACTCACCCCCATTGTAAATAATGCAGTTGTGCAAAATCCATTTGGCATCAGCCAAAAATGCTTCAGTGCAACCGTACATTTTCTTTTTAACATTCTGTAAAGAAAAAAATGAAGAATGTATCAGGAAACAAAACCAAGTAAAAAGTCACAACTTCTGAACATTGTTTTCAATCAATAAAACCGACTGTATTTACTGTAAAAATTATTATTCTAAACATTTAAGAATCTATCAAATTCAGGGTGTCTTTTGACTGCCCTGAAAATGCATCAACTGCCTAAATTAACTCTAAATGTTGAATTACTTAGATCAACATCTTCAACATTTCCAAAAAACGTAGTCATTTCTTGAAGGAGTGTTAAATTCGATGTCTCTTCAGATAGCTGAGCCTCTGATTTCTTCTACTGACATATTATCACTCTGCTGCATCTTTATTTCTAAATTTATACAAGACCCAGAAAAAAAGTATTGGTCATAGTACGTAAGACAGGCCATTTGACATTCAAGTCTACTCACTGGTAAAGTCATTCAATTAAGTAAAATCAGTCACATGAATGTTACACCTTTATACTATAGAGACATCAACCTGCACTGTAAGGACATGGAGAATGAAAATTTGCTGTCTCTTCTCCAGGTCCCAGCACAAGAAAGCTCTGCAACACTTCAGTCTTTGTTAAGCAGCAGAGAATGGAGGACTTCTTCATGAGTTTAAACTTTTACATTACTATTTAACTGCGAATGGAAGTCCCATTATCCATCTCTTGACTGTTTCTTTTTTCTTTCGCACCTCAGGTGCAGTGAAGATTACAGCATTTGTTGCATGATTAGTAAGAGTCTGGAATGACTTCTGGATATACACTCAAATGGTCCCAAATTAATGGGCCAGTGATCCATTAATAGCTTACAAACATGATGATCAAATGCAAACTCTGGTTAACGAAGTCTTCCCACAGGATCATTCCTAGAATTAGATGAATTTATGTAGGAGGAAGTCAACAGTCTAAGCTTGTCCCTTTCATACTGTTTTTCCTGAGCATTTTCAGCATACTGGTTCAGACAGAACAGTTCCATTGGCATATGATTGTTTTTATGCTGTAACTCAACTGGCCTATAAATAATTTCAAATCTTTCTCCCCCTCCCCACTCCAGAAATCTTGATAATAGCAATTAAACTCAAGGGAGCTTCCTCCCTTAGCTTCATACAAACCTTCTCTAATGTACAAAGGTCCATTGGATGAAAGATATATTCTGCATAATCTGGGTGTTGATCCAGTGAAACTGGCTTTTGAAATGGCTCTGTCTGTTTGGAAAAATTAAAAAAAAAACCAACACACTGCTTATTAACACTGACCAGTTTCATCAATGACACAATACTCTTTCTAACGCTACTTCCAACTGTGACATCAGAGAAAATAAAGGTAATTATAAAATTTCATGAAGTAATAAAAATACAGGTAGAACAAAAGGAACTAAAAGGTCTCATATAACTGATTTTTCACATGGTGGAAGTAATGAATTGCCAAAGTTAGGGTGTTTGTAAAATGTATTGTTATTATTTACAGCAGGGTATTTTGGAGGAGAGTATCAGATAAGGCTCAGTGTATAGCTTTTAGCAGAATAAAGACACTAAATTTCCGATTCACTAGACTCACAAAAATACTACTTTTTCAGACTCTCATCAGAATCATATTCAAAACAATGGTGGCTTGGTAATGCAAACACATTTAAACTTTTATCAGTGGGACTCTACATTTTGTCTGCTAACGCAGAGGGACTGTAATTCTTTGAACACAACCAATTCAAGGATTCAGGTACCAAAACAACAGGTTATCAGTAAAATGCCTGAAAGGCAAAATATCTCAATAACATTCATTAAACA
Source organism: Scolopax mira (assembly GCA_004320125.1). Taxonomy (NCBI): domain Eukaryota; kingdom Metazoa; phylum Chordata; class Aves; order Charadriiformes; family Scolopacidae; genus Scolopax; species Scolopax mira. The sequence goes on along the minus strand of BJBW01002202.1, from coordinate 145,582 downwards.
TTAGCTTTCTAAGCACATTTTTAAAACACTTTGTGAATTCAATATAAACAAACACTGACACTTTGCTTCTGAAAAGCAGCACTTAAATCTTGTAAAGGCACCATCCATAATAGGACAGTATTTACTGTGTATTACACTCCAGAGCAAAACGATTCCAAGAGCCAAAATCTGTCAGTCCTTAAGAATAACCTTCCCAGAAATTGTCACTATTGTTCTGCTAAATTACTTATCATGGAGAGTTGCAGAAAGCTCATGATTCTGCACATCTGTTTTTCCCAACATATTTTGCTGTAACAATGCAGGCACAGAGACACTTTCCCTACTCTAACTCCTGTGCAGGAAGAAGGCAGCATCAAGACAACCCTTGGTAATTTATGACATCATATTTGATTTACAGTTTTCTTCACACATGTGAAAACTAGGTAATGCTTGCATGGTGAAGAACAACTGACCAGAATTGTTGAAAGTTAGAAGCAAGAATGAGTGAAAGTAGCATTTTGAGACGTGAATCTAAGATGTATGGAGATAGGCCCATGTTGGAGGAAAACCAATTTTTCTTCCATGATACAAATTCACAGAGCAGCAGCCTCATATTGTGTGAACATTAATAGCATAGTTTTCACCACACTGAGGGAAATTTCTTCAGTGTTTTAGAAGTATATGATACAACTAACTTTTGTGATAAGAACATTTTCTACTAACAGACAGAAGCCAGGTTTTCAAAAGGTTTAATCAATAACATAACAGTGTCTGTGCCACGTTCCTGCCCAGAGAACTGTACTGGTACGAGATCATGCCTCCTATTCCCCCGGTATCTCAGAGACAGCATTGTCTGCTTACTGTCAGTGGGAAATCACCATGTCCCACATTACATTTTCACTACACCTATTGAAAGTACATCCAGAAGTTACATCAAGGAACTACATTTTCAATGCACTCCAAAACAGCATATACAGCCTAAACTGCTATGTCTATACCAGACAGGTGGCAGACCGCATGGAAGCTGTCACACACCATCTGATAAAATGAGCCAGGTTCATAATCCACAATATGAAGCAATAGTCAGGATTATGACAAACATATGATCCAAGCATTAAAAAAAAAAATAAATCTTCCTTACCCCTGGCTGTTTCATTTTCTGTAGTGCAAACTTCAGTAAATATGATAGCTGTTCAATGGTGAGCATTGTCATAGCTTTACTCTGTGTTTCTATGCATTCTGCGACTGTGATTTTCTAAAAGTTAAGGTTAAAAAAATATTTTGTTAGCAAACATTTATCAGTAAATTCTCCTCCACTGAAATATTCTAGCATTGAAATGGAAGATAATTATTATCTTACAAGAAATTAAACACTTCTAATGACCCATTTACTTGGGTTTTGTTCAGGTTATATACATAAAAAGAAAAAAAAATAGAAAAAAAAGAAGGGAAAAGACCAGAAATTATCCATCATCTTCAAGATCACACAAAGTGAACGTGTGAATACATAAAATTTCCAAATACAATGCAGGTTCACAGTAACATGATCAAATAAGAAGGTCACCTGGTCTCTAATACAATATAAAAACATGCAATAAACCACTTTGCTTTCATTAAGGATACTTTGATGCTAAGTATTCTCTCCCCAAGAATCATTGGAGAGAAATGATTAAATTCTTCCTCAACCCTGCAAAAAAAAAATAGTAATAAAATACCCACTTGTTTATATAGACCTTACAGTGCAATTTTTTTCTGCACTGCTGCAGAGCTGATCAGCCCACTAAAAGAAGCACAAGTTAAATTAGTCAAAATGTTTTCAGAATTAGAGGTGCCTGATGAAGTGATCACTCTTTGAAATGGTGCTTTCTCTAGAGATGGAAACACAAAAAGGAAGTTGAAGACCCATGGTAAGAAGGCAAACACAATCCAGGTACACACAGAGAAAAAGTGGTGAAGCAGCAATGGATGCTCCGTCTTCTGTACAAACTTATCTAGCATCTTTACCAAGAGGCAATGTAGGAATAAATCAGAAATATTTCAGAATGCAAAAAAGCTGCTTATATCTCACAAACAAGAAATCCACTTGTATCAAACTAACCTCACATTCTGGGCAAAACCAATCCCCCTCTGGTTCCGCTGTCAGTTTCAGACACTTAGCATGATAAACCCGAGGACAGAGTTCACAGCAGAGGACTTGGCCTTCCCGATGACAAACCCAGCAATAGAAATCATTCCGTCCATCCTGTGGTACAACATCAACAGGGTCTGTGGTGAGTGGCTGCTTCATATAGTAAAACGGACCATGTCTTAGTTCTGACTGAAATGTAGGCAAGAAAAACAGGTTTGGTTTCAAAACAAATTTGCATTTTTTCAAATAATAATATTCATAATAATATATAAGCAAACAGCAGTTTATAGCGTTTGATTAACATTTATGCAAGCACAGTATCTTAGTCATTGCACAAAATCATTAATGAAGAGGTTTAGTTCTTATTCAGATGACAAATGCCAATTTACAATCAAGACGGAAAATAAATTTTTATGTCAAGTAAGGGCATCGAGTGCAAGACATGGAATTCAACAAAAGTCAGTAAATACTTATACCTTCAAGAAAGAAGTATTACTATAGAAGCTATTGGGTTCTCTAAACTCAGAATTCCATGGGGCTGTGCAAGCTAAATACTGCGATATTTAGTGATGGCTAAACCTGGGACAACTGAAGAAGTTAGTCCTGAGACAAGAAGTTGAACACCATGCAAATCTGTTCTAAGTTGCAGCAGTTCACAACTTGGTGCAATGAAGCAAGGCAGTGCTGATTGGGATTAATAAAGCAAACTGTAGAGTAGGATGGCAAAAGAGCCAATTCACATCCTGAACAGCCACTTCTGCTATGGAAGCAGGAACAGGGAGAGATTTAATTCACCGTTTAAATGCACATCAGAATTTAAGACTCACAGTCTCCACTGGTTTTCCTGCACTAGAAAGCACAGAACCACAGAATCTTAGTGGTTGGAAGGGACCTTTGAGATCATCGAGTCCAACCACTAAACAGTTAACTTTGTAAACTGCCTGAACTAGTCTTCAGCTAGTTTAGTTTGGTTCTCAGGTAATTTTGGGTACATTCTACACCATTTACGCAAGTTTTTAGACCCTTGAGCTGTCACATGCCCCCATGACTCATAGAACACTGCAACCATATGCACGTTCCATACCTTTGCAGCATCCTGTACAAAATTAGTCACACAGGGCATAGATTAATGTCACCAGAAACAACCAGCGTGCCAGCTTGGACAGTGATATTTCTGGATTTCTGAAGTTATAAAGGACAAGGTCTAATTATTTGTATGAATAGAGGACTTTCAAGGAAAAATTAGATGATGCAGAAGTGACAACCCAGCTGAAGATGATATATCTCAAAATATACCAGAGGAGATATCATCTGCAGTTATCTAACACTGTATAATATTTTAGGCAAAGAAAGGACATTACCCACAAACATTCCCAAAACATTCTGCTACCTAAAATTCACAGTTTTAGTGCTTTTCATTTTCTTTTTTACAGGTGCTACAGCTATTCAGAAGTTACTTTGTTCCTGCCACAGGAGAATTGTGCAAAGTGTTATTTTCTGTACTCTCTGTATATGACGAAATAATCCTATAACATGACAAGGCTGTCAGAAGGAAGGTTCTATGAGATCCTGTGGAATAAGAGGGACAGCATAAGGCTTTAACTACATTTCAAATGTATCACTACTACAATCATTCAAACATACAAAGGCATATAGTAACCCAGACTGAAGCAGGGGAAGTTGCAATGTACAGAAACATGTTTTCTTTGCAGCTAAAAGCACCACAGCTGTGAGACCAAACTCTCAGCAGTGGATAGGTGGAGATGCAGAGCTATGGGGCACTTCCTCGACTGCAGATAAAGGAAATGACCAGAAGAATTTTATAGATATTCTGACTTTCAAGTGGGTATAAGCAGTATATCCACACTAAGTTCCTAAGAACCAAAGATGCTGCTTTAGGACAAGTATAAAACCTGGGAAACTATTCTGCTGAAATCAGCTCATAACATCCAGACTGAAGAGAATCCATTTTTGTTAAAGCATGAGAAGAATTAATTTTCTGTTCAAGGATGCTTATATCTTTTAGACATCTATCACCTTATTTTGTCTAGCCAGGTTTAAGAAAGTAAGTTGACAACTTCCATTCCATTATAATTAACCAACAAAGTGTCAGAAGTTTCTGATTTTGAAACTGTCTCAGCTACATTTCTACAATTCCATAATCCTTTTCCTGTATGTCAACACTTCAAATACCTGTTGGCACCATTCTGAAAATCTGTTACTGCATCCACAATGAGTAACACAAAGCTTCATGTAACCATAACTTTAGTGACAGTATCTTGAAATACTCGAATATTACACATGTAGAATATTAAGTTGGAGGTTTCCAGTGGTGATATCACATCCCAAAATGTCTTTATCAGCCAATCAACCACAGCTATCAGCTACATTCTACCTGAAACTTCACTTCAGAGCAAACCAAGTACCTGTGTCCTCGGCTCAAATCTGTTCAGCAGCAAAAGAACCTTTACCAACTCCTGCTACCACATAGAGCAGAGTTTTGCACCTACTCTACAAACAAGCATCTGGCATGCCCATTTCAATTTTACATGCAAGATAACATTGAGTTAGAAACAACTAAACAGCTAAACAAAACTAAACAGATGATATTTTCTTGCTATGTAACAAATACAGCAAAATAAGCAAGCCTGATTGTTTTTCTTCATTAGATACACAACTTTATTCTATCCTGTAATATTTCAGGTCTGATATACCTGGAAAATAGGAAACAATTTACTGAGGGGAATGTATCAAGTTCATCAACTGTGATTGTGTTTTCACATATATTTTTAAATGCAGAATAAAACATGGAAATTAATACCCTAAGATTCAATTCCATTGTTCTTAAAATTATCTCTACACTGCACAGTCAGAAGCTAAGACTTCAGTGGGGTAACATGTCCCCAGTAGAAGTCCAGATGTACATAAATTTATATAGCCTGCACTGAACTTCAGTAAAAGCCTAACTGGCCACATTAAACTAGTACAAGTAAGCCTACACATGCTATTACTAGACTTCCCAATTATCCTTAAATAAAACATGCTTGATACTGTAGGACTGCTCTCTGGAAAGGCCTGATTTATTGAAAGCCTTTACTTTCTGCAGTGATTGGGAATTTCATTTTCTTTCTTAACCAGTGTAATTGTACCAGTATAATATTTAATGTGGATGCTGTTACACCAGGAAAAAGTGCTTTGAACCCTCAGAACTTAATCCTGTGTTTATATAATCCTGACAAAATACACTGACACACAAAAGCACTTGGAAAAATACATTGGCATGTCATTAAATTAGATGAAAAATACTTTCGGTAAGGCTAAAGACTGCTTTCATGTAATCTCCTCCAAGATGATGCAGGTGCTTTGTAACATTTGCTATTCAATACTCTTCATACAATTCTTTCACTTGCATCATACAATGAATCAGAAATTGTCAAAGTCTTCTAGACTCAAATTCTTCTAAAAACTACAACAAACGCTCTAAAATGTGTATTCAGAAGAAACTGAAAATCTGGTTTCATGAAAACTGGAAAGTACTGTCAATGTGGGCTTTTGATTCAAGTAATTTGGTAGGAGTGTACATTGCCCAGGATTTGAAAGGAAGGGGAGGGAATCTGCTGAGTACTAAGGAAGGAGCTGGACTTTTGCTAATACCTGGCAGTAGGACTGATGGCAGATGAAGGATTTATACATTATGAGATCTTTCTTAATCTAGGATATCACACCACTGAACATTTATTCCTTTTTAATGCATTTAATTAATAACAGCTATTACTGTTGTTGTATCATTATTATATTTCTTCATCATCCGTTTGTTCAAAATTGCATTTATTGGTTATATATCATATGAGCTCTGTGAAATAAAAAAAAAGGACACAGGTGGTCTTTCTCATAAAGGTGTAAAACAAAAATAAAAGAACATCCAAATCGAACTTATGATACCAACTTCTACACCCACTGCAATAAAAAATTAATATCCTTTTCTTAGAGTACAAAAATGGAGCTTTCTAAAGAGGAGAGAGCTCCTGATCAGCTGGCTCTCCATCCTTCATTGTTTCATAGTATAGCATAGCAACACCATGACTTTTCTTACCTGCTCTTTATTATTACTGTTCAATAGACCAGGTTTCTTTTTCTTTTTTATAGGACTTGTTGATGCATCTTGTGGTGAGTGACCATTAGAGGAATGTGGAGGGCTGGGAAATTTCCTTTTTTGTGCTGTGCGTTCGGCAGACCCAGGATCTGTAACAGATACAAAGAGTGCATATCAATGAGAAACACATGAACAAGATCATGCTTTGTCATTCACACTCCTGCACTGAACAGAACAAAAATTCTCAATTGTCTTTCATCCAGCCTCTGATGAAACTGGATGCACAGACTTGCTGCTGTTAAGTGAATTCTCAATATGGTAATTTATATTAAGATTAAATATGGTTTTCTTTTCCCACACCATTCTGGCCATTCATCTTGTGTCAAATTTTAGCATCTTCTAAAGTACAACAACAATTATTTCTGTACTTTAGCAGAGTGCTATGCTAATTTATGTAATACACTTCAAAAGCAGAGAAACAGCATCAACAGTCCCTGACAGCTTTGCTTGTGTAACTTAGGAATACAAGCAAGAGAAGTTAAAACATGGTAAGAAAAAAGTTGGTTTTCATAATTTGTTTCTCATGTTTAAATATACTTAATGAAATATGTCAATAGAAGAAAGGAAACTGTCCTACAGTCTGAAAATAAATATGCTACCTCAAATACCTAGTCATTTGTAATAATTGCTAAATTGGACTGTAAAGAGATAAAATTAAGACAAGATTCCCAGTCAATTAGTAACTTTTGACAGCAAGACACAGCAACAAGCAGAAAGTGTTACAACTTTTTAGTGTCTCCCACAGTCAGAACTCCCACATTCAACCAAGTAAATTACAATAGTCATTTAGTAATTCACAGCTTCCAACTATGCCTGAAGTTACTATCCAAAGGAAGGAAGCTGGCAGAAGGGAGCATGTGTCTCAGTCGCTCACAGATTGTCATCTTAGTGTAAACTCATCACACCAGCAACTTAAGCAGCCCTGGTGGCTCTGAACCACATTTTATGAAACATGCAGAAAAATCACTGTTTTGTGATCAATTCATTAGAATATTCAGAAGGAATTATTTACAACTTAAAAAAAGTTAATACACTTAAAAAAAAAAAATCACTGACAAGCTCATCAGAAATATGCTAGATAAAAATAAGAGCATTTGCAACTTCATTTTCTCAGAACAAAATTTAGATAATTCCTAATGAATATGGAATGTTCAGCTCAATTACAAAGAACTTACTGGCATTTTTGAAAAGAAATAAGCATGCAATCAGCTGTAATAGACCATCTTAGATCAGTGAAATCATCTTGACAAAATCTAAGTGAAAGTTCAAGGGAGTTGCTTAGCATGTTTGATTTTTCATTAAGCTTTCAATGCAAGCAACAAAACAAAATGATAGATAAAACCATAAAGATCAGAAGTCATCAACAACTGAACCCTCCCCACATAGGGGAGGTAACTTCCATATTTTCAATCCCCTTCTTGTGCTAATGCAAACGATTTGTGGCTGCACACTAAACAATTGAGGAATGAAACCTGTCTAAAAAATAACTTCTTTCTGACCAATTTTTTTCTCTGCCCCCATTCACTGTACAGCCACAAAAAATGCTTTAATAGATTCAGTGAAATAATTACACTGGATGGGAACAGTTAGCGAAAAGGAAAAATGCTGCTTTTAGTATTAATGTCACCTTAAAGGTTTTTCTGTCAAATAACAGGTTTTGACAGCAATATGACAGAAACCAGAGGCAATCAAGGAACTGACTATGAACAGATTACTTTTTTCTTCTGTGAAAAAGGGTAAATGTTACTGATGTAAAAATAGGAGTGATACACAAAACATAATCTTGGCATGCTTGCATATATGCTTAAGTTTATTGAAAATAATACATTATTTAGTGGAAAGAGTGAAACTATGTCAAGAAGCCACACAATTATTAACATAACAAAATGTTTTGAAAAAAATATGCTGAACTAAGCCAATGCAATGTAGCTGAGACCGTTACAGTTATTTGACTTGTTTCAATTCAAGTGTATCTGTCTCCCACTCCATTTAGGCCAAAACTTAGATTCTTTTGACAATACAAAGAATTGCCAGGTAAGGTACAGGTAAATGTGTGAAAAATATAATGTCTGCTTCCTCCCCTCCTTAAGCAATTATGACTATAAAAATCCTAAGACAGCTACAACTATGCTCACAGGTATAGTCATAGGGGGGTTTTTTTCAGTTTAGCTACTTATGCACAGAAGGTGGCAGAAGAACTCCTTGGGCTGGCACATGCTTCATGTATCCCCAGAGAGCTGAGCCAATACAGCTATCCTGGAAGAAACACTGCAGCACCAGTGTCAGCTAAACCAAAACCCACAACTTAACCAAAGCGATCGAACCTAAAACCAAACAAGCTCTGAATTCTTCTTTTTTTCATTAAAAGTAGAACAGAGCTTATTCAGCTTGGGAATTGTTTGCATTCAGAGTGATCAGCAAAACCAGCATCATACCATATCTTTTCTCATCTTTCTGTCACCACATGGCTCAGAACAGCATGTACAATGTAAGTCTTTGTTTCTTTATTACGGTTTGTAATTCTCAACAGAGACTTTCCATACATTCCTGAAGGCACTGTATAAGAAAACTATTCTTACTGTGAAGTGCTGACCATGCCTTAATCCTTGTTGTCCCAATGCAGAGAGATCTGCAGAATTGTCTCTCTCTACACCAAACAACATCCTCAAAATACTTGCAAGGATCTCCAATCCTGCATTTCTCTCCAGCAAATAAAGTCCCCGCCATAACTCACTTAAGAGACTTTGGCTTTTATTTCCAGACTGTAGATATGGAAGCACAGCTTAAACTAGGAGAGCAACAGGAGAGAACAGTTTTCTGCCCTTTGGCTTCCATTTTTAACTCCCAGGCACAAAACTGCCACCAGGGAAACACACCAGTTTCCTTTCAACTCTTGAGCTTCAGATTGTGGGGATTACAAAGAAGCTTTCTGTGACACTGTGCATTGTGCCTCAGCTCCAAATATGAAAAAAGAAAATCAGGTGTAAATTTCCTCAGCATTGGCCTGTCCCCATAATATGATGCTTCTCACTTCTAAATGTTGTTTCTTCCTAAACTAACTGATTCAGGGTCAGGAAACGGGTTAAACTGTTATTAGCTACACCAGAACTGAGTTACAATTCAGACACAGCCAAATCCAAACCACACTTTAACAGAAAAGATACTGAATCGATACTGATTAAACCAATCAATCACACCAAATGATCACACAGACATATATGCTTGGTTAAGTGATTTCAAAAACTACCTAAACTAGTGTAATTTTCTTCTGTGGTTCAAGCCTGAGCATACAAGGGATTTTCAAATAAACTAATGGTGATTCATAGACAACATTAAAAAAACTGACCTGAAATATACTTTTTTTTCCTCAACTGGCAAGTTACTGAAATGCACAGAAATTTTCTTGAAGAAATGTAAGATGTAACTGGAAAAATGAAGAAATGCACAGGCATTTTCTTTCAGATTTAGTAGTGCTAGTGGAATAGGCTAATAACTACCACTATATGTTGCCAATTTATCAATATGTGAGGGACCTAATAATATGAACAATCCTTTCAGGGAACCAGTTCAAGTAAAATAAGAACGGCAGCACCTACTTAAATTGAATTATCATTTCCAATTCTAATTAAGATAAAAAATGCTCAAGTTGCATTTTGTGTTCTTTCAACAGCAGTGCCTCATTTAGTACACACTGCCTCTTCTTCTGCTTGGCTCTTCCAGCTTAGTGTACAACTAACAACTGTGCTGTGAACCAGACCCAGAAATTTACCCCCCATTAAAATAACCTGTCAGGAGGAAAGTTCATTTTTAACCTGGATCACTTCCCCAGTGTAGTTTAACTTATTATTTATTTATTACTTATTATTATATTAACTTATTATTATTTATTACTTCAACAAAGTGAAAAAAATTTAAGAGGGAAGAAAAAAGACCAAATTGCAATGCAATAACTTGGTGACTAGGACAGTTACCCACAAGGTGAATTCAAGTTTCTGCTCCAAAATGGAACAGCAAGAATTTGTATAATCTCTTTTATATCAAGTAAATGTTTTTAAAAAGGTGTTTAATGAGCAAGAACAATCTCACTTTGGAGATTAACGCACCGTGCCAATTTGTCACCAGTTAGTACTTATCTCCCTGCTTTTTCTACAAAACTCTTATAATATACTGAGCAAAGCAACCTGAACCAAACTTTTCAGATAGGCATCCACTCATGCATCCACTTTTCTAACTAAAAAGGCTGAGATCACTTGAAGTTACTCAGCACTTAGAATGATAGTAAGAAATGTTCAGTGTACTAAATGAAGGGCATTACAGTAAAATAATAAATAAATATTTAATTGATAAACAAATTGTACTAACTAATTAATTTGCCAAGCAACCTTACCTGAATTATTTCTTGATTTTTGAGTGTGTGATTTTGCTTTCTTAGCATTATTTAAAAAACGTTTTCACCACAAGTGAAAAAACAGACACCTGAAACAACTTTTTTAATTCTTATTAAAAGTTACCTGATTTTACATCACTAGATTATCATTAATCACTCTATGAGTGCCCTCGAAACCCTTCCATTGGGGACCAACAAGCTAACTTGAGCTTCACCTGAAGTTTAAAATCTTGGAATCATGGAATTGTCAGAGTTGGAAGGGACCT
>BJBW01002202.1:0-134658 GCA_004320125.1 Scolopax mira | reverse complement strand
AGAGATCATCTAATCCAACTCCCCTGCTAAAGCAGGAACACCCAGAGCACATCACTCAGGACGGCATCCAGACAGGTCTTGAAGATCTCCAGAGAAGGGGACTCCACACCCTCCCTGAGCAGCCTGTTCCACGGCTCTGGCACCCTCACTGAAAAGAAGTTTTTCCTCATATTTCAATGGAACTTCCTCTGTTCCAGCTTGAGCCTGTTGCCCCCTGTCCTATCACTGGAAACCACTGAAAAGAGTCTGGCTCCAACATCCTTCAACCCACCCTTTAGATACTTATAAACATAAATAAGGTCTCCCCTCAGCCTTCGCTTGCCCAGGCTAAAGAGCCCCAGCTCCTTGAGCCTTTCCTCATAAGGGAGAAAATGACTAAAATGTGACTAAAGGTTTAGTAGCTAGCTCACAGGAGACAGACTAAAGCATACTCAAACCCTAAAACAACTTAATTTCACACTTTCCAACTGTTTTATAAGTCAGAAACATATTTTTTTAAACAGAAAAAAAAATAAAAAAAGCTTTTCAACATGAGTTGTGATAAAGATGGTAAAATTTGCAGTCATTTTGGTTTTCCAGGAGCAGACACAGCAAAGCATTTTTTTCAGTGAAAGCATTGAGTCTTCCAGGAATAGTATCAAATATCAGTAAACTGAGACTTTATTACACCAATACAAGTTTTCTGTGATATAAGTCAGTTTTTGTTATCTCAACGCAAGTGGGTCAAACATGCAAAATTCTAAATGTTTCCAATTAGAAACCTAGTTCTACGCAAGTTAGACACTCTGCAGAAGTGTTAGTTAAACAGAGCCAGCCCAAGGCTACTTCTGTTAACATTCATTCCCAAGCCCACGTGAACTTTTTATTATGACACAAACAGTTCTGCCAACATTTGGTGAACCAGATCAAGGAATTAAATTAGATGAAATGTAACAGAACAAAAGAACAAAAATTTCATTAAAGCAGTTTCATGAAGAATTAATTTGATGGCTGTAAGAAACAGCTAGGCTAGCTTACAAAAGAAGGCAGCAGTGAGAGAAGGTACAAGAATACAAAGCCAACTTGAAGACTGATTAAGTTGTCATTACCCCCCAGAAATGAGTATGCCTTTAGAAAGAACAAAAAAAAAAAAAAAATGAACAAAAACCAGAAACTGACTTCCATCTAGAGGGTCACTTCTCTCTTCTTTCCTCCTCCTCAAAAGTTCTGAATGCATGTACGTTAAATGGTCGTGAGGGAAATCGATGAAGAATTCTGAGAGAAAAAGGAGCAACACTAACTCCATTGTCAGCATTATTACAATCCAATCTGAAAGAACAGGCTTCATTTAATAATTTACATGGATTTCAGAAGTGTAAGGTCTCACAGTTATATTTATTATCCTGAATGGTTGCTAATAGATATGATTTTTCAAATCCATTACCTATAATACTATAGCAAGCTTAATTACCTTCAAAGCACTTACCAAAATCATGGACAAATCTGTTAGAACTTATACTGAACTCTGAGGCATTTTAATCTCATGCCAGAATTTTGAAATATGATTCAGTTGCAATCGACCACTAAAGCCCTGTTTACATTCCAGAAACTTCAACTGATGCAATTAACCCAAACCAGTTGCTTAATGTAATAAATAACAGAGGTTAGCCATGGTTGTGTAAATCCTGATGAACTCCTACTGCATTACAGTTTTACACAAGCGCAAAAAGACACCATTACTTCTTTCCTCATGGCAGGACTTTGGAAAAGCAACACTTCCCAACAATTTGCAATATAAGAAATGTAAGCTGTTTATGAACTAGAGCCTGGCTGCAGGGGGACTTGTTGCCCCAAGGCACTCCTGAAGACCCCCTGTTGATTACTGAGTCTTGACACTGGAGATAAAGCCTGGGGCTATATTACTGTGCGCTGGAGGATTCTCAAATTACCTTTCACATTGGAGAGAGAAGCTCATCTCTATGAGTGAATGAATACTTGGTAACACTGCACAGAAAGTTGATAGACAATATACTATTATGAAACTGTTACAAAATACATAACGTATTCTGGAATTTCCATTTTACTAGTCATTTTGCATTTATATTCTTAGTATCCGAACCTTTTACCGCTGAGAGAAGCCTGCTAGATCGAGGTCTTCGACACAAACCTGCAGCAATGCCAAAGCTGTAAAATTCATAATTCTCACCATTAAGGAGTAGTATCTCAGTATATGATTTTATGACAAGCTAAGCTGTCACTGATGGGGACAGGTCTGCTCCTAGCAATGACATCTGCCCAACTCCCTACTAATCTGGTTCAGGAAGATAAGCAGGTAGAAAACCTGCATACCCAAACCCAAGTCCTTAACTGACTCAGCAGAGGACTGGCTAAGAGCCAGCAGAGATATGAAGGAAATGTAGGGGATGTATGAAGGGAAGAAAAGAGTTAAAGAGCTCTTTTTGACTAGTCATGAGACAGGCAATGGTTACAGTACTAGCTGAAACATATGAAACCTACATGGAATTCCATTGGCTACCACAGCTAACTAACTACTGTTGTCAAGTAACATAAACTAGCAGAAAATTAACCTGAAAATTAAAAAAATAAAAATTCTTCCCGGTTAGTAGGATGAAAGAGCACAGTGGAGAGTTCGCTGCCGTCCAAGGAGAACAAACACAAGTGAAGAGAGAAATGCAGCAAACAACAAAGTTGGTTATGCTGCTCTGGAACCACAACCTGGAAATGCTCAGAAAAATTCTCCAGAAAGCCTTGCAATCCCCATCTTGAAATATTTAATAAACAAGGGTAAAAAGTAGGCCATAGGGCTGGAACAGAAATATAACAAGATGCTTCTGTCAGACATGTTAATGTATCATATGCAGAGGACAAAATACTATAATAATCTAATCCATGGGTTTTCTCCTTTGCTAAACAGCAATCCTCTGCTGACTCCATTTTGTGTTTTTGCACTCTTTTTTTTCTCTTTAGGCTGTCATTTCCAATTTCCAGTTCTCTGAAGCCTTATATCTTCCTGTTCTGATCAAGAGAGCAGTGTATTTTAAAACCTCACCTTTACTAAAGCTGAACATGCACAGCTTATTAACAGATCTAAATTATCACTGCTCCAGTAACTCTCCTTTTTCCTTCCCCAGCTCACCAGGTGTTTGTCCCCACAACATTTTGCAGACAGACACTTGGTGTGTAATTGTAGAGTTAATCAGTACATGATTCAGGCAAAAAACAATACTATAAAAAACTATCAATTTTCAGCTAGGTCAGATGCTTGATATGGCTTCCTATGCAACAGCATAAGTACCAGTGCCAGCCCAAGAAGTGTAGAAAAATGCAGCTGCAGATGAGTGTGGAGGTCTGGAGAGCTATAGACTCACTATCACGTATCACATTATAAAGTAAACAGCGTCAGCAATGGTTTTAAGCTCTAGTTTCATTACTGCCTAACCCTATCTAAATGCTGGCCAACAAAGCTCTGTACTCCCTGCACCCAACTGGTATATTCCTGCCCTCTCTCTTACACCAGTTCTGGCAGCCTACCAAGACATTTCAGCACAGAAAACTATTCATGTTTTACGGTTCAGTTAGTTTCCTGCCAGTTTAGGTATGGAAGGAAGTGGATAAAACTGCTGCATCGAGCAGTTTGACCAGCTTAGGCTGCTTTGAAACCACCACCTTACTTAAACTGATTCAAAAGGCCTTGTTACAGATTAAACAATGCATGTTTCAGTTTAGCTTAAACTGAACTGCAATTGATTTATAGCAGTTAAAATTAAACTGCTTATACCAAAACAAGAATGTTCATGAAGGGGCTAACTGGTTTTAAAGCAATTTTAATTTATTTTCCTACAACTTTCTTTAGACATGGCCTCACGTCAGCTGTACAAACTGCAGCACAGCAATTAGACTATGAACTTGCAGCTTCTTCAGATCAAGTGTGAAGTTATACAATACCACTGATTGATCTCCTGCACAGGCTTCTCAGACCATCAAAAAACCCAAACAAACCAAAAGCAGCTGTATGCTTCCCTTATGGGTTGTCTATATAGGGCCAATTTCCTCATCTACACCCTTTCTAAAACATATAAAGAGTAATGTTACAAGAGGAAACATTGTTACCACTATCCCACCAGTTTAGAAGGCTCCTGCATTTTTTCTCTCTTATGCCAGTGTAACAACAGTTTTAGAATTCTGGTTTGTGACTTCTCTGCTGCTCAGACACATCACTGAACTAAGAGAGAAACTTGTCTCAATTTAAATAATGAAGTCCAGAAAGATGAAGTTGAGCAGATCTGTAATACTTGGTGCATGTGAATAATGAATAATTTCACTTGGTGCATGTGAAATTCTTATTAGTACTAATATGTGGGCCAAAGTCTTTCTAAGGAGAAATGAAAGTGAGATTTCATGGGCAGCTAAATGCATTTAATAACCTGCTTTGTCTCTTATATGGAGTTCTCATACTGTTTTCACAAACTGGTCACTGCAACAGCAGAAAAATGTTTCTAAGTT
The DNA here is from genome assembly GCA_004320125.1 of Scolopax mira. NCBI lineage: Eukaryota > Metazoa > Chordata > Aves > Charadriiformes > Scolopacidae > Scolopax > Scolopax mira. Next base: position 130,155 of record BJBW01002202.1, on the reverse strand, counting down.
GGTTAGAAGTTCAAGTGGTGGGGGATCTGACAAGCAGACCAAAGGAAGCGAGCAGTGGGAGTACAAAGCTGGGAGCTTACCCCATTCAGTGGCAATCATTAAAGCAACAAAAAACAGTTTACGTTCTGCTGGCTTATAAAACTGAAATACAGAGATAAGTAAACATCAAAAGCAGTCCAGTGATGGAGACTGACATGCAAGACCAGAAGCACAGAAAGGAGAAAAGGACAGGGAGAAGGAGAAAAACGAGCAAGCGATTTTCTCCTGAGCTGCCAGATCAAATACACTACCTCACTTAACCCCAACATGGTAAGGGAAACAAGAGATTTGCTCTCTGTTAGCACAAATAAGACCAAAATGCAGCTTTAAATCATATTATCACCCAAGCTACCTCATTAAAAAGAAAAGGAATGCAAATGATCTGTGCCATGCTTTCAAGACAATGACACTTGCGCATTCAGCGTTAACTACTTTGCTGTAGTAGAAAAGTGAAGAATTCCTAGGAAAATTAGTATTCATTCCTGTAGGAAATACTACCTTATTATTACTATTGCTACTGCTACTTTCTCCTATATTGCAAATCTAAAAGTACTTTAAAGGAAGCCAGGATAAACGAGATGATATATGACATAAAAGGCTGATGTTTTATTATAATTTAATCTAAGTTAGTTATTCATGCACCAGAAATAAGGGGGGGAATGGAGGGGGGAGGAGGAAGGCTTATATGTAATGACAAAGTAAAAATTAAAACACTTTCTAACATACAATAGTAATTGTAAAAAATATAATAAGCCTGATTCTTGTCTCAAGAGCAACTTCATGGTAGATTATACAGTTTCACTATCCTGGTTACAAATTATATGCTGGAGAACATAGATGAAATATTCCTTCTTACTCACCTTTGGATCGAGTGGAGATATCCATCCCCTCCACCACCTCCTGCTCTGCCTTTATTTCCTCTTCAGCCAAGCTGCAGGATTCAAAAAGGTGAATTAGAACAGTCATAGATTGTATTATGCCCATACTTCATGTATAGAAGTTCAACATAACACTGTCAAATACTGTATTAAAGTTTCTGATGAAATGAAAGGTTTGCTGTTTGCCAGACAACAGCAATTTGGCCAAAAGAAGTAGAGAAACAATCCAGGTATTGCAGCACGTGTATGCTGCATGTTATCAATCACAAAGGCAACATTTTCATACCAATGACAGTCTTGTAGCAAGGACTGAAGATTATGTCACTGTATGTATAAACTGTATGTGACAAACAGGAATTTTGTTCTTTGTGGCTCCTAATCTAAGGCCCCTGGAAACTGCATGGACAGATGCCTGCTAACATTTAAACACTCACCAGCATCAGTGAACAGATTAGCTGAAATAACAGAGTTAGCAGTACCAAAGAGCTTGCAAAATTAGAAGGTAATATGCAATTTTAAAAAATATTAAATAAATAATTTCAAGAATTTTGAAACTATATAAGAGAAAACTGAATATTTATATTATAATATTTATTGTCAATGCAATTCCACCAATTATTAACTATAACAAAGAGTAAACAGAATACTGATTGTTATTATCAATTCAACAATTCAATCTTACAGTTTTAACCATTTAACCACTCCTGCCTGGAGTGAATTAAGAAGATGAGAAACTCTATCTGACTTGTTGATATTCTACTTTCTCATAGTAATGCCATTCAAGAAAGTAAGTCAATGAATTTGGCTAGTTAAGTCAGTTTGGGGAAGAAAGGTGGATGGAAGAGGAAAAAGGAACTAGAATGAATATGAAGTTACACACCATTTTGGAGATCTGACTATCGTAGATGAAATATAAAAGAAAACACGATGCTGAAGCAAGCACAATTTCAAAATGATAGACAAATAAGGCTACGGTGCCTGAAGGTCCATTAACATCACTAGAGCACAACAGCAAAGTAGGATGTAGATCTTTTCCTCTACTAATGAGAGTTTGCTATCCAGTGTCTTAATGTAAGTAGTTGTTGATACCAGTTTACATGGATATAGCAGACTCTGAACTACCACTGCTATGGAGTGGACTGAGATCCCATTCAGCCATCCCAGCTAGGCCAAGAGGACAGCTAGAGACCTTTGCTTTAGCAACTGTGGTTAAATCTGCCCGAGACAGCTCATCAGAACCTCGGAAACAACACTGAGGACTTGGTTACATTTATATCAGAGAAACTCTTCAGCCTGACAAACAGTTTCTGTTAGCAGGAGTTTTGTTACTGGTATACATTAAAACAACTTCCTAAACAAAGTAAAATTTACCAGCAGAAGGACCTTTTAGCCTGGTCAAAACGAATCAACTATCAGTGGATTGGGTTGCAATTGCTCTCACTTCTAAACAGGACAGTTATGTCAGCAAAAATTCTAAATACAAATTAACCAAGCTCAGTCAGTATGTGGCAGACCCAAAGGTGAGAAGATACATGAACTCCAGAAATCATTATTCTTTACTTGTCGTTAATATACAGCAGTAATTTACAAATTAAGTCTTTAAAGTCATAAAACACTGAAGAGAAGTTCTATTCTACCAGCATCCAGTCTCATGGCTCATGGACTATGCTGGTAATTTCAGTAGCAAGGAAAAGCACTCATGTGACCAGAATTATGCTAAATGTGTAGCTCAGTTGCCCATGGCACAATGCTTCTCAGATTTATTTTGCATAGGCAGATTAAATGCATAACATAGTTGACCATACTACAATGCTCACCGATTTATTATGCATGGACAGATCAATTATACTGCACATTTGTTACACCCTTTCCCAGAGGGCCTCCAGCAAAGAGGAGCTGGCAGTGTCGCAGACACCAAAACACTTCATGCACCACTTGCCTTTGCCCATTCTCTTTCCTAAGCAATGGAAAGGGATGGGCTCACAGGATGGATTCATCATTCTCTTGCATTGGGGTTTTTTCCCTTCCCTTCCCCCCCTTATAAAATCCTATTTCAGGATCACCAAACTGTAACAAAACTCATACTTTTAAAACATCAAGTATATATGATTACTAATGTACACAGGTAAATATGTAACAAAACACACTGATTCTGTCAAGAATTAAGTAATTTGGCAGTATGCATTACCTGGTTTTAAAATACAGATCCAGTTTCAGCCCCAGTCTAGGACATTCGAGTCTTTACAAGACTCAGGTTGAAGTCATAAGATTATTTTACACAGGTTGCTACTAAAAGGAATGGTTTCTCCAATCCCTAACCTCACGTTCCAGAAATCACGTTCATTTTAACTGAGTCAGGTCTGTGATCCAGCTCACTGTGCAGCTGGATGTGCAGAAAAGAGGAAATGGGAGTGAACCACATGTGGGGAAGGGGGGGGGTGTGGGGGGGAGAGTCATATCCTTTTAGCAGCAGCTCACATTTAAGTTACATTAAAGCAGTCGTAACATTCCAGACTCATCCAAATCTATCGGGTGCCATTTTGTTCAAGTCACAACGTCAGGGAACATGACACAACAAGATACAGTAGTTGTCAGTGTTAAAAGACACAGAATTGAGAAACAGGGGTTACACGTCAGTACAGCAACACAGTAGCAGGACCTGTTCCTACATCCCTGACCCCAGGGGGAGAGGAAGCTTGAGCTGAGAAAAGACGCTCTGCACCCGTGGGCCCAAACCCTGCTCCGTGGGCAGTCACAGCTCAGGACTCCCACATATTAGTTACAGCATATGAGGTTCTTCAGCTCTATATCTTTCTCTCCCCATCTAATGAGTTTAATTTAGGAAATTCAGCCTGTTTCCTCCAACACCTTTTTGAGTGTTCTTTCTATAGAAATAAGAAAAACATTCTTCATATGCAGTTCCAAGACGAACAAAGTACCTTGACTCGACACATCTCTGATACATGACATAAAAGATGCCTGAAGACAGCTTTCCCAAAGATTTGGACTATAAGTGAAGAGTCAAAAATGCAATCACCACTTGACACAAAGGTTCTTACCACAGGAAGCACATATATCCTAATCACACATATGCACACTGCGCGTCACCCACAACTAAAACAGAACTCAGCAATTACCTACTATACTATGAAAACTGAGCCTTAGAGGAACAGATTGCCTTTCCATATTCTCTACTATAATTTATCTCACTCAATCTTTTCAGGGCACAAACATTTAAGCACGTAAGAAAATCACTGAGGCTGTTCTGAAAAAAAATAACAATGTTGGGGAAGAACAGTTAAGTAAGTGTATTAGACACAGCTATAAAAGATACTTAAAATTCACAGCTTTTCAGAAGCATCTCCCATTGTTTTATTTGCTGTAATGTATTATGACTTGCACAACATGACATTGTTTGAATGGTGGCAGCGATGATTGTAGTGGTAATCTTTAAGACTCCAGTTTGTAAATACATGCTAGCAATTCACAGCAAGTTTACAGTAACTTTTCTGAAGCTGACAGATCTTTCCACCTTTGCACCTTCCATCAATATAGGCAATATTCTGAAAAGGCATTATAAAGCACAAACTTCCAAACGCAGAAATTTCACTGGCAAAGGATTTCAAATCAAATAATTCAAGAAAAACAGGTCCCTAATGACAGGTACCTTACTACTACCCACAACAAAATAAAAAGAAAATTAAAACCAGCAGCAAAATAATTATAAACAAGTGTCTAGTTCTATGGAGACAGTAGCTGTGTGATCAAGTAGACTATTCTAGAGAGCTTTATTTTGATAATTCATTTTTGCAGCACTTATAGCTGTTATTTCTGACAGCATCCATTGCTATCATGCATGTCTACTATGAATGTGATGCTCTGAGGTTGCAGATCAGAAATGATACTGGTATATACTCAATTAAGTACCTAGATACAATAAATACTGTATGTCATTCTGAAAGCCACTCTTATTTCCTCATTAAGATGAATGAAAACAGAGGAACATATTTTAAGAACACAATTGAAATTTAAGCTTTGTCAGTTTCACTGACAATTGACTAGAACACCAATTAATCATTTAAAACTTCCCTACTCCCTATTGACAAAACTTACAGGAAAAAAAAAGAAATTGTTTTCTAAAATGTTAAACTAATTTGTTTCATACAAATTATTTTAACATGTCTGAATGAGGGGAGAAGGGGTGGAGGTTATTCCTTTGGGATAGTTGAGGGCAGAAAGAAAAAAAAAAAAAGATTGCAACATACAAGATTTATCGATACTTCAGTAAAAATGCAAAAAGAACTTAGCTGCCTAATTTTTAAATATGTTCTCTATTAACCTGAAGAGAGGGTGAGTTTTTTAATATGAAATTCAGTTTTTCAAATTTCAGACCAGTAAATAAAATACTGACTTTTCTGTTTAGGAAAATCATTCCTGTAGTAGTAGTAGAACTTACCTGAAAAAATGTACATATACAAAAATATTTAAAGTTGCTCTAACCTGTATTAGCTACAAAGAGCAATTAAAAGTTGCAGATGAACTACTGCACCTTGACATTTAACCAAGAAAAACTGACAGATATGGAAAACCACTCAAAACAGCTAATGTCCACATATACAACCTAGATCTACATTAGGGAACAAACACATTAATTTAAAATCAAGAACTATATATTTATAGAATTAATTTTTTTCTTTTAATTAATAGAAAACAAAACATAAACCCCCTGACTTAAGACTATAAGCACTAAAACTGAATTTCATCCTTAAGATAATTCCTGCCTCTCCTATATCACATTTGTGAGCAGCAATTCTAAATAATGATTTCAAAAAACTGCATTCAATAAAAAATTGAAAAAAAAAAATATTTGCATGCCATTGCTGAATAAATAGCAGCTTTGTATAAGCACTCACCTATAACAGTCTCTTACTCATCGGTAGCTATGCTATTTATGCAGGATTCTTAAAATGGCGTCTGACAGCACTGCACTGCCTCATTCCTGTACTGTAGCTAAAATGGTAGCAGTTTATTCAATAACAGTACCTCTTGTTTAAACAGCAGTGCTATATCCAAAGCAAGCACCTAAATATCAGAAATGGTGAACTATGACAAAAGGACACCTGACATCCAAATGTTTAACTAAAAAGGAACAAGATAGGCAGTTTTGTGAAGTCACAGGTTACTAAGGAAATCACTCAATTTTAGACTCATTCTCCAGTTTGAGCACCTCATATTTTATGTTTCCTTTTACAGAATTCCCTGCAAAAATTATCAACTTGTATTAAGCAATTAACATACACAAAATGCTTGTCCAGATATCTATATACAGCAATGTTTAAGCTAGTTACCTCTGATAACAAGCAAAGAAAATATATGTATTTAATTTAAAAATATTTAGGTTCTTTTTAAAACCTTACTTTTATTCAGTGTGCATTCAAAATAGCTCCACAAAAGAGAAAAATCCGGGGACAGAGAGAGATCCTTGGTGTCACAACATCCTTTAAGACTATAAACTATAGAGCTGAGGCCCAAGCAAGGCAACCAGAATAGCTATAGATTTCAGATTCTAAACCCATAATTTAAGTACAATCATATTAGAAAGTAAAGGTTTATACTGGTTAAATTAATGTTAACATCCTGCTACAGCATGGTTTTAATCTCACAGTATGGAACACAGATGCTATGACAATTGGCAACAAAGGGTTAACATAACAATGACAGACAACTTCTATCAAATCAATACAACTCAGTTCCTCTGTAGCTATTTCTAAATTGGACTTTAACCCTTGAATAGAAGACATGTTTCTTAATAAATATATTTAAAACAATAATACAACTTAAAAGGGCCAAACTTGATGGCCTACTACCATGGTTTTCAATGTGTGGTTTGCAGACCCCTCAGAGCCAGTGTACCACTACTAAGGGGTTTGCAGACAATAACTAAGTAAATCAAACCTAATCCAACAAGCTTAAATTCACTCTAATGGGATTCATGCACCCATGGGAAAAATATTAGGGATCCACAAATAACAGAAGTTGAAAATTGCTGTCTACTACATTCCACATGGATAAAGGTTATATTAAACTAGAGATATTTAGGAGGGATATTTAATTCCCCCTGAATTCCAGACAGACAAGAGTGACGTTTATCAATCTTTAATCGATTATACTGGAGTGGCACCATTACTATGGAAAACTGACCCTGACATCATTTTTCAGCTACTGTATCCACATGTCCATTTGAAAACAAAGCAAAAAGGGGAGGGGGGGGGAAAGGGGAAGGGCTGGGTGGGTGGTGGTGTGGGGGAACACGGCAGAAACAAACAAACAAAAAAACCCACCCAGGCAAAAGTGGTATCACAAAATGGAAGCCAGCTCAGGAAGACAAGCCAATCGAAGTTTGTGGCACCTATATAAAGGACTAAATTTGTTATGTGATCTACCTATTTAGGATTTTTGAGCATGGAGTTCCTTTTAGCCATGTAGGTTTTCCCCTACATTTCAATACTCCTGCCTGATGTGAGGGGGGGAAATGTCACATTTGGAGTAGTTTATACTCTGCGTTCTTTTCATTTTCAGTATGTTAAGTAGTGTCATTTGTTTAAAGAAATCACTCAGTTTTTCCCTAGCACTATTTAGCTTCCAACTAAAACAGTTTGCCTGCAAAGAATGAAAGAGGCATGTAGCTTTTTAAAAGCTACTGTTTTCATCATTATTTACAATCCAGGTCACCCCTTTGTTTTTCCCCCCATTGCATTTTTAGTCCAGCTAATTACAAAAGTAACTGGATGTTGGCACTAAATAACAATGGCTAATCATATTCATCCTGGGCAATTTAAATTACACTTTAGTAGCCAGAAAACTTAAAGTGCAATTATACGATTAACTGCTAGTTACATTAGAATAATGGCCATTTGCTACAAGCTGAATAAACCTCAGCTACAGTGCTTCATCCATGTCCTGTCTAATTGTGATATTAACGAAATCCAGGCCTGTAAAATCTTGGGTAGGAAGAATACGTGCTTTTTCCCCACGTCTATCACTTAAACAAACCCCCACATTCCATCTGTCCTGAACAGCAGAAAAATATACAGCACGGAGTGCTTCTTATTATGCAATCTATGGAAGTGAGTGATAACATCATACCTTGACAAAGCACCAAAAATATATGAAATTCTTCAGCTTGGCTGAATTTGCTTTACTGAGATGGAACAAAGATGGTAGAAATTTCCAGAAGGCCTTTCTCAGTCTTGCCACTGCAATTGTCAATCTTTAACCTACCCTCTGCTTCTATTGGCTCAAGGACTCCATGGAGCAGCGCGATTGGGCTGGTCTGTAAAACAACACTGCTGTCTCTACCTTGCCTCAGACATCTTGCTGCAATGCAGACATTTCTTTTTTGTGAACTATAAAAGAATTACATTTGAGTGATTAAAAATAATGAACTTTAACAGACTCACGATGCTATGTTTCATTACATGCACAAGGGCAGCTTATACAAATATGCTTCACTGTCAGCAGCGTGTCTGGAGGTGCAGATTTGAAACAGATCCTAGTTTAACAAAACCTGTGGGAGCCATTTTAATACAAGCTTTCTGATTGCAGATCACTTACTCCTGCTTCCTCGTATTAAACAAATATCATGTTGTGCACTATTTAAGACTGAAAGTAAACTGCTAACGTGTATAAACTACTGCATTATGTCCAAATGTAATTTCTGTTTTTAGCAACTGAAGAACAAAAACCAAATAACTTCTTAGCTATGTTAGCACTTTTATGTATGCTGCAAAATGCACTAAAATCGCATACAAAAATGCTATCACACGAAACTCTGTGGTACAACCCAGCAGTGTTTCAGGTTGCAAACTGAACTAGACATTCTTATAATGTTGGGGGGGGGGAAGGGGGAAGGAATGGGAATCGGGGGGTGGGGGGGTGGAGAAGCTGTTAAGCAAAGTGAAATATTCCAAGTAAGATACTCATACTGGCAAACAAGTAACCACAGGTAAATTGTTACGTTACAGAATGTTATCAAATACATGGCAACCTTCTATAAAAGTTAGCATGTAACTGTGCCTCGGTGCAGTCATTTGCAAAACTAGCTCTACGTTCTTTCCAAAAAATCATGAATGTGTATGGACTGTAAAAAAACAAGTGCAAAAACTATATTAAAAGTATGAAAGAGCATCCTTCCTCTGCTTTTGTAACGATACTGGTGATAACTGAAAAACAGCTTGTTAAAACAAGCATACAAGCACTACAATTAAAATCTTAAAGAGCACAAAATGTTCTAAATTGCTTATAAATCAAGCAAGTTGGTCTGAGATTATACTTTGCATAGTATCAGAAACATATGCTCATTAAGCATTATTTACTTTACTTCATAAGGTCACTTCATTGCTGAGTACTAGCACTTTCATCACACCTCGAAAGCCTAAGGAACAACGAAAACGCGCTTTACCCTACAAGCATGGTAATTAATGATCTATGAACAAACAGCAAGTAGGGTATTTTTCACTGGCCAGAGGTAAACAGGAAGTATAAGGTTCAAACTTTAGAGGCAAATTATCAAAAATATAGTGCATTCAAACTGGAACAGTTTACATGTACAAGTCCCTTAAAATGGACGCCAAGCAAACCTGATTTTTTATATAACTAACCACTAACATTCCTTCATCTACTGGACTAACTGACCTAGTAAAAACAAAATGTTTGGAAAACTATTAAAAATGTTCAGAGAGTAGCATGCTGCTTACTTACCAACTGTTCAAGCACCCTTCTCATTTTTCCAGTTAAGAAGATACAACAGGCTGGCAGATTTGGGAATTGATCAAAAAGGAATTTCTTGAAATAATTACGCAGCATTAAACCAAAAGTTAAAAAAAAAAAAAAATAAGGGAAAAAACCCAGGAACGAACAACATGTACTACTGTCATGAACCACACATGATTTTATATCCTCTGGACTCCACAACACAGAACTGTGGCTGGTACAGTGTAAAACAAAAAGGCACAGATAAAAGGTACATTAGTTTATTTAAACTATGTAAAATAAGAAATCTAACAGTTCAAAAACATTTTCCATAAAGAATCAGATTTGTAAACAGATGTACTGCTGCATTTTATTGAGCAGCAATCCATTTCCAAAATCTGCAGCACAAAAACTCCCCTTTAAAGGAACAAAATATTAACCATACATTGTCCCTCAGAAAGAGAAACACGTTGGATTAATTACTCCTGCAAGAAAAAAGGTTCAATAATAATTTTAAGTTAAGATAAACTGCATAAAAAACATGATGCAACAGCACACCACCACCTAGGCCCAATATCTACAATCTGCCATTAGCACTTTTTGCTGATGTCTAGGTTTTTAAAAATCCCATATTTTCTGAGAGATAACTTATCTTAGCTATTCCATTCACTGTTTAGAAAGGTAAACTTGCCTGTTCTTCTGTCTGCCATTATCCCTGCTTGACTCCCTGTAGGGCAGTTAAATGCATCTGCTCCCTAGCTTCCATTTTCTCTTCAGCAGGCATGTGACACAACAGACAATAGTGCTGGCAAACTGCTCAGAGAGAGAAAGCTTCTTTGGAATACCAGGATCTTGATAAACTCTAAAAACACCATCCTCCTGTGAAGAAGTAGGTATGCCAAGGTTTTGCCAGTCTGCAAAATAAAGCTGTGGCTAATGGCTACTAACCATGTGACCCAAGAAAGCAAATTTAAACAGTTCCAACTTAATAAAGTGCTGTGGTGTGAGTTTTGCACAACAAATCACAGAGAATCACACTCTCAACCCACAACTCATAGGTCTTAGAGAAAAAAAAATGTAAAAAGTAAGGCTTACCTCTGTGGATGCATTGTTAACACAGTGTTATGTCAATACTTATAAAACATGGAGGACAGGCTCTCAGTACTCAGGCAGAAAGGGCTTGGCACTTCAGCTTGATGATCTGTCTTCCTAATAAAAGCTAATCCCGGATTGGCTACTCCGGTAAATCTGAATGTAAAGCTTCAGGGGATTGGCTGAAACACTTCCTGAGCGATTATCTTTGTGCAGCTCTGGCAAGCAGGAGCCATCCTGTGCATAGAGAAGACAGGCTAAGCTAGGCCCGTTTCAGCAAAAGAAACTTGAAAAGAAACCCCAAATGTGCACCCCCCGTATGAAATACACAGATTTTCAAGCAGAGGGAAGTGATCGCGAACCGCCTGCCTGTGCAAATGTGTCTCAACATGCCACTGCTGAAAGCATTTGGATGTTTTAAACCTGAAGGAGGAAGAGTTCACCCAGGTCACAAAAGCTATTCTTCATAAACAAAACACTGGATTCACTTTGCTGGGGCTCTGCAACGTGGTGCAGGGAGAAAGCAAGGCCACGGAAAGAGAGCAAAACATACTGAAAGGGAACATGCACAGGAGGGACTGAAATTAATAACTGAAAATGCAGAGAGAATTCTCCTATTCCAGAATTTAAATATATGAACACCTACCGTAGCAACCATATACCGAGAGTGTGATTTCTTTACACACTGTGATAAAACGAGCCTTAAATAGGAAAAACTTCATGTCTCCTTTTCACAAAAACTATTACACCATTGAATTTGCATTGTCACAGAGGGTCGCTGCCATTCAGTGCGCGCCCTCACTGTTTATAAAAACGCTGCAGAGCATACCCAAAAATACCAGTATCACCCCAGATACTCTACTCTCAAATTCCTCCCTCCCTCTCCCCCCCAACACCCCCTCCGGCCCCCACCTTTCTCCTGCCCAGGCTGTCTGTTACACAAAAATCTGACTTCCGTATTAGTCGGCTGCAGCTGCAGTTTCCTGTCCATTAACCCTGTAGGACTTGGTACTTTTTAAGATGCAGGCCCTAAAAAGCCATAGGTTTCTCTCCTACGTGAGTTGTCTGTCCACTTTCACAAAAACATTAATAGGGCTTCTCACGTGGTTTCGCTTTACCTTTTGTCTTCTTCTGAAATTCTGCAAATGAAACAAAATGAGGAAACGGCATGTAAGCAACCAGTTTGATCTTGGGCCAATTTGCGAGCATTTGATTAAAAAATGCAATTCAGTTCTCTCCCCTAATGCAGTGAAAGCGGGAGGATTTATCATTGTGCCAGGAAGGAAGCAAGTCTTAACTCCAGATGAAGATTTAAAAGGTCAAATCTTTAGAATGGCCCCAACAAGCCTTTACATTTTTGTTCAAACTTTGCACCTGTATTAGGTGCGCTATCATTCTATAGCCATCAACAAATGCCAATGGAAACCACAGATTAAAAGGTGATTCTGAAGCTTGTTACATATTGTGAAAGGGATATTTAAAAAAAAACACAAACCAACCAAAAACCAAGTAGAATACCACAGGGAGAGGTTTAATATTAAAACAATAATTATTAAAGAATGGGCTAAAATAACCAAAGTACAATAAACATTCTTCCAATACAGCATGCAAGATCTAGGATTGTGCAAATCCAACTAGAGAAAACCCTCTCCCATAAATCAAGGCCATTGCAAACAGAATATACACTTCACTCCATCTTTACTCCAGTGCTAATAATGATCCCAGAAACAATCCCCACAAACAAAACCAATGCCCTCCCTTAGCTCCCGCCGGCACCTTGCATGATAGAACTACTTTACCACACAGACCTCTTTGCTTGAGAGCTGGCATGAGTTATAACTATGTAGCTCAGTAAAATGAATAATCCTACTCTGCATTGTCCCATCCTGCATTCAGATTATGTCTTGAGATACCATTGTCACAGGAAAACTGGCAAACCAGCCTAGCACTCTGCTTACATTTTTTGTGTTCTTGCGTTTTAGGCTGCAACAGCGGATTAACAGCCCAGAGTATAAATTCTCATCTCATAAGTAATTCTGGAGTCCCTGCTGGAAGCATTTTCCGTTTTTAGCTCTGGCAACGTTTTTCAGGGCAGGGAGCAGGAAGGCTCATGGATTACACTGGCAGTTTGTTCTGTTTTAGGAATGTAGCAGAAACTAGAGAGAGTGCTGCTATAAAGGGAATCGTACAGCCCACCCCAGCAGCAAGAACACAGTGGAAATGCATGACATTCGAGTGCATATTTGTATCAGTTTTAACAGTTCAAACTATTCAAGATATGTTTCTTTTTAACTGCATACCTAAAGACTTCCATCACGGAGAGATATCACCCCCCAACACACAAACATCCAAATTTTGATTCCTCCAGGCAGCAGATGTGAGGATTGCCAGTCATTAACATTTATTCTCATTGTTTGATTGCTCTAATTAGAGCATTTTCTATTGAAATTTCTAGTTCTATTTTTTTTCTATTTAAAAAAATAAATAAATCCTTATCCCTATGAAGTACAGCGAGGGAACAAAACTAAATCCACTGAATTTGCCAATGCTTTGTGCTAACCAAGAGGCGACTCTGGGAATGCAGCAATGCTGCTGGTGGCTGGGAACACTGCCAAAGGGACACAGGACCTGACAGGGAAAAGCCAGGAGAGAGAAGCAGAAGCAGCCTTAGCAAAGGCCTAAGGTCCTGCCCTCTTGATTCAAGGAAATGGTGGCCCAAAAGCACAAGAAAACTTACATACCTTCAATGATTAGCAAGAACTAAAACCTAGAAAGGGTGTCAGACAGAATATAGCAATTGTATTCAGCCACTAGACTATGCTGCTCATTACACAAAAGAATTCTGTCAGAAATCAGAAAGGGAAAGCTTGAAATATCTTTCTCTTTATTTTCTGGTCCATAGACATATTTTGCAATATGGAAGTACAAGTCTGGTATAACAACACACAGGTACATCTGGAAAATTCACGTGATTTCATCTGATAAATCACAGTGATTGATTGCATGTTCTACTGCAGCTTGACCAATTCTTTCACACAGGAGTGGTGAATTTTTTGGAGGGGGAGGGAAAGAAAGATAAAGAAAACAAAGAAGAGAGACAGGGAAGCCCAAAGCTTTGTTAAAGAGGGAGAAGAGAGGGAGGAGAGATTAGATTAGCTAGTATTTGTCCTTTTCAGTGTCTTGGAGATGTTAAGGGAAAACAAGGCTGTGAGGCAGGAAAAAACAAAAGGCTAAAGAGAGAAACCAAAGGAAGCCAAAGGAAAGATGGAAAGCACAAATTCAGTCAAAGGAAATTAAAGCGCAACCTACTATATTGAGAGTTCTTTGCAAAGAATGCTGCCCACTGTACAGAATCTCCAGGACACAGGCACATCAAGCACCACAGTGTTGTAAGGGACTATATTGCTTAGTATATGCTTGAAAGCCTCAAAATTAAACAAATACCAGTAGGGAAGATATTTGTCTGTAGGACAGTATCAGGGGGGTTGATATGTATCCCTATAGGGGGTGAATCAGCACTGGCAGAGAGGGAATAGTATGTGATGGACCTTTAAAAATTACATTTTGAACTGATACACAATAAGAAAGGGGAATGTCATATTTTCCCAGGATAATAATAACTAAAAAAAAAAAAAAGGGGAAAGAAATTGCATTAAGGGCATGTAGCTTGGTCCTGGATTTCCAAGTCATTGGCTGACAACCCTAATTTCTACAAAAACACATTAAACAATGTAATTCAGTATCTTTCTTTTAAAGTTTTTTTTTTTTCCATTTTTTCCCCTTTATCCTGGATCTGCCAAAGTATCAGTAACTGTTTAAAGACCAGAAGATAAGATTGCCATCTGATACAGAATCCAACAATAAATGTCTATAAAGGCAGTTCCCAGTTTTTCAAAAGTAGGCTGGATGCTAAAATTAGTGAACTAAGAAGGTTTATGATTTTGGAAATTATCAGAAAAGACTGGAGAATATACTTATGCCCAGCAGGTAGCTGATTTGCCCATAAGCTTAAATGGCTCTGTGGCCAGACACTCGTCCTTCTGTATTTGAATACTTTTGGTTGACATTGTTCTGAATCACAATGGTCACTCATTGTCTGCAGATTAAAGAGCTGATTTTGTTTGTAATACACACTGAATATCTCATGCATTATGAAAGTTTCTCTTTGACAGCCATTTTTAGTATGCAGTGCAACTGCCTCATGTACCTTTACTTCTAAAGGAAATCTCCACTCATGTTCAATCATCTGCCAAAAATACCTGGGTGAAAAAAAAACCAACCTTGAGCTCTTTCCTTAAGCAGATGTAGATTTTTAAAAGAGGTGCTATAGCTTCTGTTATGTTAAGGCCTAAGCCCATATATTTCACCCTTTTCCCCTCAAGTTTGAGTCAGTCTTTCCAAGATTTAATACCTGAAAGCTGTTGGATATCCTGTATAAAACAGGATTTTCATTATTACATATTTAAATTATATGTTCTGTATTAAAAGCCTAACATATAATTTATTTCATACTTCATCTGCAGCCAAATGCTTTATCAGTTACCCGGAAAGCAGCTGTGAGACATATGCAGATCAACTGCATGTCAGTCCTAAAGCACATCCACCGGGCAGTTGAGCTGCACCTGTGTGGCGAGCGGCTTTCTCGTGGCCACTCCAGGCCACCATGAGTCCAGGTAAGACCTCCATGAGTCCAACTCACTGTACATGCAAGGCCTGGGAATGTAGGTACCCCCCATGTGAATTAGGTACAAAATCCTGAAAGAAATCGGTGTTTCACCAAGGGATTCTAATGCCCAAGTGTGAGACATCCTGCAGAGAGCACTTATTCTGCCATCAAGGTCCTTCCCAAGAAAACAGAAGGAAGTCACTACTCTTAGGGAATAATTACTTAGGATCAGGTCTGGATAATGCTAAATTCTAGTCTGGTTACTATGGTTTCTTTTTCTCTTCTGATTTTTTTTCACATTCAAGAATCACTTGGTTAACAGTACAGAGATACATGACTTCTGTTGTTCTGTTTTTTTTTTTCAATAAAAGGTGATTACCTCACAGAAGACTCCACTAGCTAAAGCTCATACCAATATGTATGGTAATGTATTACAAACATACTGTTATTACAGTGATTTTTTCCTCCCTCCTAGGCTTATATCTTATAGCAACCCCCTGCAGATTCAGACTATATCACTCTTACTTTTGACCTATTTCCTGGCTCTCCACACACTAAATTTGCAGTTTGGCTTCAACTTTACGGCTCTGCATATTCACACCTTTCTCCTCCTTATCTGCTATTCCAATTGCTATATTCATCTCATTGTTGTGGTTTGTCTCCCACCAGCAAAGAGTCCTTCTTTCTTTTTCCACCACAAATGTGCAGTACAATCACTTTCACAAAGGCTTAACCCATAGTTTCACCACCTTTTTTTTTTTTTTTATAAATCACATATACTAGCTTAAACATCTCACCATTCCTTCCCGCTACAGCATTCAGCTCTGTCACACCTCTAGCAGAACTGTCTATATGGTTACAGGGAGAACAGCATCAGTGAATCAAACATTTACTGTGTTAGCTTTAACCCAGGAAAGGCACCAATTCACAGTAGTTGCCAACGCTGCTGCAATGTGCCCCCTGCAGTGGCAGGACTGAGAGCAGCTCTGAGCAGCTTGAGAAAGTTTAAACAATCACTACCACTGAAAAAAATATGCACTCAAGAACTGCATTTATATTTTCATTAGATTTGTGTCATTAATTATGTTTTCTTCATGACCAATATATCTGTCCTTGTATGAAAGGGCAGGAAGAAAGCAAGCCTTTGAAATATAATCATGTCTCTGGAAAGAAGCAACACATTTTCCAGCTGTGGCTTTGTCTTCTGAAGCCAGGTGAAAGACTTGCCCATAATTAGTACACATTTAATTCACATTAACTAACATCTGCATAAACTGTTGAATTCATTTTAGCTCCTTTCACGATTATTACTTTTCATGCACTGTTGGATTTACAGACCATGTAATAAGTCCTCCTTATCAGGTGACAGAAATGAGAACACTCGTGAACCAAGGCCACTGTAAAGTTGTTTCCAAAAGGGAGGCTCACTGTAAAGAAATCTATACCCACATCAAAAAATGTAATTTTGAAGGGGCAAAACAAATCATGCTGTGTTTATTCTTCTTGCCAATAACATAATAAAATCCAAGTGCGTGTTAATTAGGTACACAAATAAGTCTTAACTATATGACAAGTCTGCAAACTTTTTTTATTAAATGAATTTCAATACTTTTTTTTCAAGCCACAATATCCTCATATGGCACTATGGACTGATGTCAGAGGTTGTATACAACATTTCAACCACATAAGGAGCCACAGAACAAATGCATAGGGGAAACAAATATATTTCTGTATTGAAGCTACTACAGCTCCAAAAAGAACTCAAGCACAAATGTTAATTTACCCTTCTATAAAGCATTATTCTGACTTCTCGTATAATAGTCTTACTTAATCCTCACTTTTAAAAATACCTTGGATTATAACATTCCAGGCACTACAATGCACACTGAAAACAAGTTGTGATGTTGCTCTGCCTTTCAGTGTCATTAGTAATTCAGGAAATACCAAGATATTTCACAGAGGATAAAACAAAGAATTCTGCAAATATTTCTTAAGCAACTCCATGCAACATCCATTCACAGGCAGAAGATAAAATTAGTACAAGGGGCAACCCTTGTTTTACTGTCTTGCTCTCAGCTGTATTTCTCTTAAAATCACTCAGATTCCAGCCCTGCAATTTGCACATTTTTAATCTTTTCTGTGCATTCACATAACTGCTTGTTCTTTCAAGGGATGTGAGAATGTTTTGGGAAAACAACCAATCCTGGACATTAGCACTGCAAACATTTTAACACAGCAGAGAACCAAAATTCAGGGGGGAAAAAAAAAGATTATTATAATTCTGATTTACAGTGCATTTTTCTTCATATGATGGCAGAAAAATACATAAAACACAAAAGGAAAAACACACCAACAATTCTAACTCTAGGATGCAAATCAAAATAATTTTCACAACCTGACATAAACACTAATTCAGGAAGATGAAGAATATGCTTTCTAAACTACAAATTTATCAAACCAGAGACACTATCTGCTCATATGTTTCAGGTCCAGCTCCTGAATAAGACCTTAGAATTGAATGAAACAAGATGGTTAAGTTTCATGTAAGACTTTATCACCACTGAAAGGGGTACTACTATTATTACCAATCCCAGTCCCAGCTGCATATTCCCACTCCTTCCATTGCACTGGATTGATTGTTTGTAGAACCCTGGAGCGAGGCACTTCAATTTGCTTCATCAGCAGAAAAGTCAATGCAATGGTGGAGTTAGAATCTGCAGCCACAAACAGTGGAGGGAGGGAGATTACCCCTTTCAACAGCTAGGGGCACTTACATCACTTCAAGTTGTCTGTACCTCCTGCTTTTCTTCAGTCTCTACTACAAAAATAAAATTATATACAAATATTGGCCAGTTCTCTGGACTTCCTGTGTTCTGAATTCTCAATGTTTCTCACTCATCTACAGTGTTTTGAGTAAGATTAGTTGTTTGCATTCCTGCAACCTTTTAGCACTCAGCCTATTCTTTTTTTTTTCCTCTGTGATAGTCTATATTAAAACAAAAACAAAACCATAAAACACAAAACCCACTGTGCATTTGCAGCAAGCACTTGTGTTTATTTACATGTGTATGCATTTGTTTAGGAACACTTAGATCTTGATGGACAGATAGCACAGTGTAACACCAGAATTTCAAATTGCATTCAAAAAATTATATTGACATTTTTCTCTGACAGTCCATTAGAAAACAGAGGGACCAATACTATGCTCTTTTTTAAGAGCTGAGCAGCATGGCTGTATAAGGCAGGGCTATCATCATAAAATTTTAAATGCAGCTGTCTGTATAATTCAAAATATAATTTAAAAAAAAAGGTCCTAGGTAATCCATGTAATCCATGTATAATAATTAATAATTCTCTTTAACATTGCTTCTATTTTGCAAAGATTTGTAAAGCAAAAGCTGCATCAGGCAATTTCTAAACACCAATTTCTTTGAAAGGTAAGCTTGTCATTCCTGTTTGTCTGGGTTTTTTTCTTAATTAAAAAAAAAAGTCATCTACATATATTTTTACATTATTTTATTCTTCATGTTAAAATATGATAAAAGTTTACATAATCGTCCAACATTTAAATATTTCTACTTTGTATAGTTTTTACAAGCACTTGAAAACAATGTAAATTATTTGAAGGCAAAACAAGTTCTAGGGTGGAGCAACCAGGCTTGTCCTGTAACAAATTTCAAACCTGCAAAGTGTTCCATATTTGTTGTCAAAGGACAGTTTCTCAGACTGGAGCCCTGGGCTAAACATCTCTGTAACTTTGTATATAATGTATCTGAACTGTCCCTCACCTACTTTTGCCTGCAATCTATTGAAATGGCATCCCGATCTTGATTTGGATATTCTTTATAGATACACAATAACAACATTTTCCCCAGATGTTTAGTAAAGAATTAAAAAAACATCTATTTCTACTCACTTGAATACATTCCAATAAAATACCCCTATTACATCAAATGACCAAAAGCTCTTTTCCTTACATTTTTCTGTGGAAAGGAATGGTAAGAACTTCACAGATGTGGTGGTTCCCCGCCCCCCCGCATAGTTGGCTAACTTTGGTAGAAGCGTAGCATCCCCTAGTGTTCATTTATAGATTTTAACACTGGGAAAAAAAAAACAACCAGCAAATATCTAGCTCATACCTAGCAAATACCTACGCATAGCTAGCAAATGCTATTGAGAACAGGTTTTGCCATAGGATTCAATATTAATTTTCATGGCAGGATTTTAGCAGAGAGGCTTCAGTGATCTGCCTGATAACCATAGAAAGGCCTGAGGGTGAAGTTTTCCTCAAGGCACACAGAGGACAAGGCACACAGCTGCTCCACTGTAGCAGCACGAAGAGAAGCAATCAAAGAACATAATTAAATCCATGCACTGGTTACTGTCAAACCAAGACTATGGATGAGCCATCACGTACTGACCTGCATGGCTCTTTCCTCTATCAGCAGTCACCATGCTGGGCCTCCAGAAGAACCCTAGCCACCAGCATTCAATGCCTTCTTAGTGAGGTAACCTTGGAACAATCTGTTCTAGCTTTGATGGAAAAGAAGAGCTCACATACCTCTCGTTATGCTAGAGCATAATCTTCCTCCAGCCACATCAATGCCTCATGTGTAAATTTAATTCTAGGAAGACAAACAAGCAATCGTGAAGCATTTGAAATCATTGCTAAGTCTCAGTCCAGACACGTTTTTGCCATATAAATTAGTTAAATATCTGGTTCTATGTAAACAAATCTTAGTAAACATGGCTAAAAAGACAAAGGCTAGAAGCAAACCGGTTCTGGGATGGTGCAACAGCAGGCAGAAAGCACTGAGGCAATTGGGACTCCTCTGCTAGAATGGATAAGGCAATCGCCACCAGGGGACACCCACAGAACCCCGATGAACATACACTCAAAAGAGCTCTCCATACCCATGACAACATCTTCTGGGGAAAAGGAAGGCACGTGGGTCTCAAAACATACCTCTAAATCTATCCCAAATTACAAGCAGATTTATTCCAAGTTCTGTCAACACTAGATGACCTTCAGAATTAGTAGTCCTGCACAAAGCACATGTCATTTTTTGAGCTTTGATATCTCAAATTTAAATTCAGGTTTGCTATAAAGCTAACTAAAAATCAGGCAGATGTGTCTGAGCTTTTGGGTCTACATTTTTATTCTCATTAAAAGTGAGCAGTTGCATCCTGAATGTCATTGTTTCTGAACTGAGTATATTCTATATATCTTAGAAAATAGAAAAAAAAAATAAATACTGCTTTCAAGTGGTATGGCAATCACACTACTCTAGTTTTACAAGTTTTTCAAAAAAGGACATAATGGCTTAGTTCAAAATACCTGCAGTAACCCAATGGAGATATAATCTACCTAAAACCACCATGCATTGAGCTTAGAGGTGGGATAATTTCCAGTTACAAACATGTTTTTCTTTTTATCTTTTATCTTTATGTTTTTCTTTATATTTTTAAGATTTTTTTTTTCCTGACTGGGGGGGAGAAGCCACTTCACCTTCATAACATTGAGCATATAAACAAAGCATAAAATTCATCCTCCCCTGGATGGCATGATAACATATTTTGGCAAGCTAAACTGATAAAAAAAAATAATTCTCCTCACAATTCTCTTCTTGAGTTTGTATTTTATTGCACTTTTGGGAGTGATAAAGGTCAACAATGGATTATATTGGTTTTTTTAATTGTTTTATCCCATTTTAGAAGACATGCTGCAGGTGATTCCACATCTAGAAAATACCAGTGTAATATGTTGACACACTACTACAGAGACACCAGCTCAGCAAATTTCCATGAAAGCATATTATATACTTATAAATATTGACTTAGGCAGAACAATCCTTAGAATGTTAAAAACACTAATGGAATTTATTCACACAGATAAAAGATAAAGAAGCATCAGATTAAAAAAAAAAATATTTCAGTTCCAATTATTCCTACTCATTAGTTTTTCCTTGACAGACTACTTAATGTATTAATGTATGAATGAAATAGTAGTCTTTGCATTGCAGGGTCATCTATTTAAATGTCAGTTTAATAGCTTATTATATAAAACCCAACAGTGAAATCCAGGACCTATAATCTCCAGTGAGTCCAGAGTTTCACCCAGGACATTCATCTGTTTTTTCAATGCATGGAAATTATAGACTTTCCAGGACAATAAAATCTTTTCTAGGCAAAATTATTAATGTATCTAAATCCTTCTTGTGTCTATTGAGTAAGTTGTGAACAGTAACAGTTAGTAGAAATGTTAAGTTGGCAGAAATATTGAAAGGAACTGTAAGAGTTTTTCCAACTGCAGTCCCATATTTTATTTTTCATTAGGTTGTTTCCTTTTATTACTTTTACTACTTTGCAATTATCAATTCTTTGGTTTTTTAAACAAAATAATTTGCAAAAGTATTAGTCTGTCCATTTAATAAATGGAAAAAACATGGAAGGGTAAAAAAAATTACTTCCCTGTAAATTACAAGCTGAATTCAGTATTATGACCTGAATGATCAGCTTGGAATGTAAGAAAAGGAAATACTGGGTTGAAGGAAAGAGTGTGTATTCTCTCTTCCTTTTGAGTGCAAATATCCAAAAGCCTCTGGAAATTGTCCAGTATTTCCTTGGCTAATCATAAGATGTAGGAAAAAGGCCTTAAAAAACAAGCCTTTTTCACTCCTTAGTTAAACTATATGCTACCTTCAAGCCAAAATAAAAAAAAGTTAGGTAATATCAATTATTAGAGATTGACAGGTTTGAAAGGGAACTGGGGCAGAACTAGGACTTCAGTTTCAAGGCCCATTCTGTAACAAACAACACACACTGGTGCAGCACGGTGCTATTAGCTGGAGCACACGGGCACACGCTCTGTGGGCATGGAAATAATACTGCACCGGATGGGACAAGGGCTTCTTTGGAAATAAGGCTAATACTTGGGAGTTCAGCAGTCTAAAAAATCATTCTACAAACCTTGCCTAACAGCTTGGCTGGGATTTGTAACAAAATAGCTTCACAAAGCAGCCCACCTCTCCAGCCTGTCCAGGTCCCTCTGGATGACACCCTGTCCCTCAGGTGTATCAACAGCAACACACAGGTTGGTGTCATCTGCAAATTTGCTGACAGTTCATTTAATCCCTCTGTCTCTATCATTGATATTGGTCCCAGCACGAACCACTTGTCACTGCTCTCCATCTGGACATTGAGCCATTGAGTACTAGACTCTGGATGTGACCATCCAGCCAATTTCTTATCCACTGAACCGTCCACCCATCAAATCCGTACCCCTCCAATCTGGCGAGCAGGATGTTGTGGGGGACCATGTCAAAGGCCTAACCAAGCAAAACCCAAGCAAAATGCTTAGCATAAAGAGAATATTTTATGAACGTATATACCAGAAATCCTCATTTTTGTACTTTGCCTTGTAAAAACTTTATAAGCACAGACAGCAAAATGAGCTTAAACACCTCAATCCCTTACACTCAAGTACTCCTGGGCGCAGAACAAATCGAGGAAGATCATCCTCACTTTGGTAATACCCAAATGATACCTCTTTCACTCTTGCCATATGACCGTAGCCGAAGACCGCAGAAAGAAATCACCTATACATTCTAACCTGTAAGTCAAACAGAACACAAAGCAAGAGCAAGATTTGCCTACAAGTTTGTCTGACACATCATCATTCCAATGGCTGCCCCAATCTCACTTTTATAATGCTTTACTGTACACATGTCCCTCTTTTCTTCTCTTTTTCCCAGTTTATTCTTTCCTAAGTAATCTCTCCTCTCCACCCCAAAGTACCAAAAGAACACAACGAATGTGTTTTGATGCCATTGCACTGCTTACGGGGTATCTTTCTTCCCCACAGTGTCTCTGTCTTGTCTACTTGATCCTAAATTCTGTTAGATAGAGTCTCTATACTATTCTGTGTTTATACAATGCCCAATAAAATATTAATTAATTACAAAACACAAATCTTCACAGTCTGTTAACACACAAAAGCAAACCACACAGCCAATTTGAATGTATTTGCCTTGTGACTTTTAAACTGGGTTTACTCACCCCATGGCAATGACTGGATCTTTTTTCTCCTCTGAACTTACTCAAATTCTGAATTAGCTCTTCTGGTGTAACTGAAGCACAAGATGGAGGAGTCATTCTTGGCTACTTCCATGGGGTCAAGCAGATCTCTGGTTGATTTCTACAACTCTGCAAAACACAGTAATCTCATTTTGCTCTCTATATAGCAGAACAACAAATCAACAAAACTTAATAACAGATTAAGTATTAAATCCTATGCAGTTTTTTTCTAGCTGGCTCATGGGATATTACTTTCTAATTTTCTGTCAGAAAAGTGGAAATCTTCCCTTAAAAAGAGGCTATGGTTTTTTTTGCTTACTTTTTCACCAGAAAAAGAAAATATGAAAATAAGAATAGCTATGTTGGCTAAGTTCGCTTGTGTAAGGATATGTAAGACAACAGAAATGACGCAGTGGGCTGTATGTGAAATGGACCTACATATAACACAAAAATCGTGGAATCAAATAAATAAATAAAGCCCCACCACCCTTGAGTCTTTAAACCTGAGACTTAGAGCTTAAATCAGACACAGAATTATAAACCAGGCAAGAAAGCGTGTTGTCCTTATGTAGGTTGATTCAGATATGTTTCCAAACATTAGATAATCTAAATTCTAATACATGAGAAAAAATACATGAGAAAAAGTAATAGAAGTATGGTCTGTCTTCATACGCATGAACACTGCTTTAAGAAACAGAAGTTACTTACTTTCCTAAGACAGAATTCAGCACACTAGAGATTTATCAAAAAATTGTATCTTACTATACAAAGTAAGTAAAAGGGGCACTACAACCTTAACATCGTACTGTCATCAACTGCCAGAGGAGGAAAAACAGCCTGACCACACGATTCGAAAGAGTAAAATCGTGGTCTACGACATCACACCTTGGTTTTTTTTTTTTCCCTTGCCTCCTACAGACAACGTTTTACTGCAAAAATAGGTTCAAGTCTTTTGTCAATTGAAATAACCAGTTTGGAGAACTGTGGTCTCCTCTTGAGCACACAGCATATGTCTATACTAGAAATTCAAGCTAGTACATATAGAAGAGCAGAAGTCACTGCCTAAGTCCTGAAGCATACACTTGAACGCTACTGAACTAGTGTAAATTATCATTTTTATTGTCTCATATCTCATTGTCTAAATTGTCAAGTCTCATAGCTAGCAAATTTGCCTCAAGATTCATTTTGTTTAGATAGTGTAATTACTAGATTAATTATGAATCTCGAGTAATGTATTAAATGTTACCTTGGCCCAAAGAAAGCATGCATCTACATACGTGAGTAGCAAATCATAGAAGCTATCTGCCCCTAAATTGCTTTTGTTTTGTTTCAAAATAAAAACTCAATGTTACTTGTTTGGAACATTAGCAAGTATAAAAGCTGAAATTTCTAAGGAAAGCAGAATCACTTAAAAAGCTACAAATGTAGAAGCTATACAAGCATAGAATAATTCTTACAGCCTTACACTATGGATCTTCTAGAAAACCGTATTCCCAGTCAATAAAAATTTAAGGTAGCTTGCTCATTCTGATATGGTACAAAAAGAAAGGTATAAATTGTATCAGAGTATCATATTCTGGGCTACAAAATGATGCTCAAGTTCCTGCTTCTTGGTTCCCACTCCTATTCAGCATTACTTGCCCCTTTCTCTAATACATTCCAGGAAGAAACAAAACTGTTTTAAATCATGGTTAATTCTCAGCCTGGATTATGTTTGTAGCTTTAAAAAAATAAAAGATAAACAGCAATTATGCTAAATAATTTTAAAATTCTTTCAATTTATTTGTTTCTTTTTCATAGAAAAATCAGCCATGATTTGTGAACAACTTAGAAGTATTTTAATTCCTTGTTTCAGCAGAGAAAAAGAACACGCATGGCAGGTTTTTTTCCCAAATGAATGTCACAAATCACACCTGTGCTCTATATTAATTCTTAATTTCAAATGTAAAAGACAGTATCTGAATATATGAGCTTTACACTTAAAATAAGGGTGGGAAAAGGACTATGAACATAGCCAAACTCAACAACTAAGCAGAATGTTTCATGCAAAGCAAATTCAGGTACACTAAATAATAATTTCAGTGGCTATTAAATATGTAATAATCAACAGGTAGCAAAACTACTTTACAGCTGGACTGAATTTTAGGTCCTGTGTGGCAGCTGGGCCCAGGCAGATCCTCTCCTCCCTGGAGCCAGCTGAGGCCACACTCGGCACAGCCAGACACTCGCTTCACAGGCAGAACCTCATTTTTATTTTCTCTTCTAACTCTGTTCTCTAGGATGCCCTACCACCCTCTGGTCTTCACCCTTTCCTTCATTAAAAGGAAATGGGGTTTTTTTGATAAATTGGTATGGCTTTTGCCCAGAATTTCAGCTAGAGCTAGCAGATAGCCAGGCATCCAGATTTTTAGAACTTCAAAGCAATCTAAACCCCCTTTCTCCCCATATTAACGGGGAGAGGGGAGGAAGGAGTATCTCAACAGCTTTTCAGCTTCTATCTAGTCGTAGGAGAGGGAGCACAGCTCAACTCTGGATGAGGAAAACGAGGAGCCACTTCCCATCACCACGGGAGGCCGCAATCCTGGGACTCATGAGGAGACTGACGTGCCTCGAAGGCTTCGTGAGAACAGAGCTACCTGGGTGCCACCGGGGCTGCAGCGAGCTCAGCCGGCGCAGAAACCAGCCCCGACCGAAGAGAACCATGGCCGGTAGCTCTAGCGGCGGGAATCCCCTCAGCCCGCAGCCACGACGGCCTCCTGAGGAAGCCCCACCCGCCCGCTCGCCTACGTGATTGGCGGGAAACCCTATCACTCACACCGGACCCTATCTCCCGCCACAAGTGCCCAACTGCCTCAGAAGCACCGACTACTTGAAAACCGCGCTTCCTGGCCACCTAACGATTAGTTGCCAGAACTGCCAATCGTAAGAGCTCTTAGGTTTGATTGGCTGGAACCCGGACGAGGGTGGGCCTTTTGGGCCGGCGTTGTTGAGGGTGCCTGAGGTGACGGTTGTGGAGAAGCGGGACGGAGGTGTTGCTCCCCCTTGATGGGGCTGCTCTGGTGTGGGGGTTCTCACCGCCATGGGGCCCCGCAGGAAAAAAAAAAGCCCGGCGGTGCTGAGTTACGAGTTCGTCATTCAGAATCACGCCGATATCGCAATCTGCCTGGTGACATGCATCCTGCTGGGGTTCATGTTTGAGGTACCGGGGCGAGGGGGCCGGTGGTTGCCGAGTGGAGCAGCACCTGGTCCGGCTGTGGGGCAGCCGCGGCGCCCGTGGCTTCCCGCTCCGGAGCTTCCCCACTACACCCCGAGGCTTCAGCCTCGTTGCCGGGCGGCTCTTCCCCAGCCCCTCCGGCTCCCTGCGGGGTTGTGTCCCTGTTTCGTCTCTACCCCGAGATCCAACTCCGTGTCTGGGCTGTCATTCTGAGCGCAGCAAGTGTCACCGCTCTCTGTCCTGCCCCAGCCCACGTACTCCCTAGTGCCACCTCTCCTGAGCTCCTGCTCTCACTGTGCAACCCCCTGTTTTACTTGCCGCTGCTGATTTGCGGTTCTTCTCTCCCCGCCTCCGGTGTTCCTGCACCTCTGCGCGTATTTCATTCCTAGCACCCTCCCTTAAGTTGCCTTTTCCACAGTTCCAGTCTCCGGAGCCATAAAGCTCCTCGAGCTCCTTTGCTTAAAGCAGAGTTGGTTTATGTCTCTTTATTGTGTCTATTTACTTTTTTCACCCCTCTGTTCAAAAGTCCATGTGGTAAAGTAGTTAGAAAAACTATTACAAAGCGGTTTTCAGAGACTGTTTCGAGCATGCTTGACCAGGTAGTAGTTAAAAACTACTCACCGTGCTCAGTCTGTTGCTGCCATGGGCTCAGCTCCCTAGCGATGGATAAACTGAAGAAACATGCGGGATTAGACAGTTTCATCCCAATTTCTGAATTCTTTTTTGCCTTTGTATCTGAAAGTTATCATAAAGTTTATTTCCATGTGCAAGCTGCTTATTAGTTTCTGGTGTAATGGATTAGGCATCTTCCTTGGGTGTCTTTTTCCCGTTTTTGGGACAAAAGCCTTGTGTGTATGTTACTACATGAGTGTTTTGTGTTGGTCTTGAGTATGGGATAAGGCTTGGTAAATAGAGTTTAAGTTCTGGATAGACAAATACTTTACTGAAATATTATTGTTATTATAACTTAAATACTTCACTGAAATATTTCAATAGTTCCCATCAGTTGTGTAAGATTAAAAATCACATTTTAATTTAGAAGTATTGTGAAATTCTGAGATAAAATACTTACATTTGCATGTTCTTTTTTTGTTTTTCCTATGTATTTTAGCTCACTTCTGCAAACATTAAAGATACTGTCCAGAAATAAAGTAGAGAACATAGTTGTGATGGTCAGTGCTTTTCACAGCATTTTATGCTTACTGTGGTTTCAGATGCATCTGTTGATGACAGATTTCTGCTGCCCACTTTCTAATGTGTAAATTAAACTTTTTGCAGTTGACTACCTGTTGAATTATTTGCTTGGGTTTACACGATACTATAGTAAATACAGGGTTTTCTTTTCTAGGTGGCATTCAATTGCCCATATCCGTGAGACCATCCAAAAAACCAACAAGGATGTTAAAATTACAAAGGAGCATTAGTATGTCATAATTTCAATTATAAGAATTTCTTTAAGGGGAATTCCTACACATAAGGTTGTGTATTCACCTTAATTGTACTTTCCCAAATCTTAGATTTGATGATTATTATGAGGTCTATAGAAGTGCATAGGGACATGCACATGTAAGTATTTTATCTCAGAATTTCACATGCACTTCTTCATAGAATCACATTCTGATTCTAACATGCTGAAAAGTGGCAGTAAAATTTTAGTGTTAACTGTTATTTTCTTTTTTCTTCATTCTCCAAATATTTTATGCACCCAATCCTATTCCTATTCTTGACAACAGAGTGGGCCTTGTCTTCTAAAGAAACCTTTCTTTTAGTACTTATGGTTCTTTTTAAGCTTCTAGTATCATCTCAGAGAGTTTTGTATGTTTTCTCCTAGAACAATTTACATCATCTTTGTGTCTGTGGCTGTCCTATTTTACCACAGAATATCACTCCCAGCAGAGTTAAAACACTTGTGCTTCATGATCAAACAGAAAAGCTAACTTTCTGGGCTCTAGTAAAGATCCTTAACACACTCTTCCCCCAAAGAGCATAAGGAAAAGCTTATTCTCAGGAAAGCTCCCTGATGAAAAGGATCTGCTTGGAGTTACAAGGTGCTGCCTGAATGCCCTTCCACAAGGGAGATTGTTGCTGTGGGTCCTGAGTGATGGCTTACTGAAAGCAAGTGTGTTGGTTTTAGTTGGGTGCTGAATGCCATTGATACCTGTGTAACTATCTGTAGCTTTCCTGTCTTTCCAGGAGCAGTTGGCAATGAATTTTTCACACTTTCATTCCATGAACTTTTTAAGTTGGTGCTGCTTTGGCTGCTTACTATCCTCATCAAGCACACAAAAGGACTTCTGAGCAGTGCAGCGTGTTAGGAAATTCATCTGTGTTAAAATGAATAGGGTTTTCTCCTCACTCCTGGTTTCCTGTGTCAGTTTTAACTTGTACCATTTTCCTGTTGAATTCACCACATCAGTATCTTTGATGGCACGAGCATGGGACAGAGACAAGAAGCAGCTAGCAGTATAGATAAAGGCAGGAATGCTCCTTTTGATGGTACTGCTGGCTTATGAAAGGTTAAATTGTTCATAGAACTGCAGTGTCTGAAAGTCAATTTTGCATGCCAGAAAAATTGGTACTTTTGTTTTCCTTAATTAATCTTCCTCTTAAAAGTACTCTTCAGTATTATGACTCCTCTGCTACTTAATTTCGCAGGTGTGCTCCCAGTGTACTGGAGTGATTTGCCTTCTCATGCCTTTGGTTTTTTGCTACAGAGGATCTTATTTAGCATTGTTGTGCCTCTTGCTTATTTGTAGATGGATAAATTAATGCTTGTTTTATATACTCCTGAATGTTTAGTTGCGCTTTCAGAAATGAGATGGTGTAACATCTGAGGAAAATAACTTCCTTTTTTTTGATTTATATTTCTTTGTTTTAAGTCATATCTAGAAAGATCTGTTTAAGAGAAAGTATAAAAGGTACAAGAATGTATTTTTTTACATCAGGTTTCAGACTATGCCTATTGTAATTTTGATTTATGAACTAGATAATTGAGTGCTTGCAAACGTAATAAATGTATTTGCTATTGGCAGTGTAGGACATAATTCCATATTCCATATTTTTTGCAGCAAAGAAATCAGGCTTGTAGGTTTGTTTTTTATTTTATTTTCCCCTTTCCACTTGTATCTGTGTGTTACAGTTTATCACTCTTTCAGTTACATCAGCACAACTGTTTGTTTTTGAAGTTGTGCAAACCAGATAATGAAATGTTTTCAACTTAACTAAGCAAATGTATTTACCTCTTGTCCCTGGGTTGCAGGGTCATGCAGTAATCCACATTATAAATAGTTCCATTGCTACAGCTAAGGGCTAAATATACTGCAGCATGGCAATGGGAAGACATTTTGAAGAGGTAGGGATGGCTGAAAGTGTTGGGAGTTTTTTGGTTTGTTTTATTTTTTATGTTTTTAATTAACAAACTAGTTTTGCCACTGGAGAGAAAGTAACATAAAATTACACTGTTGGTTACTTAGTATTGTAATTTTGTAGAAAATGATTGATTTATCATACAAGAAATTGCTGAATCTTCTATTTCTAGTATGATGTTTTAAATACTCTCTTTTTATGGACACTTAGCCAGATTATCCCTTTTTTAATATCTGCAAAGTTAGATAAAACTCTTATTTAATTTAGAAAGTGTTTTTACTTTTGAAATAAATGAAAGCCATTTACACTTCTAAACACTTCAGAATTTTATTTAGAACAGTGATTAATTTGACACTTAGCTAAAAGGAGATAATTCATGTCCTGACCCTAGGCAGTAAATGTTAAAGGATTTGCAACAAGGTGAGCCTCCACGTTTGTGGGAGATGAATAATACTTTCGGAGCTCTTTGATTCAAATCATGTGTGAGAGAACAATTGTTGATGGTGTAATCTTCTAGTTTGGGGTGTTTATAGTCTAGTTTATTTGAAAAATTTGGTACTTTTTCCTCATTTCTTTTTGAATTTCAGGTCTCAGCCAAGTATGCCATCATCTTTATTGCTGTGCAGTACAATGTCATCTATATCACTGGTGAGATTAAATCAAACCTTTTCCTTTTTCTTTCTTCTTGTAATGCAAGAGTTCAGCTATTAAAAATTAATCCCCTTTTTTCCCCCATGACTTCAATTCACTTTTATAACACAATAGAAGCCTCATATTTGCCTGTCTGCTTTTGGTTTTGCTAATACTAAATTCACTGAAACAATATAGTATCTCCTCTGCTGCTTGTGAATAATACTGGTTATGTTTCCCATAGTTAACACTGGTACTAACTTGCATTTTAATGTGAAAAGCATGTATTCTTTTCAGTTTTTGATACAATCAATGGGAGTTATCATGTAACAGAATGTTACAGTAATCGTCTATGTGTTTGTTGCTTATTCATGATTTCTTACCTTATTAGTAATGGATTTTAGACTTATATTTTAAAAATACCACATTATTCTCAAGTAGCTGATGTTACTGATTCATGCTTTGAAATAACAAAGGGAGAAAGTAGTGTTTCTTTTTTTCACAAAAAATATTTCTTTTTTTTAAATCTTTTGTATACTTGCTGTACAGGTACCATACTCTCATATGATAAACAAGAGTGATAAGCAGCTAATGGAATTTCCTTATTTGATACCTTAATTTTTCTTAATAGTATTGATAACTTTCAATTCCTTTCAGGAATTGATCTACATAATGGAAAAAATAGGTACTGTGGTAGAATTATTCCAGATGGGGAACTAAGGTCCAGAGAAATCAGTGAAGTGTATGACTTTTGTTCCAATCTTGACTTTCAAACTTGAGACCTCTGTGCTGCAACCGTTCCAAATAACGTAGCACTCTGACTGCATTGTTAGGCTTGGAAGGGACCTTCAGAGATCATCTAGTCCAACCACCCTTCCAAAGCAGGGTCACCTTGCCCCTTGTTGTGTCCCTAGGCACCACTAAAAAGAGTCTGGTCAATTTTGAATTTGTTATGTTCAAAATAATGCATTGAGCAACTTTGCTTGCATTAATGAATATGCATCACTTTTTGCAAACGTTTCCTGAGATGTTTGATGTTGAAGACTTGAGGTGTCCACAGTCAGTGAACTTCTGTTTTACTGATATTTGAGCAGTATAAACTAGAAATCTCCTACTGCAGAGACAAAAGTAAAATCCATGTCTCAGTCACTAAGATGCTTGTGATGTGGCTTCTTCATAGTCTTTGGTGCATGTGTTTGTATGTATATGTGTATATACATAGCTCAAATGGAATGAACAAGGTATAGCTTCCTTTAGTAGGAGTCCTGCACAAGCAATTTTGAGGTCTGAACTCTGGCCTGCTGAAAAAAAGGAATATATTGCTAGGGAAGGTTTTTTGAAAAACAGTGCTTGAGATGAGGCAGAAATAGTATTTGCTATGGAATTACTTATATCACAAGCTGCTTTCAAACATAGCAGTAGGACTTCTGACACGGTTATATGGATGTTCTGAGTATTAGAACCTTAATGTACTATTCGTGTTACAGGAAGCAGCAATTGCTTTCTTGATACCTTCTAGCCTAGTTTCCTTTGGAGGAAAAAAAAAGTTGCTGTGTTTTTATTTATAGGAATATATTACTAATTCTGGGGAATTTGTTACTTACCAATGAGTTGAACTACTAGGGATACTATTCTGTCTGTCTAGTTTGGTTTTTACCTACATATAACTATGGTTCTTAAGACGAAATCTCATTTGGTCTCTTCCAAAGTGTAGAGGATAGAGTGTTAGTGTGTTTGAATTTGGGGTTTTTCTCTTTCTTTTTTTCCCTCCTTTTTTTTTTTTAATTTTTTTGATTGCCTTGAGGGATGTAATGGATTGAAGCTACTGTGTACTGCTTTCAATAGCGCATTCTAGTCTTGTAGCGATGTCATTGTATTGAATGAAAAGAAGATCCAAGTTATCTAATTGGGCATAACAAATAATTTTCAAAAAGCTAAAACTTGTAACTAGTATCCTGTATCAATTTAACATAACTTTCAAGAACAATGGTCACTGCTGTCCTTTCTCATTTGCACAGAGCACTCCATAAAAATGTAAAAATACACTTTTTTTTTTTTTTTGCTTAGATAACAACAGTGAGCAATTTCTTTTTTATGACTCTGGTCCAAAAGACATTGCCACAATCTTCTTCTACATGCTCATTGCTATTAATCTGCATGCTGTAATCCAGAAGGTCATATTAGATGTAAGTTTATTACCGGGGTATAATTTATTTTTATTTTACATGTTCTTTTTAGCCATCAGTTGCTAACAGTTGTTATTCAAGGTAAGTGTAAGCTATGGTACAAGGAATGGTTTAGCATTTAGAAGCCCTCTTATGATTGATCCTTTTGTTCTTTGACAAAAATGCAAATAGACCTTGGTTTGGTGGTGGACTTGGTAGCATTAGGTCATCAGTTGGACTTGATGATCTTAAGGGTGTTTTCCAACCTAAATTATTCTATGATATTTTTATAGTGATGCTTCCTCAATTTAGTAATGATATAAATCACTGAGTCTTTCTTTCAATCAATATAACTTATATTTTTCTGTAAAAATGACATCAAATGTTCATGCCCTACTCAAAATATCTGTGAATGAGATTTGCTGCATTAGATTTGTAAGATATATTCAGAAGTCAAAAAGGGAGTTCAGACTTCATTCTGTGCTCTTTTTGCACCAACTCAGTTGCCAAGTAAAATGAATTTGTTAAAGCCATTATTGAATGGTCTAAGACTGTCTTCTCAAATAGGTCATCTGAGCCACAGAAGCTCAAATGGTTTTTCAGCGTGCAAAGAAATTTGAAAAATTGAGTTGATTAGGGAGGAGGGGAGGTGGGGTGGATTTTGTATGAATACATTATCTGAATATTTTCCTCGTGAACTTTACCATAGTGGCAAGTCTTATTGAAGCCAATTGTCATACAAAGCACTGATCAAGGTCTTAAATGGTGGGAGCTATGTATTTTGATTGAGGAATGGGAGATTTGGGAAGAAAAAAAAATTGAAAAAAAATATTCAAGAGTGAATACTACCTCCCAAATATCTTTCTTGTCTTAGAATTTACATTTATTGATCTGCTTTTTTTTTTTTCTAGAAAATTAATAGATATCTGCATTTGTCAAAAACAAAGCACAACGAATTCAATGAATCGGGACAGCTAGCAATTTTCTACTTGTTTTCATGTATATGGGGAGCAGCTATTTTGATTGCAGTAAGTCAGTCACTCTTTGCTGTTTTTATTAAAAAAATAAACTTAATTATTAAGAATAATTTGAGAATTAAATCAATGACCTTTTTCTTCAGGAAGAATTCACGATGAACCCAATCTCACTCTGGAAAGATTATCCCCATTCTTATATGCTGTAAGTGTTATATTTTCAATTTGAAAAAATCTGATACTTCTAATCACTCAAATTTTAGGGAACCACCAATAAGGTAGCTACTAATAAGGTAGCTCCACTGCTCACAGGATAAAATCTTTCTGAGTGTTTGGTTTTTTGGTATTTTTTCTTTCCTACTGTCTCAAAAGGTGATTCAGAACTTGCAACTTGCTATCAAGAAGATTATGAATGTTAATTCAAAAAATTCTCACCACAGACTTGTCTTGTATTTGCAGTTCCTATGATCTGGAAATCATAAACTATGATGAGTAAGAATGAAACAATTTACAATAATTAAATAAAATCTTGTAACTCATGTTGAAAGCTCGAAAACTTGTCATCTTCTTTTTTTTTAACCTGAATTATTGTTTAGTTTTCAGGTAAAATTCTTCTATATTTGCCAGATAGCCTATTGGCTTCATGCAGTGCCAGAGCTACACTTTCAAAAGGTCCAGAAGGTATGGAGAGAAGTTGTCAGTACAGTTAATTAAATATCTGTTCTTTCCAATTTTTCATGTTAATATTTTTGTTTATATTAACTATATATATTAACTTTCTGAAATATATATTCTGTTATATATATTCTGAATATATTTTGAAATAGAATCTGAAAAAATTTAGTCTAGGTGGTCTGTAGTTTTTGATTCAGATAGTCTTTCTAGAAATTTAAGCAGTTGCATGAAAAATAATCAAACCTAATGAATGCTATGATTTTTCTTTGGATGATATGGTTAATCTGTAACAGCATTTATTGTAATTTTTCTGATTTTAGGAAGATATTCTGAGGCAGCTATGTTATATTTGCCTTTACGTTGTTCATATCTCTGGTGCCTATATATTAAAGTAAGTATTTGCATGTCCGTTTTGAATAGATGGATCTATTTTCTTCATGATTTTATTAACATTTCTAACTTTTCTGTTTTATAGTTTCCAGCATCTGGGGCTAATTCTGATGATACCTCACTATCTAGTGGAATTCAGTTTTCATGCCTCACGTCTTTTCTACTTGAGTGATAAAAACAAGCAAAAAGGGTAAATCTTGCATGTATTAATTACAATTCAGAACTTTGCTGACACAAAGTATTTTTAAATTTACACATATGTAAAGTACCCTTATAGTAAACATCACTTCTTTGATGTCCACTATTACCTGCTTTGAAGTCACAAGCAAATCATTGTCATGACATTGAGTCAAGGAAGCAAACATATCACTTCATGATCATCATTGTAAGGTTTTGCTGAAGCTTTTTCTAAAGGCCCATCTCAGATATTTGTGTATTGGCTTCTTGTTCTGTAAGTTACCTGTTTTCTTAAATGTTCATAAATGTTTGTACGTAGGGACACTTGTCCTTAAAAACAGTTAATTGAAGAAGTACTAAAAGCAGCATTCCCTGTGAGTTCTTGCAGGTCTCTCTCCTTTTCGTAAGGTGAGACAGGGAAGTAACTTTACAGCAGAGAAGGTAATGCCTCAAAATGTGTAGTTGATAGATGTCTTCAATTCTACATCCCTTGAGTAAGATTCTCAACTATTCTGAAAATTAATGTATAAAAAGTAACGCAAAGGAGATAAGGAACTGAGATATTTAACATGGGCGTTCTGGGAAGGATTGGATACGTTTCACTATTTGAATGTGAAGACTTTTGGAGGTTCCAGTTTGAATAAAGCACCCTTGTCCCATATATGTTTTTTTTGTCTCTTATCCTTTCTTCCTTTTCTAAGTCTTCCCAGCTGGAAGAGACTGTCTTGAACGCCTTGCTTTCTGTCACACAATCCCTTGTATATAGGCAGCCTCCCTTGAGGCAATGTAATGCTGCTGTTCTTCTTGGTCTTTTCACAAGATTCATTTCTGTTGCTCCTTAAAGCTAAAATTTTAAATAAGTATGCTGTGTGTTCTTTTCAAAAACATCAATGTTTACTAATGCAAATAGGGAAATTGGGAGGAAGTCAGCTTGTATGTCATATTTAATTTAGAAGTTTTTGGAGCTATGAGCTCATCTGCTTATCATTACACACCATCCATGGAGGCACAACATACTGATCAGGAGAACATAATTTCCATTCTTATGAAGGCTGTAATGGTCACATAAGCAACTATGTTTTTCTTTGGCTGGAAATCAGTTATCCCACGTGCAATATTACCTCAGTTTAAATAACTAGAAATGGAAATTTGTTTTCATAGCTAATGAATTGCGGAAGTATTTGGGGCATTTTATTTCTATTATAACATGTAGCAGTTATAATGTAAACTGGAAAAAAACACAATGTTAAATACTAGAGGGTAGCTCAGAATTTATTGTTTCTTCTCACAGTTCTATATCCAGACACTGCATCTTTTCTCAAAAATCTTTTTTGGCAGAGGGTGTGAAGAGAGTTGCTTTTTAAGCAGTCTTGCTTATACTGTGAGAGATCTGAAGTACGTTTTCGAGTTTGAAATCAGTTGAATGAGCTGAGCTTATTTTTTTTTTCCAATGGGAATTTTGGAAAGATTTTTTTTTCAGATTGTTATTGTCTGATTTTAATTCATTCATCAGTTGCACAATATGAAATATTTTCCCCTTAGAAATCTTTATGTAATGGCAATAATAATACAATTTTTCTATATTAATTATTATCATCTTGATGCAACTGTTCTTTGGGGTTTTTTTCCACATCCTATATTAAAAAATTATAGATGCTGAAAATCTGTGGGATGGCATTTTCTCTGTTGCGTATGAAGTGTCCTATAAACATCTGTCTGTTAAACATATAAAGAAATTAAACATATATTGTCTTGATTTTCCAACTGATTAGTGAATGTATATTGTACCCTTAGCATCAGCTTTCTGGCTTTAGAACATCACCATTACTTATAAATGGCTTACATCATGAATGACAACTTGAGATGCATCTTCATAATTCATTATGCTTTCTAGTCAAAATATTGTGAAATGAGGAAGATCAAATGTTTGTGGATGACCAAGTTTTTCTGTAATTATGGGTCTCCTCCGTGGACGTTTCCCTATCATTGCTGAGAGAATTTTAATGCAAAGTTCTTTGTATGTTGAAAAGAATATATATATTCTTTGTATATTGAAAAGAAATGGACTAAAATGAGAAATCACATTAATTTCATTATTTTGTTTTCAGATTTACCATTTGGGCTTTACTTTTCATAATGGTGCGTCTTTTTACCCTAACTTTATCTGTACTCACATTTGGATTTGGTCCAGCAAGAGCAGAGAACCAATGTTTTCCAAAAGCAGAAGGAAACTGCAGTGTACTCCCTGTGAGGTATAACAAGGCTAGTAGACATTCATGCTTGTATGATGTAGCATTTTAAAATATCTTTTAATAAAATAATCCAGATGATAATATGTTTCTAAGAATTTCCCTAGGTGATGTGTTCTTCTTGAGGAAGAAGGGAATAAGGGAAGGGAAGTTTTTTTCTATTTTTCTATCTTCTTTTCACCAAAGTAGTAGAATATAATTTATGGGAAAAAATAAAGAAAGAAAAAATAAACTCTTTTTCTTTTTAAATTAATTATTGATAATTACCCACCCAAAAAGCCTGGGATAATCATGTCTTTAAACTTTTTTTTTCCCTATGTCTATGCCAGACATAGTATCATTTGGTGATAATTTTACCCAGAACTTTTAAACTAATTGTTTGATGCCTTCCTAAAATATTTTTTGTCTATTTTGTATTCTGGATGTTGATTTTTTTTTCCTCTTTCAGCATAAGCTCATAATTTTAAATGTTCATCCTTATAACTTTAATCAAGTATGTGGGAGGGATTTTGAACCTACATGATTTGTCATTCATAGGCAGTTTGGTAGGGAAGGGGCCTTAGTGATATAATTTCCTTAAGCCATTGAATGCTATGACTCCTTGTTAAGCATGGTTGCCTTTAGCAGTGTACTTACATACAATTTTTCTTAACTTATTGTGTGACACACCTTGTCTTGGGTAAAGCCTTCTGGTTTCCCATGGTTTGAAAATTTTAACTTTTTCAATAGTAGACTTTTGTAGGAAAAAATAAAATAGGTACAGATTTGCAATCTATTAATGGTGAGCTGAAACTAACTGTCTCCAAATTTCAAATTTTATTAGGATTGGCTGCCTGAGTGTTGTTTGTGTTACACAAGTCTGGATGATGTGGAAATTTATAAATTTTCATCTGAAGAAATGGAGAGAGCATGTTACGAAACAGATCCCAAAGCAAAACATAACTCCCACAAAGAACAGACGAACAAAAAAGAAACCACGCAGAGGTAAGTGACATAATATTTTTTAAAGTTGTTTCTAGGCCAAATGTTTTTATACCAGATGTCTCATATCTTTCCTTCCTGTAATAGAGCAAAAAATCCATCTTCTGACATGCAGAGAATACAGATAATATTGTAGCTTCTTCAAACACTAGGGCATGTTCTTCTCTAATTCCATATTGCTAAGAGGACAGCACATGGAGGACTACCTGTATGAAGTGTTAGCCCTGACTAATCCTCAGGACTATGCACTGAACTCTCTGGTAATCTGAACTCAAGGAGTATTTCGTGAAATTGAGCTTAATAATTCCAGGGTTTTCTTTCTGTTTTAAATCAGTCTTTTACAATACCACTAAATATTTTTTTCGATTTAACATCAGAAAAAACAAGCACCATCTGAAATCCCTAATGTATTTCATAAATTCTGCTTCTATTATGTTTCAAACCATTGAAATTAAGTTTGTTTGTTCTATATAAAGACACCTGGTAAAGAACATCAAACCCACTAAAAAAGAACTCCAAAGGAACATCACAGTAGCTGGCAAAGGACAATTAAGAAGAAAGGCTTTTAATTGAATGACATTGTATAATTTCCAAATTCCAGTGTTATATCAATTAAATGAGTTAAATGGGAGTTATGAATATTCAGTAGAGTGAAATTGCATATTCCTGTTACCATATATATAAAACACTGGATAGAGTGGTATGAAAGGTTCAGAATCACTTCTGAGATTTGGGTAGAGGTTTGAAAAGTGCAGTTTCTTGGGAATTTTACCACAGGCTGGCTCTCTTTCTGAAGTTGATCTTCATGTATTAGTTTCTACCAAGACGGCTTGAAGCTCTTCATGTTCAGAGATCACGAGCTGAGTCAGCATTTCCATCAACAATTGGAAAATTCTAGTGGTGCTCATAACATTTTTTTCTTCATCATTTCAGATCACCCTTTCTGCTTTGAATGTAGCTGCAGGTGTTTTTTTTTTTTCCTATTTTCTTGCATATCCTTCTCTTCTTTGCAGATGAATAACTTCATTGCTTTGCTGTGTTGTTTTATGAAATTAGTGCACTTCTTAAGTTCCCAATATGATTACAATTTGGAATATCAGAAGTGACACTATAGTTTGAGTTCACATTTGCTTCCATTGAGCAAAATTAAGAATATCACAGACATTACAGCTCTCTGACTGCATACGTGGAAAGATGTTGTATATTGTTTATCTTATTTCTAATTGCCAAAGTATTCACACTTGTAGGAATATTCTAAAGGAGAGCGTGGGTTCCACTGAAGCCAGTAGTTTAGTTGCAGGCCATAAGTTGTTACTTTAGGCTACTTGAAGGTAAATAGACTTCTTTTGTCCCCCAGCTCTTAAGTTGAGAATTTGGACTTATTGGCAGTTAATATGACTGTACAGTTGTTAGGCACAATTGACATAAGATCCCAGCAGTTTAGGAAAAGAATATACATTTGAGGTTCTTAGGTGTGGAGAATTACGTAGCCAATCAAGTTCTAATTTAACTGGCAAAAGAAGGACTAGAAGTTAAGTGTACCATAAATCCTTCATAAACTGTTGATGGCTATTTCTTATAACATGAGAACAGACAATTTTAATGTAGTAGCATGTTTAAAATGAACACAAAAGGATATAAAATACACAAAAATTGTTGAAGTATTTTTTGCAAATGTATGAGCTGAGATTTAATTCCTGGGGTTCAGTCTGGCAGTGGCTAATAAAACAATGGTCTAAAAGCAAGTTAGACCTCAGAAGTCACTAAGGTTCCCCTAGAACCTGCAAGGAAATATGTTGGTAGGACCATTCTGTATTTGCCTTGTTTTTAATACTAAGCATCTGTCAGTACTAGAGATAGAAGAGTAGTCTTAGAAGCAGCTTTTGTCTGATTCCTATTCATATCAACTTTATGCAGTCAAAGTTCCTAAAACATTTTATGTACCTAACTCCAAGTTAATTTCAACTGAAGCAAATACTTAAAAAAATCCCTGGTCTAGTTTCTATATTTTTTCATGTGAAGCAAAATTGTGTTTGTTTACTGTACTTTAATTTAAAATTATAGCCAACTTTGTCAAAGGAGCAACAAAACTAAAAGGTGGACAATCACCAAGAATAAGAAAATCAAAACCAGTATAAGAATACAAGCTAGTGTCAGAAGAGAACATTGACAGAAGACTGTGTCTTAATAAATTGACACTGCAGAGCTAGTATTTCTATGTCTTATTATTTCAGTGGACACTATCAGGTTATACGTAAACAATATTTCACTTAGCTTTAACAATAGAAACAGATTAATTGGTTTGAACTTCTGGTTCTGTGATCAGAAGTTATTACAGTTCTGTAATATTTGCATTACAGACTCTTCTGAAAGCTCTATAAATCTAAGTTATCTGTATATTTGTTTGTTTTTACAAAATTAAAGTTCCACACCAAAAAGATCTTGCCATGTTTGTCTTTTCCCCGCCTCCCTCTCCAAGAATGTTTTGTGTTTATTTATCTTATGTGGAGCAAGAGGTATGTCTGAACTAGCCCAGTAAAAAAGCAAAAATGTTCTATACCTGATTTCTCTTCAAAAATTACAGATTTAACGAGGGCAAATTCTGACAAAATGTTACAAATCTTCTTTCAGTATAAAGGTGAGACTAATATTTAGTAAAGATGTAATTTGTGTGCCTTGGGAAAATGCTAGACTGCCAGCTGGGTTATGAGAGGGACTGTACTATCCTCTTCATGACAGAGGGAAGAAAAGTAGCCAATTAATCTGTAGTATAATCATGCAAGGAGTCATGTGCACATCAAAATATTTTAAAATATTACCATGTATCTGCTTTGTTGGTAAATCAGAATTCGGTCATCTTACTTTTAACCTCTTCTCCTCCTAGTCGGTATGTAAAAGTTGTTTTATCTCCTGAATATTTTTTTAAAAATAAGAGGAAGGGCATCTTTTAGTGCATAAAAGCTTACGTTACAAACCTGTGTATCGTTTTTTGAACTGTATGATAGGAATGGGCACATTGTCTTGCTTTTAAAAGCACAGTAACAAAAAATCCTTCTTTAGCTGATACAGTTTACATTTTTTTTCTTACTGAAGGTTTGAGTTGGCTGCGTGAAGTGGAACAGAGTGGAGGTTGCGCGGCGGCGAAGTGATGTGGGCACTAGCGTTGCTCTTCCCAGCTCCTAGTCAAGTCCATTAAAAACTTGAATCATTCAGAGTGGCTTCTAAAAACGCAGGATGTTATCTGCGAGCTGGAGTTTTAAG
This sequence comes from Scolopax mira, assembly GCA_004320125.1. NCBI lineage: Eukaryota > Metazoa > Chordata > Aves > Charadriiformes > Scolopacidae > Scolopax > Scolopax mira. The sequence continues at coordinate 88,571 of BJBW01002202.1, read as the reverse complement.
CCAGTTCTGAGAAATGCTGTCTTGTTGGAGACTATGTTATTCTCAGTAAAGAATTACTTTCATTAATTTGTTGGCAAATGAATTGGGAGGGAGAAGGCAATGTTTCGTTTATGTTTGTTTCTTAACATTAAAATGGGCTGCTGCAGCTACTTAAATTGAAAGCACACATGCATTGCCTTTCTTAAACTTTCAATGTTACTGTTGACTTTTACCACAAGAAATTTCTATAGTTAAAGAAATGGGTAAAAAAAATCCCACTGATACTATAAACTATGAAATTTTAGATACTTAGCCTTAAGCCTCAGTAGGTGGAACCGAGTTTATCAATTTACTGACCATGAACAAGAGATAAATGTTTCTAAAATGACTGTAATTGTAACATTTTTTTGTTACAATTATGTCCTAAAATTCTTATATGGAGTTACCCTTTCAGTGAAACCAGCAATGTACTCCAGATTACATTGGCTGTGTGAATAACTACAAAAAAATATACTGCTTGTTTTTAATTCCCCTTAAGATGCATTTTTATTTCAGTTAATTGACTTGTCTGTCTTTTTTTCTGGTTAAACAACTACTGACTACTGTTGAAGTGTGTTGTTTTTTAAAAATTCATTATGAAAAATTAATTTGCATCAATATAGTTTAATTGTATAAGCTAAAATTGTGGTTTAGTGAAGGGCTACTAAGGTATCATAAATTATTTTGTTGAAAAACTACAGTTTGTTTTGCATGTTTTGTTTTACACTATGTTTTACATAAGGATTTGATGATTATTTAATGTATAATGAATAATTCGTAGAACGAGCCAGGTTTTCAGCATATGTAAGGTTCGGATTATTCACTTGATAAAATACTGTTAAAGAAAATTTTCTCCATTTAAAAAAAAAAAAAAGTACTCTAATGATGTATTTCTCATGCATCTCATTTTAGTCTGTAATCTTATTTAATTTCCTTTGTTGCCATTAAGTAATTTGTTTTATCATTATGCTAAACCAGTTACTCTTGATAGTCTCATCAGTTAGACAGAATAGCCACACAATCTGGATTGCTAATCTAGGAAGAAAGTATGTATATATTTAGGATTTATTTTTTATAAAAAACAAACCAAAACACTCTCCAGTTGTTCACCGTTTTTTACCCATTTCCTGTCAGTGTTGGTTTTCTCTGCTGCTCATTCAGTGACAGAACAACGTTTCTTTTCAGTCTTTGTGAAGTCTATATGGTGATTTCAGGGTATTTTGTACACCAGCTATTCTTGCCAACCCCAGTTAAGCCGTCTGCAACCAATCTGTTGCAAACTATGAGTTAGTGTACAGAAAAAAGGGGGGGAAGGGGAGATTTTAGGTTTGGGGAAGCAGAGAGGGTTGTTTTCTTTTGTGTTGTCTGTTTCTAATTTGGGAAGGGAGGAGGGGATGGAAACCTACTTCTGTCCCTGAGGATTATTGGAAAATGTCATAGCCTAGAAATTATAGTTTTGTTCTTTTTTTTTTTTTCCCTGGGAATATTGTTACTATTTCGTTGCAAAACATTTCAAAAATTACATTTTTTTTAAAAAAGATCCTATCAATAGATTGAATGGAACGAAATTTAAGCTCATGTAAAATTTCTCATAAAGGCTGCTTTTTAATCATAGTGGAGGTTTTTCTGTCTCTGAGCAGAGAACAATTAAATGAGCTGAAGAAATGGGATGTTTCTCTTGCACTAATTGTCCAAAGAGAAATTGGTTTTGGAAATTTTAGGAGTCAAATCAGTTACGTAGAGAGATGCCCATAGTAGAAGAGAAAATGTCTTATGGACATGAATAATAGCTGTTGGAAAATTATGACTGACTGAGTTATTGACAAAATAAAAATAAATGGGTAAAAATGGTGCACAAAAAGTGAGCTTTGGGTCATGGTTCCCTAAGTCTGTGCTTCCATTGGCCTGTTTTTTTGACTGAGAAAGTGTTGGGATCAGATTTGATTTAATTAATACATTACAAAAGTTCAGTTTAAAGTTAAGCGTGTACATCTTTGTGTACATCTTTGGCCAAATTTTTAGTACATTTAGGCTTCTAAAGACTGCTTTAAAAGGAATATGTACCAGCAGGTGGAGCAAATTGATTAAAATGTTAAATGTTACAGTTCTACAGCTATGTTTACTGTGATCAGCTTTTATAAAAATTTGGGGGAGGTCTCAGTAAATTTTGTAGGGCATCACAGTAATGTAATGAAAAATTAAAACAACTTATCACCGTATCCTTCATTACATAAAATCAGAGCTAACTTTGAAGTTATCTGCTTATAATTGCTGAAACAGAAACCAAAAAGGCTGAAAGGGATAAAAAGGTACACGGTATTTGTACTCTGTTGACACCAGGAGTTTATCAGTCTTGAGGATGAGGTGTCAGAGATGCAGTGTAACTACAATTTGAACACTTTATGGTCTGAATGGAAAAAAATATTAATAACATCCAATTTGTCCAAATAAAAACCCACACAACTAAACTCCAATGTTACTGCTGCCTCTCGTTAACCTATTTCTCCCTGTCTAACCCCTCCTGATAAATGATCTGTTGTGATTCATAGTGGAAGAAGAGAACAAAGAGAACAGCCTGCAGGAACAGATTACCTGCAATGGAAGAAGTGGAATTGTTAAACAGCAGACCTCACACTTTCAGGAAATGCAAGAGGACTTCACTCCTTGTAAGGTACCGTGACAACACGAACTCTCTTCTGCTGTGATGACAGGGAAACCTGGCTCTGACAGTTAGCTAAATCTGAGTTCATAAATACAAACAGACAGTTAAAATTGGTAAGTTCTTGTGTAGTATAACTGCAAAGTAAAATCTAAGGTCGAGCTTGTTTTTTCCCAGAACTTAACACATTTGAATTTCTTTTATCTCTGGACATTTTTAGTTTTCATTTTGGAGGTAGCTGGAGGCTCATGCTTTACCAGTAACTTTCTCTAGTTTGACCTATTTTTTTATTTGGGAATTAGTAGAAGGTGTACTTAATATCTTTACTTGTCTGTCCATCTTGAATATTAATTGTACCCTCTAATAAGCTCTGCCAGAACTAAGCCCATGCATTTTCATTATTTTACACTTTAAAAATTTGCAAAATAAAGAGCATGTTTATATGGCTGCTTTATGAGTACTGAAAACTGAGGTATAACATGCTCTCCCCACACCCTGTTTTAGTCTGCAAAGTCTTAAATTATTTTTAAAAAATCTATGGGAAGAGGATTTATGGAAGTGAGGTGGCATTGGAAGGTGACATTCCGTGATGCCTTCACACCCTTGCCTTGCTCTTCTACAGATGGCAAGTGAGTTGCTGTTACGAGTTAGTGTGAAAACCATCCTTGCCACGTACCTCAAGCAGAGAATGATGTTCTCTTTAACTTATATCCCAACCTGTTGGTGTTTTATTAACCATTTGCTTTGCTAGACTGGTTTTTCTTTATAGAACTGGAAAAAATAGTGCTTGGTGTAGCAAATGCCCCACAAACGTTACTTAGGTGTAACTTTCACCTTAGTGTTGTGATTGAATGCTGCGTGCAGGACCGATACCTTACTGTATTTTAATCTCCGGGCGTATAAAGCACTCTATTGAACGGGGAGCACTCACAGCCACAATGCTCCCTACCGGGCCCGGGAAGTGTCGGCCTCGACAAGCCGCACGGCCGGGGGCCTGGCACGGGGATCTTCCTATGGGACCGTCTCCTCGAGCCCGTTTGGGGGGCTCCTGCACTCCTGGGGGTAGGGCTGGGAGGCAGTGGCGACACCGAGGAGCCCGACCCAGCCCCGGGCCCCCGCCAGCCACCCGGCCGCGGCGGCAGCAAACGGGCTGAGCTCCAAAGGGAGCGGTGCCTCGAAAACCCCCCGGGCCTAAGCGGGCACTACAAGTACCGTGATGCTTCGCGCCGCGGAGGGGGCGGGTCCCGTGAGCGCCCGCGCGGGGCCGTACTACAGGTCCCACAGTGCCTCGCGCCGCCTGGTGGCCCCCCTCTCGGGGCGGCTGGTTCCTATTTAAATCGAGGCAGGGAGGAAAATGGCGGCGAGAGGCTGAGTGTGGGGGAGACGGGGAGAAGGAGACGTAGCTGGGCTTTGGCTCCTTTCCCAGGTGAGTGGGATTTGGAGGGAGGGAGGGAGTAACGAGTGGAGGGAGGAGAGTTCTTGCTCTGGTTCCCCTTGGTTGTGGCGGCGGGGTGGGACTGGGATGGGGGGGAGGGAAGGGAGTAGCTCGGGGCTGGCCCTGAGGGGCGGCTCTCTGCTCTCCCTCTCGCCCCCCTCCCCAATATGGATGTGTTTCCCTGAGGGGAGGAGGAAAGGGAGCGCAGACGGGCTGGGTGTGAGGAGAAATCCCGGGGCTGGGGATGAGCGGGTTCCCGGGCAGCGTGTAAATGCCTTTACCTCTTTCTAACCATTGTAACTTTAGCGCCCAGTGTAGTTGGAGGGGGGCATTCCCGAGGCAGCGGTGGGGACTCGCGTGGTGAGTGTAAGGCTGCGTGTGCCTGTGCGTGTCTGAGGAGGGTGGGTTTGGGTGGAGGTTCCTCGTGTAGCAGAGAGAGACTCGGGGTCGCTATGGATTTGTGCTGAGAATCGCCCGACCCTCTCTCAGCCCGAGTAGAGGGTTTTGGGGGGGAAATACCTGGGCTGGAATGGCTCCGTCTGCCATTCATCGGGGCTTATCTGATGCTGAGGCGGTTCCAAAGACCTTGCCATCTGCATTCTGCTTCTGATCATCCTGTAGCCTCGGTAAGTTTCAGAGGTGACTTCTCTTGTCTATGGCAATAAGGAGAAGGGTGAGAAATACTGCAAGTAAGAGGTTGATTTCCATGCTGCTCATCCGTTTCTGCCTCGTCGCTGCAATGAAACTATACCGTTGAGGGATGGAGATGAGATTTTTTTTTTTTTTTTTCCCCTGAGCTCACATAGCTCTGTATGTATTAATGATTCTGGTGTATAAATGGGTGGGGATGTTGTCTGAGGTTGACATAATTCCCAGAGTCCTCTTTGTTTGGTTCTAAAGTTGTTTCTGTTTGTGGTTTCTGCTCCTACTCTTAAGCACAGTCAGGCTTTCTTTTAAAAGAGACGCTTCCCACTCTGTCAGCTCATCCAGTGAACAGTTTTCAGTCTCTTTTATTCAGGCAGTATCTCCTTCCTCTTGAACCTGTTAAGAAAAAAAAAACTGATTCTGCATTTAAATCTTTTAGATAAAGTTAACAGAAAATATTATGTTGATCTCTGTCTAGAACAGCAAGACAAAATTGAAGCAAATCTGGAAGTGTGAGAGATAATAATGTCTAGCTATATAATATCTATAATATAGTTAAAGGAGACATTTACAATAAGCTTGAAAATCTGTCAGCACTGTTGTAAAAATAAATATTTTCCCGAGAAATATTTCTGACTTATAATGCGACACATAAGACAAAGATGTGTGTGTTCTAACTATAAATACAAAATAGCTTTATAGTAACAAATAGCATCCAAGTGAAAAACCCAGCGTTAGAGCTTGGGTTTAGAGGAAACAGGCAAAATTGTGGGTTGCCTTCTTTTTTTTTTTCTTTTCCTTTTTTTTTTTTTTTTTAAACTAGACTGTGCATGATAACATATAGTAACTGTATTTACTGTTAGTCATTGTAATGTGCTGTTTAGCTGACTCTTGTTCAGAATTTCGTGCAACTCTGTTACTATTACTATTTTTTTTTTCATTAATACCGATGGATTTGCTAATGGATATTAAGCCAGAGGTTGAAGAATAGGGGAAGTGATAGCAAACAGAATAAACCCAGTATTCAGCCCTGCTTTAAGTACCTTTCCTGATGACAGTGTGCTGTTTCCAGTCTGCTTTTATTTGGCATGTGAGTTGTGTAGGGCTTGGGTTGGTTTGTTTGCGTTTTTATTTATTTTTTAATTCTATATTTGAAATCCCTATTCATCCTGGGTTTGGATTTATTAACTTGGAAGTTTGAATTGTCTGACTTTTTTTTTTTTTTTGCACAGTATCACTGAGACAGTATAGTTCAAAATGCAGAGTGGGAAGGAGCAGAAAATCTATTTTACAGTAGGATGCTATCTTTTGATCATGGGCTTTTTTTCATTGATGATGGACATTAAAACCTTCAAGAATCATTTATATGTTACAGTTGCATAGGAAAGGGTGTTTTGTTTTGTTTCTTTTTAAAGAACTCTGAGAAAGAAAGGGTGTCTTGGTTATATTTGTCTGCAGAATGAAGCCATTGGTAGCATGTAAAATGATATTGGACACTACAGTCTGACACTGGAGGTTGCTTCAAGTCCTGCATTTAAATGAGCCTCCCTTGAAGAGGTGATCTTGAATGACTGTATGATACAGGATTTTCTGCATTATGTTCACAGAAGCTTTTTGATTACGAGTATTTATAAATATTTTAAATATTCTTCTGACTTGTTTTTATAGTAAAAAAATGAAGGGGAAGGGAAGAATAGTATTCTTTATGCCAAGGATATGAGAGGGTGGTGAAGAATACCTAAACCTGAATGCTGGGGCAACGTGTCTGTGTGCTTTTTTTCTCTGGCTAGATCTATTGATGTTTGCTAATGTAGCATATTAGGGAAGAGGTGATTGTGAAAGAATTTAACTGCTACTGATTTAAATCTGCCATGGAATATATTTCCACTTTGATTTTTATATGCTGTCTATAGTTAGGGTACATCAAATCCCTTTCTTACCCCACGTAAATGGGAGGTATGCTTTAGATGGACCCCGTTACTTTAATAATACTTTTCATTTAATTGGTGTCTTTTATTTTTTAGTTGACCACTATCAATAAGCTGATATTCTTTGAAGTGGAACAAAATTAACTTGCCTCCAAACTCAGTCTCATGAGGGATTTTTAGTCTTTCATGTGCAGCGCGTGGAATTATTGTTGGTGAGGCTTTAGGATTTTAGATGTAGACACACGTTTTTCTTTTATGTTGTCTAGAGCCAGTCCTATTTCTGATTGATGTAAGAAAAAGAGAGTTGCTTGAGACAGCATACTATTTACATGAGAGGGAGAAGAGGGCAATAGAGCCACCATTGGTTTTCTCTTCATTTTGCTGCTGCTGATAAGCTTAGGATATGGTGTAAGTTGCTTCTGAGGCTGTGACTGCTTTTGCAATATATTAGAAAAGCTGAGGTTATAAGGTCAGCTCTTCAGGTATCTATCTACCTTTAAGTATTCCCTGACCTTGTGTGCTTTGTATGTGTGTGGCATTGTTGGCTTTCTTGGTTTGGTTTTGGATATGACCCTACTACCCCATCTCCAAATTGTTACCTTCACTGTTAAATGTGAGCCTGTTCAGATCAGGTGTAGTTAAATTGTTTGTCAGATGTTCTTTGTTAGGTTATGGATCATTGCCCTATTGGAAATTTTATTTTAAAAGCTTTTTTTGCCATCAAGTTAAGTTCTTTTTTGAAGATTACAGTAAACATGGGTAGTGTCATAACTTGAAGTCTAAAAGCTTCATAATTGCATTTTATTGGTGATATTGTTGTAGAAATTTGAAAACACTGTTGAAGTTCTCCAGAAAATGTTGTAATTGTTAGGTCAGGGCAAGCAATTTTTCATCAAAGTTGCTACACATGTGGCTAAACTATGTAGCAGTTTAGCCCTGATTTATCAGGTGCACCTGAAGATGGGGGAGGAGGGAGAAGAGGAAGACTGTGGAACAATATAACTGTTATACTGCTAGCCATAATGACTAGCACCTGCATTAGCCTTGGCTGAGAATAAGATTTTTGTCACAAAGCCTGAACCCTTTGCTGCTTGCACACTTCCATGCATCTCAAGATGTGTCAGAGCCATTGAATGAGATCATCTAGTATCACAGGTACACCCAGAAGGCCTTTCAGAGGCACATTTTCAAGGTAGGTTTCTATATATAGTTGCACAGAATATTCTGTACGTGACTTCTGAGTTATGAAATTTTTCCTTATTCTGTTCTCTGATGTATGAAAGTGAGAAAATGAGTTGTCTGCTTTTTCAAAGGCAGTAACAAAACAGGTTGTATGGCTAAAAATGTTATCAATAGAATACGTTTCTCTTGGGTAGTTGTAGCCTAACACTTCCCCCCCTCTTCCCCCCCCCCCCCCCCTTGGCAGTGGTAGGATGGGTACTGAGTGGAATAAGGCAGAAAGAAAAGGCAGAAGTACCATTTATCTCCCTGGTCTCTGAGACCGTAAGGGTATTTAGTGCATAGATGAAACTTGTTCTTTGGGATTTGCTTTGTTTGCCTAGAATCTCCACAGGGCTACATGTGTGCTTTTCCTTGTGAGCTTTTAGGTGAGATGGAACGGAATGAGATACCTTTTCTCTTGTGATTCCAGTACCTTTCTCTCAGCAAACACAAATGGCAAATATGAAATTTTCTGGAGTATTTTATCATTAGGCCATACAAAATGTTTTTGAACAACATTACAAATATCAAAGAATTAAGAATGGATTCTGTTCTCAAATTGTTTCTAATGAAAATCCTTTCTAACGTCATCTTCAACCTGTGTTTTACTACAGTTAGAAATACATTAACAGGAACGGTTAATGGGAAAGGGAAGCAAAAACCCTCATATGGAAACCACCAAGACTAGGAAAAAGCAAGCCAAAATCTGTTGTCTAAAGACTATTTGCCAGTTATCTTTGCTAAAGAAAACAACTGGTAGATTAGGTGTTTGCCTGTCGCTTCTAGTATATCAGTGCAGAAAAAAACCAGACCAGCCTGTGTGTTCAAAACAATTGTCGAAGACTTTCTTGAAAGCTTAACCAATTTATTTAATGCTAAGCATTTCTTTTCAATGCCAGTACTTGTTTGGGTCGTGTCTGCGACAGGACTGTAATGCAGAACTTGTCTTTCCCTAAGGTGACTCTAACAAAACTGTTAATACCTGTATCATGCTCCTTCCAAGTGTCTTTAGAATGAACACCTGTTTGTCTTTGTAGTTGGCCACAAACTAGACAAGACTTCAGTGTCACCATGCTGTGTCTAGGGAAGCATGTCTCTTCCTGTTACTGAACCAAGTTGTAGGTATAGTTGTGATGACATCATTGATGCTGTATTAAGTTAATGTTTTCTTGGAGGTAAGAGGAAATCACCTTTATAGGAATATAGATGTGTTCAATGTCTTTCCTGTTCTACACTCATGAACAGATAATTTCAAACTTTAAAGGAAAACTATATCTTTATTCCAGATCATATAGTATGCTTTTATAAACAATTTAAATAGTATCGAATGCTTGCCATCTTAACCTAATGAAGAGCTTTAAGACAAATGATCTGTCATAATGCATAATGGGAAACTTACAAAAGTGGTTATTAGTGGCTTTTCTTCACAATGAAAGCTTCATGTTAAAAATGTTGGCGATATCATAACTTTAGTTCGGTGCTTTCAGGTAATGCATTATAAGTCATGAGACACAAGCCCCTTAGGAAGAGATTTAAAAAATCCCAAAAAAACTAATGCTCCCTCAAACCTCCTTTCCCCGATTGTTGATACTTTTAAAAACAATGTGGAGGTTTAAAACTCTTGTTTTTCTAGAAACCTGAAGTTTCATAACTGTTGTGACAAACTTGAGAATTACTCTGTGTCTGGATATATATGTATTTTTTTTTTAAAAAGGTATAACTTGCTGATAATGTTCCCAGTCTACCAGATGGTACAATATTCAAATCTGTTAGCATGATAAAGTCAAGCAAACTGTTTCATTCTGAACTGCACAAAGTGAGTAGGTAAACATTATATATTTGTTCCACAAGGACAACAGAAAGCTGGTTCACTAGCACCAGTCGCTGCAAAACTACTGTTATAATTCTCTTATGTGCTGTTTTGGAGACTCACATCGTTATTAAGGGCTTAAAGAGAGCATAATATTGGGAAGAAATGTGAAAAATAGTTGAAGTGTTTCTGAGGTTTTACTCTGCCAGAGAATGACTAAGCAATGGAAGGTTACAGTAGTGATGTACGGGTTGTTTTCCATTTCGCTCATCTGAAAGCCTCTGAATTTCTGTTTTTCCAAGTCTTAAGTAAGTCTGTTACTGCTCTGAGCTCTAGCTGGAGCACAAGATATCAAGTGTAGCATAAATAAGTAGCTATTTCTACCTTACATTGGCCAAGGGTGCTATTTTACTCTTTACTTTCTGTGTAAACCAGTGAAATGTAACTTAAAAAAAGCTCTTGTGAGGACAAAAATCTGTGGTATATAGATCAGCTGCTTTCTTGACCTGTGTAAGCAACAGTTCACTTTTTAAAAAAAAACAATAAGAGGTCTAAAGGAAAAGACTTAAATTATTTTGGAACCTTTCTAGACTGCATGGGTTTAACACTTTGTTGTTAGTTCCCATTGGCCAAATATTGATTTGTGAGTGATTTATATATAGATAATGGTGTGAAGTCAAATCCAACTTCCAGTGCTGATTCAGCATGAAAAATGTGGTTATAAAATCACTTCTGAACCTACTTGCTTAAAGTACATCAATCAGCTTCTGATTAACTTTTTGTCAAATGATCCTGGAAATCAAGTGTCTTTCAAATGCCTTCTTAGTTAGCATGAATCTGAAGAAATTAATCTTCTGGGAAGTCTAATAAAATGCAGTTAGAAGTTGTTACACATGCACACTTAACAATATCAAATACAACAATTTGGTTGTGTTGCTCTCCATACTTTATGTTCTCTGTGGTTACCCTATGTCTAAAACCAGAATGCCCTGCCTCACTGAAGCATCCTGAAGTGATAGAACAGGTAATGGAGCAAGGAGTGAAGGAGTGGGTTGGATAGCTTTTGTTGCTTTATTTATTAATGGAAGGGTTAAGCAAAAGGCAAAAGTAAAACATTTACTTTCAAAAAAAAAAAAAACCAACCCCCCCCCCCCAAAAAAAAAGTTATATGCATGTTATCTACTCCAGTGTTTTAAGGAAACATTTTATTGTTCAGAACAGTTAATCAAAAGGATCGTGTTCTGTTCTTTCTGAACCACTCTGAAAAACTACAACCTAAAGCTAATGACTGTTCCCCTGGTTTTGCCTTGTGCACTCAAATTGTAATTCTAACACCTCACAGATCACCCTGTGGAGCATATTAACATCTTACCGTTGCTGGTTTTGTCAAATACTCCAGTTATGTTTACATTGTTCTCTGGAGGCTGGTGATTCACAGGAAAAGGGAAATTTCTGGGCTGCATGCTTTTTGCAACCAGCACCTCTGTTAACCTAGAATGTCAATTTGATGCCCCTTTAAGAGGAAGGCAGTTCTTTTGATCATTACATAGAGAACTGGGGGGGGAGGGGGAACAAAACCAAAAAAATCTATGCTAGCTGGAGTAGCTTTTGAACACTTCTGTATTACGCTTTTGGGTCTTCTGTTGAAGCCCCTAAACTTTTGGTGATGCATTACATAGCTCACAAACAAGACTTGTAGAGGTGAGGTGTAGAACCAGGGTTAGCAAACTTGCCAGGCTTGTATTGGCTGTGTTAGAGATGATAAGAAGGTAGTAGGGATGATGAGTGGGATCCAGTGAGATGTAAAATGAGTGGAGATTTCCTCAAATCTCTATCACTTGATAGAGACGGGACAGCTTGCGCTATTGGACACTTTATTTTCTGTTCAAATGTAGAGCTACGAGGTAGGTTTATCCTGAACTTCTTAATCTTTTCTTACCCATCTGTCTGTAGCTGGACCTCAAATGACCTCTGTTGAAAAATTAATATGTACTGTGGTAATATTTCAGACTAGCCAAGCAATGCTTTTGGTATATGAGCAAAGTTTCTCCTTCCCTTGCCCCCCGCCCCATCTTAGCACTGCTTTACGTTGATGAAACTTTTGCTTAAAAAGAAAATTCCATTGAGGCACAACTGTAAAGTTGTTTGAGCTGTACATTTGAGAAAGCTTTTAAAAAGTCTTTTAAAGCAGTGGAAATTTCCAGGCTTCACAACAAAAAAAAAAAAAAAAAAGGAAAAAAAAAAAAAAGATTTGAAGTTCTGGTCTAATAACTGCTTTGCAAGAAGAGAGAAATATGAAAAGGAACCGCAGACATTCTGGATGTCAGCCTGTGAAATTTTCCACTATTTCCTTTAATAACATGCAGGCATGCTTATACTGCTGGAATTTCAGTTAGAAGTCTCATTCTGACTGAAACTTCAAGCTACTTGGTGGGCAGATGCTCTCTGAAAACAAATTGTCAAGAAAAAAAGTTTTCACTTGTAAGAAAGTGCATAAACCACTCCCATTTTGGATATCAACTATTGATTATATTAATCTTGCCTTCAGTTTCTTGTTTTACAGTTTGTGTTAGCCGTTCTTATTACTAAATAGTAACTGTCAGGTGACAATCCATCATTTCTTGCTTATGATAGTAATTCTGGATTAATATTTCCAATAAGGACTGCATGTTGTTAAACTAGAAATCTTAATTTTTGTATCTTTGATATACTGAAGGAAGAAAGACATTAGGAAACATCCTGATCTAATATTTTTCTGTAAAACAGTTAACTTTAAAACCTATTTAATGGTTATTTATAAAATTATTGTAGGTTCAGATAAACTGGTGAAAATCAAACTGAAGGGATCTGCAGGTTCAACCTCATTTGTCTACCTCCAAGCTCTTTTCTGTTTAAATTCTTGTTTACTAAAAGGCTCCCTGACCTTTCTTCAAGATCTAGAGGACTCTGTACTTTGAATGTGCCTTGTCTTTCTGTCACTACAAATATTTATTGTTGACTTATGCTCTTTTGGGTTAGGGCCTAAAGAACACTTTATATAATGGGTTGAGAGGTTTTTTTGCTTAAATGCTGGGATGGGAGCTCTGGTGGTATCTTGTGCAAAGAGCAAGCAGCATCAAAACAAACTGACTTCTTTCCAGTGTTGATTGAAAATATAAAACCAGAACCCTTTAGATGCATCCCATGAATGCTGTCTGTCCAAGGCAGTGTGGTACACTTCTACAGCTGCTCAAGCCAAATCAGAGCTTCCTGTTACCTCTCCTCTCTTTGCTCTGGGACTGAGGCCCTTGCAAACATTTAAGATTTAATTCAAAATTGTCCATTCCTTCCCTCCCACCAACAAAAAAACCTGAACCCCAATACCAGATAAAACCACCCAGACAACTTCTGGCTGTCAGCTTACTCCTAGTTGCACAAACACCAGTAGTGGTGCAAGGGAATGCGTGCAGCCTTAGTTGTGTCAAAAATTTAAACTGGATGGAGTTCCAGTAAGACTCTGTTCCTGAAACAAACGTGTTAGAGAGGAGAGACTCAAGTGGTACCTGGGTGTAGGAGAAATTCAGCAACCTTTGTCTGCCCTGGGGCTGTAATTAGAGTTGGTGGAGTTACTAATTATGCATTATTACTGGTAGTTCCTTACCTGTTGTATCTACATTGGGGAAACTAATTTCACTTAAGTCAATAGGGATTAAGTAGATATATTGAGTGCTCTTCTGAAAAAGAAGAGAATCTTCTGATGTTGAGAATCCTGTGAACATTTAATGTGTATTTGTTATTAGTATAGTTCATATACATATTGCTGAGCAGAAATAACCTATTGAAAGGGGTAAGTACTGCAATAATTCTATTTTGGGGTAGAATTAATCTATCAAATGGATAACTTCTGTAGAGACTCAGAGGATCTGCATCCCCATGCTGTTGGGTCTAGGGATGAAGGATTTTTAACAGGACTGTAGGATTAGAATATATTAGTTCGTGTTATGAAAAAACTTCTTATTGTTTGTTTTTCTGATGCTGTTGTAGTCAGTGGTCCTTTACAGGTGTCTTCATGGTTTCTAGGATGAGGTTAAGGACCAAGTAAAGAGATTTAATAGCAGATGATACTTGTTGCTAAATGAACTTGCAGAGTAGATTGATGTACTTGGCAGCATTTATAGAATCAGTGCTTAATAATCTATAGTATCACTTAAATGCTAGATTTCATTTCCACAAAGTCAAAGTTAAACTTTTTTTCTGAAGATTGATTATTTTTTTTAATATATATATTTTTTTTAATGGAGGCAGAAACAAAAGGAGAGGAGAGGACAGTACAGAACAAGCTTTGTGTGCAGCTGTGTCTTATTTTATACCAAAAGTGCTTTTCATGTGTGGGTCTAGAGAGTTTCCAAAGTTAACTTTTGCAGCTAGGCCAAAATAAACAACTAGGTGCAAAGCTGAAGACAAATTATTTTACTCTGATAAAAGTATGTTTACTGTAGGAAGCTATTGCTAAATAGAAACATATTCTGTGTTTATATGAGCACTTGTTAAATGGACTCTGTCGATTCCTATACACAGATTGATAAGACACGGGTCAGTGTTGAGTATAGCCATCTTACCCCCAACTTCACAGAAGTGGTGAAAGTGGGAAGAGTGGTACATAAGTCATTGACAGCATCACCAATTGCAAACAATACTTTTTTGAGCTGAAGTGGCAGTGTTTCCAGACCTCCAAAAGCAAGACAGCTGAACCTTTGGATTGGTAATTGCAGTATAACGCATATTTGACAAAATCACTGGGGTTTTTTTTTGGGGGGTGTGTGTTTAAGGCCCTATTGAAAGTGCTTAGTATTATCTGTGAACTTTTGTTTTCCTGTCATCTGTTTACCTTTAGGTTACAGTTATAGATGCAGAAGCTCCTCAGCCAGGTTTCAGGGCAGGTATTTGACTGACTGAACTAACTGTGGACCAGGCTCTTTGAATTGGAGTGTCCAAAAGCCTGTTTTAAAGTGTGTCTTCACTTCTAGCTGGAATTCACTCTAAACTGTCATGCAGATTCCACTGGTATGGAGGTTCAACAAATTTTTTCCTTTAAGATAAGGGAAACCCATGAAGTGAGTTGACTTTGTCAGAGGCAGAGCAGTCCAAACTCTTGTTTCTAATTAGAATGCACATATGTTTTACCTATAATAGAATCTCCTGAACATCAACAAACTATGAAACTTACCTGATTGGCCTTTTCTGCTGCCTTGAGGTTGAAAAAAAATTAGTAGCCTTGAAACTGCAGTTTAATTTTCAAGTAAACTTTAATGTCTGACTGCTAGGTTGTAATTAACTGTCTTGATCTGTTGATTAACCTTTTGTCTTTAAACATAAGTGGTTCTGCTGAACATTTCTGTTAACTAGCAGTCTTAATTCTAGATGTTTCATTTTTTATTGACATTTTGGTAATGATTCACCATTTCCTTCCTCTTCCAGAGCTCACAAGAACTAGTAGCATGCTAGAGAAAGAACCTTTGGGGCTCATTTAGTGTCAAGTTGGTTTGAAAATTTATTCAAGGTGATGAGGTTGCACAGGTGAGACCAAGAATGTTCTGGCATGCAAAAATAATCCATTTGTGGTCCAATTGCATTAAATTTGACACAGCAAGGCTCCATAAAGTTTATTTGTATTAGAGAATCTGAGAAAAAACAACAAACTTTCTTGAAGTTATGTGCTATTGCAAGTTTTCTTCAGCAGCCTTATTTCCTGGATCAGGGACTGCTCTCTGGATTAAAACACTAAATAGCTTCAACTTTGAGTAGGTCATTATTTTATGGTATCTTATTTAACTCTTGCACCAAGTGGACTTTGATATCTTTAGTTGTATTCGTACAGGGTATCCAGTGTCTACTATAGCACAAGAGGGTTTTAAAATAATTCTAAAAAAAAAAAAAAAATTAAAAAATCTAGTAACTTCCTCCATAAATATTGAAATGCTAATACAGGATAGATATACTTATTATGGATCTGTTGCACCAGATTGGTGGTGTCAGCTGAGGATGTACCACATTTGTGGTGGTGTTACTATGGCAACTGCCTTCTAAGAGCTGTCTCAAGGTCACTCATCAGTTGTAGCCTGGAGTGCTTGCTGCTTAAGCAAAATATCTACACCAAACAATTCAGGAAATGATCATTCTGCTTGGAGAAAGCAACATAAAGGACACAAAGCAATATTTTATTTTTGGGTTGAGGGAAAGGACATTTTCTTTTTTTTCTGTATATTTATCTGTCAGATATTTGAAGACTCAGAATCATTGAAGGGTAGATTTTAGTTGAAATGTAAATCATAAGTAATGTAGTATCAATGACGCGAGAAATGTCTTATTTAAAAGCAAAACAAAACACACAAAATTAATCTGAAGAACGTGAACAGAAATTAGTGACCAAGCGTGACATTTATGGTGCAAAAATGACTGCCTACACCAATGAAAATTTAGACAAGATGGTGAAAACTTACACTGAGTTGAGAATTCAGAGCCCCTTATACTTAAGGGCTTCTTTTATGAGATATCCAGATGCATTCTCTCACCTAAATCCTTGTGGGTGTGGTTACAGAATGTCAAATACACTCAGCAGCATTTTCAGTGTAATGCAGAGTGATTCAGAGATAAGACTGGAGAAGGGGTTGTTCAGGAAGTTGATCTTAAGTCTGAGGTTACAAGAGACGGCGTTATCCTAAATACATAAAATGGAATCCACTAGGCTAAAACTTCATTGGAATGACAAAGTGTTCTCAGTTTGGATGGTTACTTGACTAGTAAAAAGCTACCATGTTTTATGTGGCTTTTTGTTTGTTTGTTTTTATTTAAACTTACTTTTCCTCTTTCCTTTTGCATCATTTCATGGCCTAAAATAGTACTGTGAGTGACAGGAGTCATTTCCTATAGCACTATCTAGGTTTGGTGCCATTCTCTGAAACTGGATTTGGAGATGTCTGTCTTTAAATAACCGTAACAAAGACTTGTATTGTCTTCAAAACCTTTAAGAATTGGGATTAGTTGGAATTTTTATAGAAGTATGTTCAATAGTAGTTGTCCACAGAACCCGAGGAGCTCCATCCTTCAAGTACTATTAGACTACACAGAAATGACAGGTGAGCTGGTACTTCTGTTTCTAGATTAACAGGATATATATTTAAGGAGGGAATGAAAATGTAAGAGCTAAGGATATCAGGTTAGTAATCCAGTCTCCTCCTACCCCCAGTGAAACAAGCCTAGACTGTAGTAAGAGGGTGGAAAACAGTTCTACAAACTGTTGGTAGAAGGAGGTTAAGAGAAATCTCTACCTTATGAAGGTTGGTCTTTAAGAGGCATTCATGTTAAGTGTCTCTATCATTTTCTTCAAAGTAAGCAGTCTGTTCAAATTCTAACACAGATTATAGCATGAAAATACTAGTGTATCTGTTGCTTTCCTGTGAGGCCATGGCACGAGAACAAATTTCACCTGTGCCACAGAACAGAGGTTTCCAGCCTGTGATACACGAGGTATATCCACATGACATAAGGCAGTGGCATATACAAGCACTTCTTTGTCTACAAAATAAACAGTCTTACACAGGGAACTGAGAAACTGCATATGGGGAAGCATTTACTAAGAGATAATTTGGGCCACAGGGCTGGTATCTGCATCACTAGTTACTAGGGACATATTTGCAGTCTGAGGTAGAGGCTTATCACCCCAAAACTGCTCCCCTTGCTCTACCACCTTGGGATGCTTTATCTCGTTGCACTGGTCTATGAGCCTGCGTGTAGCTCCGTGGTAAATTTATCCAGACTATTGACTAAATTCTTGCTGAATTCAACTTCTTTTACCACCAGCGTAGCCAAGGTAACTTCAAAGCTACCCAAGGCATATTAAAGAAAACTTCATTAAAAGAAACCATTTTGGTGCAGATATCATTATTATCTGCTTAAGAGAAAAATCAGATTTGTATTTTACTTTATGCGCACCTTTTCCAAAACTGAACAGGCTAGACTTGTGGGTCAGCTTTACACCTGTGTTTTTTTATGGTATTTTACAGCATTTTATTCTTACTTAAGAGCTGTCTGAGAGTTCATGAGAGAAACAGTCTGATCTTCCACAGCTGTCACAGATTTCTTGAGGATACAGCTAGTTGTTTTTTTGTTTTTTTTTAACAAAAGCAGGTGAGCTAAGATCCTCAACAGTGACAATGTTTTATTCCATGTATAGACAAAATAGACGAAAGTTCAGCCACACTGATTGTCTCAGCCAATTTAATTTTTTTTTTCTTTGCAGTAGCAAGACTGTTTCAACTTTCTAATGTAATATTTTGAACAAAAGGTTGGATACTGTCCTGTAGTCATACTCTCTCCCCTGAAAGTTTCTTCTATTGCGGGGCATTGCTATTTAGCAATTCCAATCCAGTCTAGACTTGTTTTTTCTGGAATAATAAAAAAACTTGCAGATCTTCCAGGCTTTTCTTCCTCCCCAAATAAAGTTAGCAAGGCACTTCACCACAGATTGATTCATTTAGAAAAGATTTTAATGTACTGTTATGTTAAAAACAATAAAAAACCCACCCTGCCAACAAAAAAACCTGTGCATGAGATGGAATGTTTCTCTCCTAGAGTTACACTGGCTCCATAGCATCAACAGTGGAAAAAAAATAAGCAACTAACAGCCCTGGAGAGACTTTAGCTACATCAGTTGAAGCTAGGATATGGCTAGGGCTATTGGTTAGTCTAAAATAAAAACAAAACCCCACCCACAGAACACCACAAAAGAATACAGCTGAAAAGTGGCTTGTTCTAACTTGCCTAGTGTATTAAGGTAGCATTTTTAGCATATTCATGCTAAATTAAAGGCCTCTCCTCTGAACCAGGGATTTCAGAAACTGTTCTGACTTTTCTTTGTGTAATACTTACATAGGAGTCCTTCTGCATTTCAGTATTACTTTCAAGAACCTGAGGGGGCATGGAGCACAATTAAGCAATTGCCTAAATTCTAAATATGAGATTGGCCACCATCAGCTAGTTTATAGCTGGTATTTCATAGCTGGAGGAATGTGCATTAAGATTTGTTACATAAAATAACATTGAAAACAAGTTTTGCAGAACAGATGAAGAAGCTTTAATATTAAAACTTTATTAACTCTTCTGAGAGGATATACTGAGAAGACTTGGCCAAAGCAGCTAGTTCTGCAGAATAAATTGAACTTCTGGAACTTCTTTTGAAGCAAGCCTAAGGTGTAAAGCTCTTTACCCACATTTCTAATCAACTTAAATTTCTTCACTGGAAGTATTTTAGCCATTCTTTCCTCATCCTAAGTGGAAGAATAATTTATTGACAAAGTTTGCTGGAATATTATCCATTATGGCATTATCTTGAATCTGCTTTACTCCATGCACTCAACGCTTGTAGCCCTAGATCTTATCTGTTTGTCAAAAAAATAGAGAAACAGGACAAAGCACAGATCAAGAGTCAGATAAAACTAAGAATAATTAAGTACTTTGGCAATTTCAGATAAGCAGAAAATACAGCTTCTAGAATTAAGATGTTTTGGTTGTTTTTCATTTGGGATAATTTGTTTATCTTGGTTTTGCTGCCATATATCCAGATGTGACTAAACTGTCTCCAAGCAAAAGTTTACTGCAATACTTTTCTATTTCTCTGTCATCTTGGAAACGTTAACTTCTGTATTAGTTAATACCACAACAGAGCTGAAGATTCTGATGTCAGAATTGGCAGAAAATAATTTCATCATCTTGGAGAAAGTAAGTTATTGCTTATGTGCAGTAAAATAACATGGAGATGGCCACTAATTCAGTGTTTTGCTAGTGGTCATCTGAAAGATTTTAGTATCTGCCATATGCATATAAATGTGTCATGGTCTCTGCTAGTGCTAACACTGTCTCTAGGTGAAACAGGTAGTTCTTCTGCACTAGACTTGTTAAAAGAGTTCTGGTCTCCCAGGAGGGCTATCTATCATGTGATAGGGGTGCTCAAAACAAGTTTGTTATCTCTTAAAGCCAGGCAGATGCTCCTGCCTCTTCCCTATTTGTTAGCATCCTTGAAATGCAGAAGCATTGGGCTTGTTTTCAAAGGCGTTGTCTTTTTTGTCAGTTCACTATTATGTAAACTCTCTGCTTTTTTTCTTAGTAAGTCAACCATGAGATTGTATGTTGGTTTGATCTTGTGAAATGTTTTAAAAGGTACCTTCAGTAGGTCTTATTCCAGCATCCTAAATTTCACTTGTTAAAAAAGTGTGCAAAAGGAATTGTTCCATTAACATCAAACTATATGGATGTAAAAACTAGGTTTCTCTGTGAGCTAGAGCAAAGGGGGAATCCAGAGTTTGAGATTTTGGGGGGGGGGGGTGGTGTTTGTTTTTTTTTAATTTTGTGATTAAGTTTATGCTTGTGAAGCACACAAAAGTTAAGAAAAAAATAATAGCAAGCAATTAATGGCTACTTTCTACGGCAACCTTTTAAGCCTTGATTCGGTGTACTCTGACAATAGGATATTACATTAATTGGCTTGGTCTCAGTAATTGAACTGAACTATTTCTTGAGCCACATTTATTTTTTAAAATACATAAATTTCTATATCACACTAACTTCCTAGCTGCTCCTAATCCTTTCTCAAGTATTAAGCTATTGCTAATGAGAGGGGACTTGGCTAAAGTTAAAAATAGAGCACATTGAACTTGATGTGAACCTTAATATCTTTTCCAGCTTTTCCAAGGATTGTATTATGAATTGTGTATTGTTTAGTTGGTTTCTCACTGATTAAAAGTATTGAAATAAACTGTGTATTGTAAAATAAAACTGCTGTCAATGCTTTGTTTACATTTTGGATATCTTATCTAAATGTTAATTCACAAATTTGATGCAAAGTTCAAGCTTGGAGATGAGATTTCGAAGTCTTACAAAGGCTTTTTTTTTTCCTAAAGGCAAAATAGATTGCTGAAGAAATAAGACAATTGAAACTTGTTTATTGTCAAAGCCTAAAAGAAACTTGTTTTGTTTACTTGGTCTTTGGATAAAAGCCAGCGTGGCTGATCAGATATTTCACTATGTTCATTGCATGAAGATTTGGTAAACTTAAAGAAAACACCTCTCTAATACTTCTTTGGGGGATCAATGCTAATAGTGGCTTAATTAGTTCTGATGTTGTATTCTTGTCCTCTAAGAATGTAGACTTGGTAACTACCTGTAATAATTGCAGTCACTGTAAGGGTTGTCACTGAAGAAGAAACTATTTAAGGGACATTGGGGAACTTTGTCTTCTAGGTGAGTGGCTGTATGTGTTCCTAGCATTTGATTTAGGAGACTTGTCCTTATTCTGAGTGATGCTTTTGGCTTTCTGTCTAGTGATAAGCTTAAGGGAGAAGCTGGACTACTATAACCAATAGATTTTTTCCCAATTTTCTTCCACTCAATAATTAAAAAAAAACCCAAAAACACCAAACCCTGAAACCCTGAATTAATCACTCTGTCAAAATGACAGACCAGTGCTAAGAGTATTCAAAAAGCTGAGTGTTGCAAGTTGTCAGTGAAGAAAAATGACTATAAAATTGAAAACACTGTGTAATTTGTACAGTCGTGCCTTGCTCTTAAATATAAGTAATTCTGGTCTATCTGCATCAGAGTATAATGGACTTTCTTCTTTTTTTAAGATCAAAGCTTAAATTTTTTTATGAGAAACCGAACTTATCGGCACTTTTCAGGCATTTTTTTTTTTTTTTTGCTTGAGAATACAGGGCAGATGTATACAAAATAACCACAAGTGTCACGGCAAATCAACAGGAAGAAAGTGTTTTCCTCTTCAGTCATTTCATTTATTCTCCTCTTTATTATCAGATGGCAGGGTTAGAAATAAAAAAATGATACTTCTACATAGTGTAGAGCTTAGCTACAGAATGGAGTGCCCTGGAGTATTTTAGCTGCACTAATTTTCATGGGAACAAAGAGAAACTTAACACAGAAGAGAAATACAGCTGCTGGGAAACTCACTCCTTTTGAACCAGGAAATTCTTGAGCTGTAGATTGTGAAGTTTGAGAGTGTGCTGAAACAAGTTAATATGCTTACCTTTTTCTTTCTAGGCATTCCTACTGGCTTCTGTTGGAGAGAGAGCACTGTGCTAGGTAAGTCATCTTTTTGAAGATTTAATTGTTCCAGACTACTTTGAGAATTGATCCAGAGAAAACATTGGTATTTAGGATCTTAGGAAAAGCGAGAACATAATTTCAATACTCTTTGAAAAGTAAAAGTATTTTCTTATGTTCTATATTGATATTGTATATTGTTTGTTTTCTTCCACCTCTTAAACTTGAGGAAATGCGTGGTGTTACTTGGCCTTGGTATGTATGATAGTAACATTTTTCTGTGTATGTACTTGTCTTTAGTTTTTAATTCTCTGTATCGCTGATAGTAGAGTTTTCTTCTTTCTCAAGTAACCAATGATGTGAATACTTCTGCTCAGAGTAGTTCTTCTGAAACAATGGTGATGAAATGGGTTTTCTTAGCTAAAGCTGTTCTGTGACCAGACTGGATATGATGCTTATCATTGGTGGGATTTGGTTTTGTTTGGTTGTTTTTTTCTGTTATAGCTTATATTATAGCCAATTTAGCCTCCAATACTCAAATAGATTAACATGTCAAGTTCTGTGCCTGTTGCTGGAGAGTAGTGAAACTTGTAACTTGTCTGGGCATTCCGTTCAGTGGTTTTTTGGTGTCAGGAAAGGAAGCACCTCCTTTAGAATAATCTCTTTTGGTAAGATCAACCTCCTTACAGGTGCCCTGAAATAAAATTCAAGTGAGCTGTCTTGGTTATAATAAGGTCAGGTTGAAGTAAAATAAAGAAAATGAAAGGAGACAGTAGAAGGAAAACCTTTGGAGAATGATGTCTTCTAAGCACAGAATAGATTGTGGTTTGTTTCAGATAGCTGTGCTCATTAAAATGTTACAGTTCCTAAGTAATGATTTGCAGACAGATAATACACTGAGGTAAATAATATGTGGTGGAGAGAAGGGATAAATAACTTCTGCTTTTGACAGGATGGAGACACTTGTCTGAGCATATTGTCTGTCATAAATCTACTTGCAATGAAAGAAAAACCTAAATCACAGCATTTTCACTCTGTAAGGCAGAATTCGTGACATCAGGCTTAGGTTTTGTATGCTCTTTCTTGTGTTCCTTCCATGGTATCCTGTGTTTATCCTGTTATTGTACATTTGCTGTTATTTATAGGCTTCATCTCTATGATAATCTAACAGAGCTTCCTACTGGTGAAAGCTCAAGTGTAGGTAAGGTTTTGTAACTTTTTGAACTTTTAATGGACTACAAGGTACACTGAAAATGCTTAGCTGGCTTCTTTGAAAAGATAATAATAAAGCTATGCCGTGCCTAGGGACAATATTAGTAACTTTTCTCCTAATAATTTTGACAGAGCCCAAGAATATAACAATCTGACTGCAGTGTACCTAAATATAACTTCCCTCTCTTTTAAGAGTGCCAAGTAAGTGTGATGTACTGCAGTAGAAGGTCACCCAACTGCACAAATGCAGGGTGGTGTTTACTGGCAAGAAAACACATTGACTCAACTGCACTCTATAGTTGATACACTCCAGTTGTATGACACAAATGCATGACTGGTGCTAACCAGTTAGTTACCACACTTGATATGTTTACCAGATGCTAATATAAAAGCCTCCCAATGCAGAGGTCTAGCTGAATACTACGAGTCTTAAAACTTAGCATCCAGTTAAACTTTGAATTCAACTGCAAAGTGACCTGAAAGTAATTTTGAAAGGTGAAAGAGAAAATTAGTTGTTTAAATCATGAGACATCTTGAATGTCTCATTGGCAGGCAAATGCTCAAACAATGGTTCACCCGCTGAGGGTTTTAGTGAATGAAAGATACAATTCAGTAGGTCTACTTGTATGGGAACTAAAGATGTAATGCACTTAAGAAAAAGTAATAGTGAAAAAAAATTCAATGGCTCTATCCTGGCATTTCCTCCAGTGCACTATATAAAAATACATAAAATTGCTTCCTAATGTTGTGCAACTACACAACTACTTAGCCATTTATCTACAAACAAGGAAACAACTGGATCTGAAAGAAAACATTACAAATGCTTTTGGCACTTGAAGGGGAAGGATGTGATCCCTTCTTCTGTTTTTGGCAGTCACCAACCTCTTTTACTAACTTCCAGAATGGCTGCAAATCTTCCTAAAATTACTTGGAATTTCTCTTCTAATGATGATAGCATCATTATGGAGAATTCTGTGGATAAACATCAGTGTCTGAGAAGTGCCATTTGTATGGAAAAAAAATTCCATGAGCAAAACTGATTTTCTGCCTGCTGCTGCAATCTTGGGGAGCTTAGCGTGAGACTTATTGAAAAATGTCTGTCTTAGGAAAGCAAAGGTGTATTGCTTCTTTATTAAAACATTAGAAAAACTACAAGCATGAGCTTTTTATGCAAAGGAAATTCTTTGTGAAAAATAGAAAAGTTTAGACAAAAAAAATCCACAAAGCATAGAGAGCCTTATTCAAAAGCATGCTGCCTTTTCTCATAAATGGGAAAAAAAATTATAAAAATCCTTGATGGTAGGAATTAATATTGTGGTCACTTTGTGTACATGAGATTAATGAAACATCAGTACAAAAAGAATGTGGTAATACATCTTAAAATTAAGGCATAGTAGGATGAATTGTAAAGTACTCTCTTGTCTTAGTAGCCCATTGTTCTAATGGTACCAGCTTATCTTCAGGCTGCGGTACGTAATTCTCTGATGGCAATGTTTTACTGAAAATCATAGAAACAAAGGTCTTTTAGGACAGAGATTCCATGGGTTGTCTGGAACTGGTTCTTGTGTTGAGCTGTTCCTTGAAAACTGAAATGTAACTTGTTGCAGGTACTAAAGCTTGGCTCTTGCCCTCTTGTAAGCCTTGGAGGAGACATTGTGACTCTCCAATCTTTAGTATCTCTCTAGGTACCTGTTTTCTGGTTTGTATAGCTTTGAACAAAGCAATCTCTGGGGCTTTTCTCCTACATTTTAGCTTATTTTTTAAATAATTTACTCTGAAATTTAAGATTTGATTACAGTGACATGCAAAATGACATTACAGCTTTAAGTTTTGTGTGGTAGATTTTAGCAGGTTATAGCAGGTTATAACCATTGGTACAGAGTGGATGGACAACATGTAAAATATAATAAGATAACCTGACTGTGCTGTGGAGAGACAAATTAAACTAATTTGGGTGTGATTCTATTCTGCCTTTATTTAGCAGTTTAGCTGAAGGTGCTCTACTAAGCTCTGGTTCCTATGAATATGAAATATAGTAAGGTATATGGAAAAAAGAGGAAAAGGGATTTTTAATGAAATCCTCAAATGTATTGGTGTACTATAGATAGACAATTGTCACTACAAATTTTGAATGGTAAGCATTTGTGTTTAACTAAATGAATACCTCTTGCAGCCATACTAAATGTACCTGTGTACACTCAAACTTAATCAAATTTTAATTATAGCATTGAGCTAGGAACATTTTCATATTTCAAGGTCAAATTGTGTTTTAGAAATGTCACCTCTGCATTAAGTAACTGTACTTATTCCTTACAATGAACTACATTATATATAAGCATTGACATTATGCATGGAAAACTTTCATTTCTTCAACTTTGTTTTTAGTCTCTGATCTTATACTCTCAAATCTGAGAGTCTAGTTATGCCAAAAATGCAGGAAATTTCATTAACAGGCCTCTTATTATTAGATCAGCAGATAACAATCTAATTTTAAAAGCAGGAGGGATGCGTTTTTCAATAAATTAAAAAAAAATAATAATGTTTTCATAGCCTGATGAAAAGAGACACCAAGTAGAATGCTCAGAAGCTCTCTAACATACCGGGCATTCAGCTCCCATTGAAGCCAGGCTGTGTGAGCCTGTGCATATATAATATAGAACCCCCTAATGGGTAGCTGCCTTCCCCCCTGCCCTCCCCACTCAGACACTTGGTCAGAATATGAATCTACATTTTAAAAATTGTAATGTATCCAGCACTTTGATTACAATTAGCAGGTTTACAGTGTAAAATAATATATTTACTGAGCTGAGTTCTGTAGCTTAGTTCCTGTGCAAATGTCTGTCAGTACTGCATCTGCTGACCAGCAAAACGTGCCCAAGGCAAATCGACGTGACTTATGGACTGTATTTCTTTCCCACTTGTGCCCCTCCTTAGTGATGGGTGCAGATATTTCTAACAAGTAAATCAGTGATTTAAATGCCAGATTAAAGTCTGCTCTAAATGAATATTCTTAATCAAAAGTTGCCATCTGCCATAATCAAGACAGCGCATATCAGTATTGTTTACTCTTCACGGGACCCCTCCCTGTGTCCTAATTTGAATGTCACTCCAACTCCCTATGTGCCCCTGTTGGTCAAAGGCCAAATTAGGATAGAGGGTCCTTGGGAGCCTTCAGCTCTCCATTTTTGAGCCCATTATCTCTTGCTGTATAGTGAAGTGAACACTGAAATAGAAGTGTACCTTGGAGATGATACAAGAGATGTTGGTAAGACTGTAGTTTTTTGTCAACTGAGGGGTGCCAGTCCCACAGAGAGTCTAAAAAGCACTTACACAGCAATGTGCTTAATTAAGTATGTGCAGTAAGGGTTAAAGGAAGAAGTATTGAGAGTTGGAGTTTCAAGTTACTCTTTTTAAGTTTTGTGGTGTGGGTTGGTTTTGTTTTTTTTTAATGACCTCACAACCTTAATATTTTCAGTGTAACTTTTTGTATGCCAAACTGTATGGAAAAAGTGGTGTAATTCGCCATAAGGACATTTCTGCTCTGTTTGCCAGCAAGGTTGTCATCTGGAATCCCACAGAGGAGATGGGCAGCACTTGAGTCCCTGGATGGAATGTGCTCTCTACGTGGGCTAGCCACTAGAGGGGCAGGAGCACAGGCTTTAGCCTTACTGGCCAAGACCCCCATCTGCGCTTTCAACTGGGATCTTGAATTGGGAGGGAGGGAAGAGTGGCTTTTGCTAAACCCTGGATTCTGCTGCTGCCTTATGTTTGGTGGATGCTGTGGATGGGTGGGGTAGAATAACCTAGAAAAACGTCCCTGTTCTCAGCTCCTGTGCTGCCAGGCTCTTTAACTGCTTCGGAGCTGGCAGCTTTGGAGAGAAGCTGCTCTTGGTCTCTGTAATACGGTGATAAAGCATGTTCTGTCTTGTTGGCACGGAGGAGCTGTGCAGCAACAAAGCTTACCTGGTTAGAGGAAATATTTGAGGATCTTGGCAAGTGGTTTAAAAGAAAACTAAGCATGTTCAAAGACTTTAAAGGCACTTAATATCTGTGCAGATATCTTCATTGGAGCAGCGAGATGAAGTTTAGCTTGTTCAGACATTCAATCAGTTTCTCTTCTGAAACTTTAACTTCTCTGACTAAATAAAAGGTTATATTTTGTTCAACTGAATTCTCCACTCTGTTTTTAGATGTCGGAACCGATTTTATGCAAGCCTCCCCAAAAAGTGGTTCCGAGGGGTGTGTGAGAGACAGTCGTTAAAGAATTGGAACAGGGTTGTGTGTGTGATGGAAAATGTTAGGCACCCTTAACCACGGCTGTAGCTGTGCCTGCATAGGTAATGATATGCTTTAGTGTATTTTGCTATTTCGGGCAAAGATGCCCACCCGAAACCAGCAATGTTCTGTTCTTTTTAGTGCAGCAATTTGTCAAAATTAACTTTTTCGGTAGGTCCTCCTAATTTTAGCCTAGTATGAAACTTCACTTGCAATGTCAGGTGTATCAATGTTGGGTGTTACAATGCTGTTGTAAAGATGAAGTATATTGAATCGAGTTTGTGTGTGCTCATAAAGTCACTGGGGCCCCTTTGCTGAACTAACATGTGCTTGGGTGGAAGTGACTGTTGGTGTATGTGGTTTGAAATATTTTTCAGCAATCAGTGTATTCCCTCCTCTTCCTCCCCCCCTTCCCCCGCCTTTGTACTCCAAACTGCAGAATCTTTATTTGTACACATCAAAAGCAAAAAATAATACTGTCTTGTTTGGTATGGGTCTTATTTTCATGACCTGTAAGCTTTAACTGTGTCAGGGAATGAAAGAAACTGTAACTGTTTTGGCTTCATGCATAGTACAAATATGGCATGTTTTTAAAATAACTTTTAAAATATCTTTGAAATTAGAGGTGAAACAAGCAAATTTCTAATTGGTTTTGGAAACAATAGGTATAGTCTAAAGAAACTGGAAAAATGCATGCTGCAGACTTTTGGAAAGAGCTTGCATGCTTTCCTGAAATATGTTTTTCCTAAATGGCTTCAGAGTAGGACACA
This sequence comes from Scolopax mira, assembly GCA_004320125.1. Classification (NCBI taxonomy): domain Eukaryota; kingdom Metazoa; phylum Chordata; class Aves; order Charadriiformes; family Scolopacidae; genus Scolopax; species Scolopax mira. Next base: position 60,508 of record BJBW01002202.1, on the reverse strand, counting down.
GGGTAGATTGGGTGGAGCCTCACAATCTCAGTAGGAATGAGACATGCTGTTAATTCAAGGGCAGTGTCTTATTAGCTTCATGAGCTGCATAACAAAATATATGTAGTTTAAAAAAAAAAAAAGTACATTTTCAAGGGAATTGCATTAAGTTTAGTAAAGGATCTTCAGAATTACTCATTTCTTGCAGACATGGTGGTGCATCATTGTGAATTGTTTTTGCTCGAAAATGTGATTATACAGACTCAGGCTTCAGTTAATATTTTACTTGTGTGTGGCGATCTAGTAAACACTTCTAAATATTACTCAGGTTTTGTAATCAGTGTATTTTTGGAGACAGTGCTAGAAAATGCTAGTGCAGTCTCCCCATCCCCCAGCTCTTGCTCAGAGGAGTCTAGTTTGCTTGCAGCTGCAGTGGTAGGCATCTTTCAGGAAGTGACCTTGGCTTGTATTAATCAAATTCAGAACACACAGAAAAGCTTCTTGGTAACATGCTGACTTGATGTAAAATTTTATAGCATCCATTTTCTTTTAAAATGAGGCCATCTTATAAAAAGGGAATTTATTTATGATATCTCAACTTTAAAAGAATTTCTCTAAAATGACATGGTATTTAGAGAAGGTAAAAAACAACAAAAACAAACTGCTCTTTTTACTGAGAGGAAAATAGCTTTTTATATATGTAATTGAGTCTTAAATTACTATTGGCAAAACTGTATTTTAGCCTAGCTAAACTATGAAAATACAGTGTTATTTGATAGCATTTTCATTGGTGTCTCACTGTTTTTGAACTCCAGCAGAAAAGCCTGGTAGAAGCACGTGGTCTCAGCTATGATTCTCATGACATCTTTAACTTGATGTATTTTAATCAATTACTGCATCTTTTGTTAGCAGCATTAAACTTAACAAAGTTAAGTAGCTGTATTAAGCTGCTATGGCTATTTGCATAGATTGAAAGACAAATCTATCTGTGCCTGTAAGAGAAATCACTGTTTGACCTTGCCCACCAGCTGGAAATTGTTTTTCATTGGCTGCTCTTAAATTGAGTGGTTGACTTGTCCTGAAGCAGGTTTGAAGAGTTTTGCATGATGATCTTTTTGCCCAAAACTATTTTGTGAATTCAGTTACAAAAAAGGTTCCTGGCAGTGTTTTCAGCTGGCATAACTGCTTGTAAGAGCATCTTGGGATGTACACAGAGGGCTGAGACCAGAGTAGCTTTCATCATTGCAAAGTGCTGTGAAAACCTTTAGGGTTCTGGGGTAAGATAACTTACCAATTTTCAAACTGCATCTTTCTGGAGAATTAGTAATAGCTGCCACCTGACTAATGCTTTCTTCCCTTAGGATTATGCATTATTTTGAACAATATACCATCTGGTTGGTTTCAGGGTTTGGAAAACTGAATTCTACTTTAATTGGTATCTTCAGCATAAACCTCTTCCGCATGTCAACAGCCTATTTACTCATTTTACCTCTTCACAACTATATTCAGATTCCTGTCATTCTTTCTGCAGTGTGTTGGAGATCTGAGTGTGCCAACATACGTATTCTCAAGTGTTTCCTGATTTGCCTGCTGCCCGTTTCAGAATGGTTTAATTCCATGTTGTTTACCTTGCAAACGTATGCAATGTCTTGCCATTTTACTTGAGATCAAGTTCAAGTTACTAGTCATTCACCTCAAGACCTCTGTGTAAGCCCTTTCTGCTGTGTTGAACATACTCTTTGGTTGCTTTGCTACTGAATTTACCTTAACTACATGCTTTATACACTTCTCTTCATGCTGCCTCATATTATATTGTCTGTGCACCAAACTGAGAACTCTTCATCTACATTGTCACCTCAGAGTGCTTCAATCCTCTCTCCTTGTAGGCTGCAAGGCCAACGAATGGGTGATAAATCTGTTGTTCTCTGTGCTGAAGTGTAGTTGACACTGACCTTCCATGATCGAGTGGATGCTGAAACACAATCATAGATTGTGTCATTGAGTATTTGCTGTCACCAGTGTTTTCATCAACCTCCCAGAGAATAAAACTGGTCCCAGCACAGATTTTTGGGATACCCCATCATGGATTGATTCAGAGGCAGTAGCCCGAGATGAAACTACATCACTTGTGATGGTATTTTGACTCTGGAAAGCTTGTGACATAATTCTCTACATTAAAATATTAACCTAGATCTACTGCTTAGGAGATGATGGAAGCTGGAACCATTGATAGAGAACAGAGGCATACAGTGGAACAAGGAGCCTGTTCTATGTTCTTCCTCTAATTCTGTAATCCTAAAATGAGTGGAAACTAAGATGCATCTTGACTTTTTCTTTGCCAAAGCAAGACAATCTGTTACCAGTGTCTTCTCTCCAGACCATTTTTACTTCTCTGGCTGGTATTACTTGTTTTCCTGTGCAAGACTGTGAAGAACTGATGATTTCTGTACCCTAGAGTCACAAATGCAGTGTCCATCCTTCTTGGAGTAGATGGGGGAGGATGACTTCGTTTTGAAGTCAACATCTTGAAGCAGAACATTATCAGTGGTGCTGTGGGGACTGGTCAATGGGCAGCAGTGATGGCCACTAGGCCCCCCAGCCTTATGCCCGGGCAATGCCCATTCCTGCTTTGCCGAGCAGCAGAGTAAATCACTGGCAGCTCCCGACTGTGCATTTGGAATCTCTGGTCTTCTCCCTCCATCCCTCCCTCCCCTTTCGCACGGTCAGTCTTTCCTGGTGGCAGCACAATCTCTGCTCTGACCCTGCCCCGCGAAGCGGGTCCCCCATCCAAAACGGGGGTGAGGGGACCCACTTGTGCATCTCCCAATTTCTGCCTCCCTGGCGTTTAACCTCCTCTCGTTTCCACGCCAGCGAGCGGAGGCTGCCGGGGGCTGTGCCGCCCACGGGGCAGGGGATTGGGGGGGGGGGGGGGGGGGGGGGCCCCGGGGGGGGGGGGGGGGGGGGGGGGGGGGGGGGGGTGCGCTCCCGGGGCCGGTGGCGGCCGGGCCGCAAGGAGTTAATGGCGGCGCTGCCGCCCGCGGTGCTGTCTGCAGCCGCCGCGCTCCCATTGGCTGCGGAAAGGTGAAATTGAAACCACCGTAAACTTTTGACCCTGGAGCAGTTCTAGTGGAACGCCTTCCCCTTGCCAAGAGCACAGGGATTTTTCTCTTTTTTTTTTTGTTTCTTTTTTTTTTTTTTTTTTTTTTTTTTTTTTTTTTGTCCCCCCCCCCCCGCCCCTTTTCCTGTATTTATTCTCTGCGATCGTGCCGTGCCGCAGGCGGCCTCTCCGGGGGTGGGGGGGACACAAGCAGAAGTAGTTTGCGTGTCCGGCTAAGGGTAAAGCTGTCTTCCTGATAGTGCCAGCTATCTTCTAAAACTCCAGCCAGTAAACAAGGAGGAGCCCATTTTTCAACTTCGAAGATTTTTTTTTATTTTTGCGGTGTGGTTGAAGGAAAAAAAAAACCAAACCACCAAAACACGCACAACCAACCACCACCCAACAAAAAACAACCAGCAAATTGATGGTGACTATGCTGGCTAATTAGAAAGTGGGGAAGGGAGGATGAGTCACCGGGAACACTGGCTGCAGGCAGCTCTGCTGCTTAATAAACATGTTTTTTTAAAGATTGAAGTGGTTGCTACTTACTAAAATCTAAGATAGAAATGTGTCGTTATTGCTACTTAGTTCATAAATTGCTGCCTTAAGTACGTATTTCCCTAACTATAACTGTATTTCTGTGCTGTATCTTCATTAAACAAAACCATAGAATGGTTTAGGTTGAAAGGGACCTTAAAGATTATCTAGTTTCACCCCCCCAGATAATGTATTTTTTCAGTCTGGGAGAGGGGTAGTGCCAGCTGAACTTCATTGCCAAATTGCGAAGTGTAAGAGACCTGTGGTAGCCAATGTTGGGAATTTTTATTAGGGTCGGGTGACTCTACCAAATTCTGAACCTAATTAGAGTGTGTGTCACTTTCATACTATGCAGAGTTTGTCACAAAAAAAAAAAAAAAAAAAATCAAAAAATATCTGCGGTCAAGAAAATTCACCTTCCCTCTGTAGCTCTGCCAAACCAGACAAATAAAAGCAGCATTACGTTTTCAATGAAGTATGAATACGAGATTTAGTTAATCCGCGTTTCTTTTCCCTTAAACATGTCTCTCTCTTCCCTGACAAAAGAATAGCTGACTTGGTTCCTTTGCCGCATCAGCTGCCGTTTTCTCCCCCCCCCGCCGCCAGGCGCAGGTATCGCCCTGCTGGTCTTGCTGGAACATTAAACTTACTGAATGTTAAGTGTCACTTAATCAAGGAGTCACTCAGCACCTTACTTAGAGATAACATTCAAAAACTCTTCCTCAACAAAGAAACTTGATTCCTGACTACTTAAGGCTGCTGTTTTCCCCTCTCTGGTGGCTTGTTCCTGCAAATAGTGTCATCAGATTTAGGCGATGTGTTCGTTTTCCTAAAGAGAGATTAGGGTGGGGAGGAACTCTCAACTGCTGTGATTTGGATTTTTTTTTTTTAAATTCAGTTCAATAAGCGGTTCAGTGGTTAAGAAGCGTTTGGTTTAGGGCAGTAAAGCAGGGCAGTAGGACAAGATTGGGAAGGTTCGGGGTGGGCTGTTTTGGGAGCGCTGCTGTTTTCGCCGCGGTTTTATGTGGGGCGGGCGGGAGTGTCTCCCGGAGCATTGCTAGCGGCACCGAGGGAACAATCAGCACAATAGCATTAATAGCAGCTCCCCTGCCCGATTCTCCTTGCAACTGCAAAAGAAACACGGGCTTGTAATGCTAGTTGGTGGCCTCCCTGTTTGTTCTATCTCGTGTTCCCAAGCAGCAGTTATTAGGTAGTTTATTTTTTTCCCCGCTCCCTCGGGTTCTTTGTTCTGTCCTCCCTGTGTCCCCCGTCTGCTTCTCATTGTCCCTTCGGTTCGGCTGCCTTCACGGTGGAGCTGCACCGAAGCTGCAAATCATACTGCCTATCGCAGTGAAATGGAATAAATGCTCTTCTGAAGAAAAGAAGAGCGAGTAACAAGGGTTAGCAACTAAGAATCGCTTGTGAACTCTATTTCTGAAGTGTCATTTAGATGCCTCTCTCTGAAAGGCTTCTCTTGAACAGCTGTGTGATTGCACTCTGGTACCATTGGGTGCACATGCCTTTTAGCGTTAGAAATGGGTGACATCTCAAAGTGTTATTGCCTGTGCCGGTACTAGAGTGGGAAACTGGCAAAAAATGAACACTGATTCTCAGGCTAAAGAAAAACAAACTTCACCAGATTTGGAAATCCAGGAACTTAAACGTATCCTATTTTGGAGGGAGTGTTATTGAAGACTATTACTGAGAGCTAACTGCTGGCCTTGAGAAAAATCACTAGTGTGACCTTTACTTCTAAGGAAAATGGCCAAAAAGAGGGTTATCGTGGATACTGTCAGTGCTGTTTGTAACCAAAAAGCATTAAATGAGCAGTCACAAACAGAAAATGAACTACAGAATTCTATATTACTTTATTCTGTGTGTTTATTTAGAGTAGATTTTGAGCTTTGTTGCGTCTCCCCATTTTCCTCAGGGGAGGAATTGCCAGCCACTTTGAAGCTGTTGTTCTAGAATTTTCTCCTACCACTAAGATTTCCACACTATGAATGAGAAATTTAAAAAGAAGTTTATGCCAAAGTGTTTTAATCTATTCTTTGTGTTATCTAGAGTAAGCAGTTCCTATTGTCATGGGTTACTGAAGGATAGAAAAATTATTTAGAGGAAATTCTGAAGCCTAACCTCTCAATTTTGAAAATTATTTTATATTCCAAAACTCATCAGTACTTCTATTGTGATCTTTGGATTTTTACTGGCTTGTTAATTTCCCCTCAGTCTCCTGGCTTTGAACATGGAGTTGTATTGTGAAGTAGACTCTGGCATCTAGTAGTAAAGCTTGCCCCTTCCCCTTAAATCAGCTCTTACTGTCACACTGGCATAAATGATGCTGAAAAAGACTATTTGGAACTTGGATTTTTGTTTGTTTTTAAAACATTACCATTGTATCTCTGTCTTCTCTGCTCCTATTTCTATTTCAGTAGGTGATGAAACTTACTATTGTCAGACCAAGTGTTTTCATCGTCGAACGAAATAAGCAACTTTTTCTCTGCTTTTTCCTCAGTAGCTTCATTTCAAAGCTGTCTTGTGTGCATCCCTGTTGCAGATCTTCAGTGAGGAGTGAACTCCTGGGCCTCTGCACCAATAAGGAGCTGGGTTTCTGGAATGTAAATACCTCTTTGAAGAGCTGGATTAGATAAGGAGATGTACCTTTTCTAGGAAATACATTGATCAGATCTAGAGGTCTTCAAGGCTTTAAACTGAGTTTCAGGCCCAGTTTTGCTATAGCCTTGCAGCAGATTTGTAGCAGCAACTTCTTAAAAGGCAGTAAAAATAACAATAATTTTAAAATCAGTGTATTCATTGATCTTCTCTGCTAGCATCATAAAAAGCTGTCTTGCATGCCATCAGGATGTAGCAAGATGAATAGATGCAAAAAGTTTAAAGCTGCAAACACATTAATTCCTTTAAGCATATGTGTACATGCATACAGTCTTGTTTCTCTGGCACTAGAGTTTAGGAATTGGTGTCTAAGAAATATATATATTTTTTTTCCTTTCTTTTAATATACAAAACAGTATGTAGAAAGCAGGGGTTTCCAGTTAGAACAGAGTGGTGTGATCTCAGTGAAGCAGGCCTCCTGCTGGGAGTTGTTTCACCGCCCGCACTTTCTTGAAAAATGCAGTAAATATAGAGATTGACTGCTAGATCTGAAAGGACCCTATGCATTTGTAATCTCTGTAGGTTGCATTATCTATACAGCTGTCTCTCATAAATGTTTCTGGGTTGGTATGCCCGAATAGCCAGGCTGTTCCTAGCTGCCCTTGTGGGATGAAGTCTTTCTTCTCGGGCCACAGGGACAGTAACTTTCCTTACTGATTTCTACTGAAGTAGCAGACCAGGACACTTTCTCTGCAGTCTTTTTAGAGGAGTCTGCTTAATTTCTAGCATAGTTTAAAACTGGCTTCAGCTTGTTTATTTGGGTGGGAGTCTTGCAGGCGGGGCTAGGATTGCTCAAAGAAATTCTACATGCTAATGTAGAACCCTCCCTGCCATTCACATTCAGGGTTTTGTTTTTTGGTGTGTGTTCTGGAAAGCTCTTCTTATCTATCCTATTTCCTCCTTAGCTCTGATTTCTCTAAACTTTCTTTCTGATGTTTACTGAGCATTTAGTGCTTGTTCTTTAGGATGATAATCAGAATAACTTATCTGGCTATTTCTCAAAGCAGTACATGAATTTTAAATAGTAGAGAGACCACATTCCCTGAACAGACAAAGGAAGGAAAATGGAAGATTGACTGAAGTGCCTGTAACTATTGCATTTGCTCATTTGTGGTGGGTAGTCATCCTTAGGATAGTCTGCTCAAGCCTAGATCTGGAAGGCTAATACAGCAAAAGGGATCAACTCTACAGTTTGTGGTATCAAAAATTCTTCACGATGTATCACTGCACCATGCCCATCAGTTGCTTTTTCCAATAAGATGGCAGTAGAAATACATAGTTTTCTTCAAGATAAGTAAATTAAAAGCACAATACAATAATCCTTATAATAATAATACTACTATAATCTTTACAGTAAACAGCTCTAATTCTCAAGGTGCAAATAGGGAATGTCCTGATAAATCAATGATCTGACAAATATAAATAGATTCAGAGTCAGCAAAATAATATGTCTTTTGTCTTGCTGGTGCCACATGCTTTTGCAGTCTTTTGGTAATGATGCAATGAAAATAGAGGATAAGTATTTTTCATTTTGGATATTACTACTTAAACACATCCCGTTTTCCAGCACTGCAGCAGAGAACTGGGGAACAGACAACACTTTCATAATAAACCCCAGGGCTGTGATGTGGTAGAGAATAGGAAAACTAGTGATACCAATCTACATTTTTTTCAAGTGTTAAGCTTTGACTGTCCTAGAGAGGAAAAAGGGTCATATGTACTGAGTGTGGACAGTTACAGAAAATTTATTTTATTTGAGGAAAGCATTTTTTATGTTTTACAGTAGGAAAATAATGTTGCTTTTTATTCAGTGCCTATTTAATGTAATTATAAATGGAGGGAGTAAAACTGAATTATCCTGGCTATGCAAGTGGAAGAGGAAGGGGAATTGCAAACTCTGTGATGGTCACAGTATCATCTTTAATTGATCTTGTTCATAACAAAAATACCCTTCACTAAACAGCAACATTTCCAACAATACTAATTTCAGAAATTTTGAATTAATAATTTAAAGTTGTATATACTGAATACATTGGTAACTTTATGCTTTTTCTCTTTTTCAGCTTCTTGTCTAGAATATTCATTAGGTGATTTGTTGGTTCAAAATGTGCCATTTCCCTTCTTTTCTCCACTATACAGTTCAAGCAGGAAAAGCAGTTCTGTCTCTTTGTTTTAGATTTCTTTCATTTTTTCACCTTGATTCTCTACCACTTGTATAATGTCGTCCTCCTGGGTTCTGTGTCAACACCTCTCATGTGTTGTTGTGACAGGACTAGAATTGAGAATTTCAGTCTGAGGAACCTTGTTTTGAAATATTCTAAAGTTGAAAATGAAGAAAATGGAGATCAATATGGTAAGCTTGCTGCAAGAGGTAGAAGAGAACATTTGGAGAAAGAATAGTTATTTGAGGTTTTCAAAAACTGAATAACAGATCATGACACAAAAGAACAGACTGGAGTCCTCTGTGTTTAGAGGAAAATGGGGGAATCCTGTTAAATGAAAAGCAAACCCATTTTAAACTGATTTAAAAAATTCACTTATATGGTTAGCAGGCACATGATATTGGTCAAGTTATTAGGAGACTAAAAAGCATTTTGTATTTTTTAATAAAGAATATTTATAGTTACAGAGTTTATATTCTAAGGGTATTCTGTGCTATCCTACTAATCCCTGGAAGCTAAACCAGTCTTTGGAGGAGTCACCCTCTTTCAGTACTGAATAAAACCAGGCTCTGATATGATACAGCTTGGTAAACTCTATGCTTCTGTGGCCAACAGGCATTGATAATGAACCCCTTAGTGCCAGAAATGCTATCTTTATTTGAAGGAAGTAACCCCTCTCTTTTGCTTTCACATTATTTTATGGGTATATGCTATAAATGTTCATTATGTCTTTTCAGGTATGCAGAGGACACTTCTCATCTTTCTAGAAGTGAAGCATTTGAAGTTGTAGTTCTCTTTTTTGCTTGCTTTTACAGTCTGTCAGAGCAACATTAATACTGTTCAATGATGCTGTTTTATGTAGTGTACTGTTTGTGCTTTATTCATAGTGTTCCTCAGTTAACAGTTTCATAAAGTTTCAGGGAAGCTTCTACAAAACTTTGAAGGCGGCTAGTTATTCACTGGCTCAAAAAGTTAGGAAAATATTGACTTGCTTGGCTGTAAAAACAAAATTAGTATTTGCTTTTAGGAAATTTAATTCAGTGTGTCTTTGAAGTGCAATCATTAAAAAAAAAGCCAACAGCCTTCTTAAGATGTTTTAAATTAAGTCCTATAAACTAGCAGACCTAAAGAAAAATTTTTAGTGGTGTCTTAGGATCTCTGATGAGAAACTGGAGAAATTCTGTACTGCTGTACTGTGTGACAGTTACTTGTCAATCCTGAACCACTGCAGTTTGCAGGATAATGTTTTAAGATACCAGTTTCATTTTGCTTTAAGTGCTCCAGTGTGATGTGTGACATTTTAGTGGCTAATAATGAGCAATTTGTTAAAGAGTAGCTGGTCATGCAGTAATGTCAGGGCAGGAAGTGGTAATCCCTTCTGTTTTTAGGATCCCCAAAGATTGTAAGAAATCCCCACTTCTCCAGAATTTGGCAAAGATCCTTGAATTTAAAGAACATCCAGAGCTAGGAAAGATATGTACAGCAGTAAAAATAACTGTTCGGTGTTTGCTGCAAAAATTGCAGGATTTGTGGCTCTTTTGTAGTCCAAGGCAGTGCTAAATAGTGGCATTTAGCTCTCTGTGACAGATGGATGAGGTTTATCTCTCATCCAAACTAATCTTAACTTCAGTTTTAAGTGTGACAGGTTTTAGTTTCGAATGACTGAAGTTATGTGGCAATCTTCCTAAAAATTATGAGGATAGAAGGAAACATATCATTTAAAGAATGAGGAAGAAAATTCTCAATGAAGTATTGTACGTCTTCTTTAATGCTTTAAAATTTAAGACTTAACCGGTTATGACTAACTTGAATAAACCATTTTCCATTTTGCAGGATATTTCCCTGGTCAGTTGTAGGTACACTGTTGTCCTTAGTTTCTGTCATTCTTAGTACCTCTCCTTTCCTTTTTTATGTCACAGTAATATGGGGTGTATTTATTCATCTGTCTCTTTGAAGATACCTATTTTGAAATGTGTATATGAAGATTACAGCATTAGGAAGTTTGTAAAGTTAGATATTTATTTTGAGACAACATATACATGTTATTCTTCAGAACTACACATCTTCTTGCTGGTATTAATAAGCAACAACCTTTTTGTTAGATTTGTTAGTTTCAGAGCAGATGCAGTGAATGCTGTAAATGAAATGTGCCAGGGGACTTTTTCATATTTCATATTTTTTCTGTTGCCATAAAAGATCTGAAGGGCTTTTGCATCCTGCTGAAACGTGATAGTTTGCTCTGATTAGTGCTTATAATCACTTTAGCAGTTAAAGAATGTTATTTTGATGTTGACATTGCTGCAAATAATGCAATTTTTGTAGTAAGTCTAGTAGTTAAATTGCCATTGCTTTCAGCAGTTACTCTGGTTTTGCAACACTGGTGTTCAATATGGTTGATGAAAGATTATTTGGAATCCTTATCATAACTATTAGTAGTAGTTGGTGTGTCAAAAGCATGTCTTTTTAAAATAAAAAAATGTGAACATTATGGATTTTTTACTGACATTCTTAGGAAATATCAAGTATATTGGAACAATAATTTTAGATAGGAGTTGCTCCACTTGAGACAGCAGGTTTAACATAGACAGTAGTACCAGAACATTCTGAAAAGGTGTCTGTTGAGCAAAGAGGTATTTTATCTGTTTTTCTTGGCTCTGCATATAGTGCACACCTATGTTTCTCAATACCTTGGGAAATAGTTCTAAATAAAAATTAATTCTTCTGATAGGACAAGACACATTTACCGTATCTTCCTATTTGAAGTTAATAAAAATATTCAAGTAAAAGGTAATTTTTTTTCCTGCTGAAGGTAAAATTTTGAAAGAAACATTACTTTCCACCTTATTATTTCTACTGGAGCTGGTGATAGAATTCTCATTGAAGTAACAGAAACAGACCAATGTGAAGTGCTTCTGAAAATCCCAGTAGAAGCATATTAAATTTCGATGGATCAAAATACTTAAACAGGGAGAGGGAAAGGCATTGATATGACACGTGTATTTCATGATCTTTCAACACACTGAGCTTTTAACCTGCTCAGGAAAACTAGCTAATCCTTTTAATACAAATTCATGGAAGACTGTCCCAGTGCTACAGACTTAACTGTAGGTGAAGAAACATAATTGCAGTGAAATTTTTAAAGTACATTTCACTGTTTGGCATGATAATGGTAGCATAGTAATAATTTTTCATATACACAGAATGATAAATTATATGTGGTTTCCAATGGGGGAGCTGGGGAATGAACAGGTTTTAAGTGGACTACACTGCAGACAGGGATGATTGATGTATTTATAACACATTGAAGACTAACATTTCTTAATTGAAAGTTCTTCAAGCCTTATCCCTACCCCACCCTTTCATTGTACAGCTGCTGTTCCAAGACTTTGCTGGGCTAATTTTGCAAGAGACCATTAGAATTTTATGATGAGCGTTCAACTACAACAGAAAATGTTGTTCAAGTAAAATTGGACTGTAAAAAAAACCAGAATTGGTAGTAGATAGAAGAACAACTGTTTTTTCTCTTCAAGGTTCTTTTTGACTTGGTTTGATATTGAATGTGTCCATCTTGGTGGAATGAGTATATTAGAGCGTTACGTGTAGTTCCACCTGAGACTTTTGTAAATAGTTCCATTAATTTCAGCGTGGTCTGTCTGTGTAACAATACCCTGCTGTGGAAGTTAAAATTTGAAAATGCTAAACTTTTGACCTTGGGTGGATGTTGCCATGTATAATGTGTTATATTCAGCTGGTGAAGTAAAAATTGCATTTTTCTGGGCTCTAGTTTGTGGAAAATATAGTGTGTATTGGGCTGCGATGCCTGACAGCTGACATTTATCAAGAGTAACATGAGCTTTACTCATTCTCACATATTTAAGCAGCTTTCAAAGCTTTACATGTATACACATGTTCAGCATATGTCTTGCAGCTTTGAACATTTTGTTCTAAAGATGTTAACTCTCATTAAGATGAGAATCCAGACTATAAACCCATAATGATTTTCGTTTATCAAATTTAGTCACAACGTTAACATTTTGTAAACTGGCACTATAATGTAAAACAGTAAGAGTCATGCTTAAACCTTAAAAATGCTTTTTTTCCTATTAAATGTTTTAGTGAACTTTAGACCAGATTTTTACTACATGGGATTGTTTTGAATATATGATACTCTTTCAGAAGCATACATTTTCTGAAAAATATTAACCTAAACACAGTAAAAATGCTATTTCTTATGAGAATAAGGTGCTAAAGCTTCTCTTTGAAAAAGGAGAAGGTGCATTTTCTTTTCAGCGATGAGAAATTGTCTGGTAGCCATTTTGATATCTTTGTAAACAGCTTGTGTGCGTTGGCCACAATGAAAAACTTGTTCTACTTGCTTTAAATCTTGTAAAGAATTACGCGATTGTCTTGAAATGTTCAAAACTCTGCATGTAATTATTCTTGCTTAATAAGCTTCTTAAAGGGAGAATTGTCTGGAAGAAATTATTATTTTTGTATTTGACAAATTTTCTGCTAGTCTGTGTAGTTTGCTGCTCTATTTTTAGCCCCCTGGTTTCCTGTTGGGTGAGTGAGTGAGTTCAGTGCTGAGCAGATCACGCTGGGCTGGTGCCAGGTGACTCCAAACTGTAGGTGACTCCCGCAGGTAAAATGGATGAGTAGGATTAAGGGTGATTCCTAAAGGTAAAATGGATGGGTGTGAGTGGATTGTCATCGGTTTAATTGCTGATCAATGGTGTAAAGTTCATTTCTTTCTTCTTACGTACTCCTCTTTCTTCCCAAATACTTCATACTTACACTACTAACATTCATACCAAAGAATTTTAGTTTGTCACTTCTACATGGAAGTAATTTCAAACAATCTAAGAAATTATCTTCTTTCTTCTTTAAACACTACCCAGATTGCTAAAATCAAAATGTAAATTAAGGTCTGAAGCCAGTCTGGAATTCAGACTTTGCTTACCAGTTTGTTAAAAATTAGAGGTTCAAGATGGGATTTCTTTGCTCCATTTTGGAAGCAGCAGGGTTTTAAACCTTAGTTGATCTCAAACACTCCTAAGAGGCATAATAGAGTCACTGTATTTTTTCTGTTGTTTTGGATTGACCTCAGCCAAAATTGTGGTCATATTTGTAGCAACTCTCAAATCCTCCCTATTTAATTTGACAAATTAAAAAATGAAATTACTTTTGTCAGCTAATTTCAAGATAATACTAATATATAACCAGGCATTAAAGGCATACAGGCAACAAACAAGTCCAAGTAAGACAACAGTAGAAAAATATATCTCTTTCTTAAGCTGCTTGGTCTTGAAATAATCCATATATTTTAACTACTGTCCATAAAGTCTTTGTGCATTCTTTTAAAGAAATGAGTGTATTGATTTGTGACATTTTAAAATTTCAAAATTTTAGACATTTTTCTTTAGTGTTTTGTTTAGACTAATGAGAACTCTAAAGTGAGGTCTCGTAAAATTTTGTCTTGCAGACAAAATAAGCTGTATGAATAGCAGAAAATATCCATTTATAAACAGGAATAAGAAGTTAGTGTGTTTGTGCCAGCATGATTTTTATTAATTACTTGTGAATATCTGTATATTTCAGGTAGTTCAGAAGATCCATTCTTCTCTTCAGCAGTATATCCCTCATAATTTGTCTGCTATTTATGGAGTACTGGTAGAATGATGAGCAAATGGATCTCTTATAAATATTAATTTTTTCCCTTGCCAGACTGAGTTTATATACTTTTATTCTGTAAAGTCTTTCTCTCCATGCATCCCTCCCTGTATACACGCTCAAGAAAACTAGTGTTTTGTGTATATAAGTATCTCTTTACTGAGAAGAGCTGTTCTTACATGACTTTTCTTGAGATATTTTGTGTTACTTTGTTGGAAACCTATGTGATTTCTGTTCGCAATGGCACGTTGTGATCTTGATGGTGGTGGTGTTTTGGGGCTTTTTGGTTGGTTGGTTTGTTTCTTTCTTTTGCGACAGTGATTTTGTGCAAAACTCATTTTACTATTATAAATTAGTGAAAGTCTTAAAATATACTACAGTATTTACAGTGTATTTTATCATGGGTTGCTTGATTAACCTGTATCTGTACGAAGAGACGTATCTGTAGACATATGTGACAGTAGAAAAGCTATGTTCATTCACTTACAATCAGTCTACAAAAGGAAGGACGTGATTAGCACACAGGTAATTTTTGAACACGTTGGTCAGACTGTATTGTCATTCCCTAGGGATGGAACTTTTATACCTATTGCACAAATGTTTGTGTTTACCTTCACAGTAAAATGTATCAGTATTGCTTTGCCACTGTTTATAGACTTTTGTCATTATAATGGCTAAACATTCCCAGGTGAACATTTGCTCTAATTTATCTGATATTAGGATGTTTTAAGTCCAGTTAGTTCTGAGGTAAGTATAATGTAGAGATGGTGTTTTATTGGTATGATAATACTAGTAAATCTTCTCATGTGAACAAGCCTGTAGTTTTGAGTTTTACAGATCCTTTCTGTGCATAGTTTCTCACAATGCACTGAGGATGGTCAAGCCGCCTCTTCATTCAGTCTCTAAAATACATTTTTTATTCTAGGTACATTTGCTTATTTATATTTGTTCATGACCTAAATAATTGTAATTTTTTTTTTTTGAAGCACTTTTGACAATTAGAAGTCATGAGTAATGTTGTAGTTTTTAATGTTTTTCATATTAAAATACTTCTCAGTTAATACAGAAAGGAAAAAAGGAAAGCACAATTGCTTTTCCTTCACATTTGTATGTCTCTTGCAGGCTGCAGTATTGCCTTTTCTCTCTTCTTTTTTTTTCTTCAAAACTCATTATATTTGCTTTCTCTTCAAACTCCAACTGTGACAGTGACACGACTAGCAAAGCATTTCATTTTTCATTTAAAAAGAAAAACATAATCCACTCCTCCTGTAAAAGAAATTTTGAAAAAGCACTGTAAAAGAAAATTTGAAAATATTGGCAGTTTACGTTGAAATCTGACTGAAGAAAATGGAGAAGGAGCTTGAATCTAGAAGCTACTTTGCTTTTTGAAATAAGGAGAGAAACGTGAGTTTTAATTATACATCACTGTAAAGGGGAAAATGAAAAAAACCAAAACCTCAAAAACCTGAGGTGCACAATTCAAGATTTCACTGAACTCTCTTCAGTCCTCTTTCATTGACCTCTGGCTCATAAATGGTTGAAGCTTTGACTTTTAGAAAATATTAGATGTTCAGAATGATAGTGCCATGTTTATTCCACTAGGTTTTCTGAGTCTTAATTTATTACTAGGAGAGTTTCCTTGTAAAGCTCTGTCAACAACCCTTAGTAAAATCACATTTCATGCTGACAAAGAAGTCTGTTCAAGTTCCCTGAGTAAAATACATTATATGGTTAAATATATTTTTACTGCTGCACTAAAGCAATTCAAATATTTAAAAAAAAAAAAATTTCTTGCAAGTTTTAACAAATGTAAAATGAGAAGAAACGATCAGTCTGGGGACCATAGGGGGCACTCAGTAATTCTGTGCAACTTTCTTTTTTTTCCTCAAATAAGCTTTCCCTCTCCAGAAGTCATGACATGTTGGCTTTTTTCCTTCAGACTTTGTTTATTCATGTGCTCAGTGATATTATTTTTTAGGATACCTTCTACCATCTTACTGTGGATGGAGGTTAATGAAGGCATGAATGTCAAATTTGCTGGTCCATGGCTCCTGAGATTCCCTCTGGATTCCTTTATGTCAGCAGGATCTATACTGTCACCTGCCACTCCTCTGATACAGTAGTCATTTGTAATGACAGATTGTGCAGTTTCTCCAGCAGTTCTGAAGATTCCCATTTGAACTCCTTCTAGGATGCAGGGTATCCCAGTGACTGATGAACACCTCATGTGTCTGCTTTAATTCTTCCTCTATAATTCCCTTAAATGAATTTTGCTTTTCCAACTGCTTTGCTACAGAAGGAGTGCTGGAAATGGGAATCTCTCCAGTGTCTTCAGTGGTTAAAGCCCACATGAAGAGATTTTAAGAGCTCTGTCTGGTTTTATGCTCTCTGAGTGCCCATTTTATGCCTTTGCCATGAAGTCCACTGTCTCCCTAGCTGGCTTCCTGCTTTTGATGTGTTGTTTAAATATCTTCTTATTATCAGTTGGAGTTTGGTGCAAGGCACTCTTCTCGTTCTTTTTTTAGTCCTGTATTTCCTGTTTACATTCAATTTACCGTGTTCTATGAGTGTTTCAGTTCTTCCCATAGACCAGCTTTCCACTTTTTAAATGCTAACCTTTTCCCTACAGTATCCTCCTTACCTATATGGCTCTAAAGAAAGGGGTTTTTTTGCTGTTTTTGTTCTCTGCTCCAAAAGCAGTGTAGGTGTAGCAGCTGTTATCCAGAATCCACTCCAGAGACTGCATGTTTTTTGCCTCTCTCCCAGTGTCACCGTTGTTATCACGGTACAGTCATACAGTGACAGTGTAATGGCTTTTCCATCTTGAGGGCTTAGGGTGTGTGATGATGTCCTCATGTATCACTAGAGGTGTGTAAATTAATATTCCACACTGCTTCTAAGCTGCATGTTGTTTTTTAAAAACAACTAACTTTATAGGAGAATAATACCATCTTTGAGAATTTCATTGATTTGTGTAAACAAACATTATCTGCTGAATGTGCTGACTACCTTTTCCTTTTTTTTTCCCTGTTAAGACTATTTAAGCTACTTGATTTTGATACTTTGAACTGGAGCTACAAATTATGTGATACAATGAAGAAATATGTACGATTTTGTAATGTGCTGGAAATTTTAGAATATGTATGTCATGCCGTCTGCATGCCTTTTTTAATGTGGAAAAGTGTTTTGGCAGAATTCTAAGTAGTTACAAAAATTAAATCTTCACTTGATTCATATAGTGTAACGTGAGACTTCTAAGTTTTAAATAGCTGGGAATTTGCAGTGATTGTCTTGCTTGCTCGGTCTTTTTAGTGTGCCAATGTGTTTTTCTAGTAAAAAAGTCATATTAAAAATGGAGCTTAAGATTTGAAAGGCTTTTTTGAACTTACAGTAGATGTATTCAAAGCCGATTAATTCATTTTTAAGTAGTACTCCTGTTGGTCTTATAAAGATCCCTTAAATACTATGTCAAACTTGGAATTAAATTTAGAAAATCTTCTCCACGGATGAACATCTGATGAGTTCTAGGGAGAATTTAGTCTTTTTTGTTTTCTGCTGTCTTCACTTCAGTATTTCTCTAAGGTTCTGATTTAGTTTCTGTGGTGGCCAGGCAATGTTTTTGAGGTCCCCAGAAATGCCGGGCTTTGTTTGTTCCGTGGATTTG
This sequence comes from Scolopax mira, assembly GCA_004320125.1. Lineage (NCBI taxonomy): Eukaryota > Metazoa > Chordata > Aves > Charadriiformes > Scolopacidae > Scolopax > Scolopax mira. Next base: position 42,726 of record BJBW01002202.1, on the reverse strand, counting down.
CCCTTTTGTTTGATCTCTCTTATAAAACGTGCCCCTGACACCTACCTGCTTACTTTTCTTCTCCTTCTGCAAAGACCCAGGTTTTCTTTCACTGTTTCTCTGTGTTTGAATCTGTTTTGTGACTTCTGCCTGATTCCTCTGAAAACTGACTACAGCTAAGAAACGCAGCGAAAAATAAGACTAATTTAGTTATGGCACATAATGCTTCCTAACTGCATTTCACAGAATTATTCACATCTTCATGTTACAAACAAAAAGGGCTTGCTCTCCCTCCTCCCCCACACCCTCCATTGCAGCCGTATAAGGCGTCTATTGTCTCCATTCATATTGAGATGTCACAGATGTGTACACTCTTCTGGGTTCTTTTCTCTCTTGCAGCTCTAATGACCGCTACTCCTTTGATTCCTTTCTCAGGCAAATTGGCACAGGCTATACAGAAAGAAATTTAGGTCACAAATAATCTTTAAATTATTCTACTTGGCTGAGAGGAAGATTTCTCTGTGAATTTGTATATACCAGAAATTTATGGCCAAATTTGGCAAAATAAGTTTCATCCAACAAATACTATTTTGTCACCTCGGAGATTACTGATGTAAAAATATCACTAAACAAATGTGCAGTTTTAGTGTGAAATAGAAATGTGCAATTGAAAGAGTTTTAAAGCTATATTTATGCTTTTTTAACCTAGAAATTGAAAACACGTGCGCTCACCTGTACTGTTAAAACAACTAGGAGTATTAGGAATGGTTAATTTCAATCAATTAGTTTTAATTTTATGTATTCTAATTTCAAAACGAATATAGATATTTTTGTTCTATTTTGAGAGCAGCTAGCTACCCTGAATATCAGATCCCTGCCTGTCAGGACAGTGAATTTGGGGTGAATTTAGCTCTAAGCATGGATGTAGTTTTCTTTGCAGTACCTGGAACCCCAGGTGTGCTGTGCCTCTTGGCTCTGTCCCCTGAGATTCAGGGTAGGCAATTTGTATTTGCTCGTGGACCATGTAAGTGTCACAGATACGCAGGTGGTTGAGTTGAGCAGGCAATAGCAGTGATCTTCTGTTCATTAAGAATGATTTTTCTGTAAGCAAACAAATTCCTTTTTCACGTGCTCCTCAGATTATGCTATTAATGTGTAGAAAAAGCAAACATTTACCAGGAACAGGAAGCTATTTTGTGCTTTGTATTACGTCTCTGAACTCTCTCATACCAACATCCTTTTATGGTTGGCTACCTTTTTTTTTTAGTTAAAACTAGAGTTGTGTTCAAATTATACTAGCAGGTCACACTTGTCACCACTTCTGTAGGCTGTTTTGCCTGTTTTTTAGTCCTGCTTTTTAGGTTAAGGGCACTTAAAAGGTAAAAAGTCCACAGACACAGCATCATGTCCAGCTGTTTTACCGGATGCTGTGATTAAATCTGAACATGTTAGGTATTTAAGCTGCTTCTCATAATTGTTTGTCTTTATTGTTGTTCTGTAATAACAGAATATTATTCCCTCAAATACTTGTTCCCTTGCAAGTGTTGTGTGTTTCATCTGTCTGCAAATCCATGCCAGCAGGCTACACAATTTATGATGTGCTTTTTTTAAGAGGTTAATCAATGTTTCTGTCCAATCCTAGAGGCTTGGTAGTGTGGGATGATATGTTTTGCAGAAGTGGCATTAAGTATTTTGGAATAGGGACAGAAATGACTGTGAGCATGTTTTGAGTGGTTTGTAGCCCAGCTTATCTGCTGTGGACCCAGAGCGCTATTGACAAGGCTTATTTCTGTCTATTCAGTTGTTTGCATGTAGCTCCGCTACTAATACCAAAATCTGTCTTTTAAGCATCATACTGTGTTGTTTTCTTGGTATTTGCACTATGGAAGTCTTGAGAGACTGGAGTTTTTCCAAGGTTAATATCAGAAACTAATTTACAGTTGTGTAACAAATTGTGCTCTTAGAAATGCAGAACAAAAGATTGTTGTCTAGACACTAACACATAAAAGATTCTTGAAACCGCAGCACTGGATTGCATACTTTGTAGACCTAATTTTGTATAGTTCATGCAAGTCAAGGGTTTGCTTTTTAGTAGTCAGAATCAAAGAGGCTCTTTTCTATTGATGGCCAGGAAATTCCAGTAAATTTTGAAGTTGTTCTGATGTATTTAGTGTTCAAGCATTTTCACTTCAGAGGACTTCGTGTTGAGTGTAAGAACTTGTCTCACTTGGTAAGTTTGGTTGAAAATGGTCCTCGCCCAAAGGCAAAATATGACAGCGCTGTGCAGAAATACTGACAAGCATCAGGACTGTTCTTTTTCAAGGATTTGAGATTTCCTGCTGTTGATAAACTTTTGTGCTTCTTGATAATTTGTGATTATTCAAGTGCAAGGAAATGGCAGATGAAGTGAACAGGCTGATGGGCTAAATGTATGGTGGGATGATTAATGACAGTGCTGTTTAAGGCACAAGAGCACCAACTAGATCACGTCTCATCTCCCAGGATGAACAGTTGCCCAAAGTAGAACGGGGGAAACAAAACTATGATTAGATCATTGCAAACATTCTAGATTGCATACAGCTTTTAATTGAGAGACTTGCTTTTTAAGTATGCAAATATAAAAGAGTAGTTAGAATGTTTTTTTCAGCTGTGCAATTCTAATTAAAAAATACTTTTGCTCTGCAACTTGACTCTTGAAAATGTTTACTTCTTAAAATAAGCAGTTTTCTTAAAAGCCATCTCTATATCTACTGAATTGATGAATACTTTCAATTCACATGCAAGATTCAGAGACTAAATTGGAAATACTGGGGGTGAACATCTATTGCTAATAATAGCTGTAGGAAATTCAACAAGTTCATCTATTTTGAATGCTTTTCTAAGTAGTATTTGTAGAAGTTCAAAAGCTGGCATTAAGCTTGGCATCTACTTGATAGAGATCACGGTGGTCTCTGTAAAATAGTAAGATTTTGGCATGATAGGTTGTGATTCAATTACAACAATGCCATAGTACTAAATGAGTTAATGCTAATTGTAGTACTATAGTTGTGTTTAAGTTGTATCTCTCTAGAAGTCCATCAAGCAGCAGCCTTTGCTTGCATGAGACACTGGTAGGGTAGAATGGCAGAACAAAAAACCTACTTGTATATTATGTATAAAAATGTATGTGAACCCATTCAGAGTCTCAGGAAGGAGAATGTATTTGCTGATGGCACATTCAGAGCTTCAGGAAAGGGAATGGATTTGCTGATGGCTTGGAGAGGGATCACGTGCATTCAGTGAAACAAACTCAGTTTAGTTGATTTCATTTCCTGTTCTCACCAAGAACTTTGTAAGTACTTTCTTCTTTTGAAGTGTCAGACTGTGTATGGCTACCTCAGAGCAAATGGTAGTTGTTGCTGCTGAAAAGCTGCAGATTGAATTCTTATTATATTGAGATTCTGTTTGGGAAGTTGCTTCCTCCATTGTAAAGGAAAACTAATTATTTAATAATTGTTAAATTAAGGTAAGAGCTCTTGTATCTTTATCAGATCATGTAGGAAAATGTTTCTGTCACTGTTATCTTACAGGAACTACTGTATTCTGTAAGAAAAAAACCACCCCATATTTATGTGTAATTTTGTTTCCATAAATTATAGTTCTCCCAATTTTATAAGTTGTGTCAGGAATCCCATCTAATATCTATTTATAGTTATCTCTGTGTGTTTACATTTGATATGATTGTTACTTTTGATATGATTGTTTCTGGCAATCATCCCCTTGCATTGGACTTTTTCTTTGAAATGGCAGTGATTAATGTTTGTACTGAAAAGGTAATCATGTTACTTAAAGTGTAGTGGTCAAAATCATGTAAGAATATATTGTTAAGGCATGAAGCGTGCTTTCGGTTAATATATCTGCTTAAAAACAAAACATAAAAAATTAAAACTGATTAGAAGTAAATAAATAATGTTTTCATATTTATAATGTCAAATTGATGATTCATTTTCTACAGTTGTCCTTTTCTAAATTAAAGAGATTTAAAAAAATAATTTAGCTTCTGTAATTCCATTTTAACGAATTATGTAAATTAATTTAAACTTAATTTCTAATGAGCTGACATTGTAATGTGAGAGATGCATAGCACAGCTTGCATTCTTCTTACTAACCTGTGCGTTATGTCGTGTCAAAAGGCATGGAGTCACTTATGAATTAGGTGTATATAGAGCTGCAAAGTGACTCTTCAATATTATTATTTTGGTACTCTCTTATGAGCTCTGGCAAGGATATTTTGTCTCATAAATGAACCACTTTTTAATATGCATCTCCCTCCCTTTTTTTTTTTTCAGAATTTTAGTGCTGTTAGTAATAGTAGAGAAGTTTGTACAGTGGTCAAAGTACAATTTCTAGTACCCACTGGTTTCAGCAAGGATCATGGGAAGAAGTGTTTTCCACTTTTAGAACTTCATTAAATATTAATGTAAAACCTAAGTAGACCCCTATGTATTTCAGTCAGCTACTGACTTGCTTGAGTTTCTTCTGCTGTTGAATGTCTGGGTGTACAGAAAAGAATGGTGGTGTTCTGTGGTTTCTTGCCAGTTAAGTAGTTACCAAGTCCCACTATAGTACCCAGACATCACATCCTGTTTCTTTCTTTGTGGTATTTGAGGTAGCATTTTTTTTTTCTTTCTATATATATATTTATTAATTTTAAAATTATTTTAAAATAACTGTTCACTAACTCCTCCGGATACAAGCCTGTGAGTACTTACCTATGTTAAAAACATTCTATATTCTAAAATTCAAATGCCATCACCTGTACTGAAGGCCCAACTTACCTCTTCCAGTACAGTGGCTTGGAAATTAGTCAAGATTAAAGGCCATTTTTGATTTTTTTTTTTTTTTTTTTTTTTTTTTTTTTTGGTGTGTTGTGTCTGAACACACCAGTTCTTGTTGCCAGCATCGTGCAAGTAGGTGTGTGGCTGCATCGTGTCCCATTGCCCTTTGCTGTCAAGGGCTCTGTGCTGCCAAACACATCTGGCCAAGGAAGCTGGGGCCCTCCCCACAGCTGGGCTGTGAGCACAGCAGCAGTTCTGAGCCTTCAACGTGGCTCCTGTGTCTTTGGAACCTTGATGAGACTCAGAAGCCACTTTACCTCAGGGCTTTGTGCAGAAGCTGACAGGTGAGAAATTTTTACAAGTGTTCCGCAGCGTATGGGGAAGGAATGAGGATAAAGACTAAATTTTTTTAACAGTGAGTTCACTGGAGCCCCCCTTTTCTATTTCATACATTTTGTTTGTTATAACAAGGTCCTCTATCTATTGCTGTGACATGCAAACAGGGGTGTATAGGAAACAAATTAACAAGTAATGATATTCTAAAAATAGAGCACACACATTATTTATCAGAGGAACAGGAGACACACTCTGAATGTGTTCCACCTCTGACCATCCTTTAACTGAAAGTGTCCTGTCATTTTAATATATGCAAAGTGAACAAGGCTCAAGTTAATTGTCATGTCTGAAAAATAGCCAAGGAGTGCATAGTGCTTACTAAACACTGCAGGGGAATTCGTAAATGAAACCTGACAAGGCCTGAAAAATTATAGTCTCCCTAAGACAGAACGTATAACATAAAAAGGATGTGTGCCGAGTTAAGATTATTTAACATGTTGCAACAAGGTGTGCTTCGCTGGCTACCAGATTATAGATGGCACTTTTTTATTTTTTTATTTTTTTAAAAAACTGACAGCTCTGATTCAGTGCAGTCTCTGAGTCATTTATTACCTAGTAAATGACCTTTTTGGCTGAGGAGGTGGGGGGAAAAAAGAGTGGGGAATGATCAAATGCGCATGTTTTGGAACAGTAGTTTAATTAGTTATTGTACTGATGGAAGCGCTAAATTGGGATAATAAAGTATCAATACAATTAATATAATTTGCTGTTTGCTTCATAATGTAAGTATAGCTGCTTTCATCTTAAAAAATAAGTTTAAACTTTTTAGTGCAAAATAGTTACAGTACACCAAAACCTTTTTATTAAGTCGGTGCACCTGAGTCTCGTTATCTGTTTTCAGTAGTTTGTTACATTGTACTTTGAGATTCACAAAGCAGGAGTTCAGGTTCAGTGGCATTTTTTATCTGCTGTGTTTTTTCCCTCCCCCAGGAGAGGTTTAAAAACATGTTGTTTTAATGGATTGTAGTTTGAAGTGTTGTATATTGTATTTGATTTCTTTTTTAAAGAGGCACATTAATTATCTCTGAAGCATTTAACGAGGATTACAGATACAATCCCTTTTACATCTTCTTTCAAAAAGCCACCATTGTGTTTACCATATCTGCCACATCTAACTATGAATATATATGTATATTTTTAACCTTAAAACCAGCAACAATATGGTTTGTCACTTAGCCATCCCATCCCAATTCTAATGTCTTTCTTTTATGTGTATTAAAAATTGAATGGAAAAAGGGGCCGTACGTACACACTTAAATTCAGTAGCCAGGCTGTGTTGGATGCCTGGTTTCTATATGGTGTAAACTGAGTATCTCTGTATCTCACCCTGAAAGTGGGGAAATCAGTCGAAGGTCACTATGTTGAGCTTATTGAGATCAAAACGTGCCGAATGGTGTTTTTGTGTGAGCGCTCTTGTTTTTCGGTTGAGCAGTTTTTAGACAGGAAACAGTGGGCTCACGTGCTGAGAGAAGTCCCAGCACAGCCCCAAACGCCACCCTGGATACAAGAGTCCAGCAGCCTCTGAGCCTGGCTGTGCTTTGCTACAGGCACTCTGATAACCTAAGCTAATTCTTGTGAAACAGAGCGAAAAACAACATTGAAATAAAATATTTTTGTGTGTGTGTGTTTAAAAAGTGAAGGAGTTGGCTGTTATCTCCATTCTGAGAAAAGGAACCATGTAGGTTTTGAGTACTGATAACAGAGCTGAATGGTCAACTTTTGGTATGTAGGAGTTCAGGCTTTCATTAGCAGGAAAAGACCATGTAGAGTTGAGAAAGAGGAACAGATTTTATTTTTTTTCATTTAAATGTCACCGATGATAACAATCTAGTTATGACTTACTAGATTATAGAATTTTAATATCCTGTTTTATTTATACTGGTAGTAATATAGTAGGTCTTATTTACTTTTGATATATGGCAAAATTTTATTGCAGTGTATTTATTGTTAACTTTTTGGTTTACTGGATAGGGGTTTCATCCCTGCTTCAGGTTGTTTTAATTTCATCCTGGTGTGAAGAATAAAATATCTGCCCAGGTTGCCCTGCCAGTTGACGATTCTCACAGGATGGTCCTGAACAGTGAATGCAATTTATGCTACCTTTTTGTTTCATAGATTCTGTCCAGTGGAGACATCAGAAACTAACCCTTGTTTTGGGTATAAGACATCTCAGTGGCCCTAGATAGCAAGCTGCCACTGAGTGTAGTAATGGGTCTGCGTGTAGCATTTTTACAGAAATGAACAGCTCAAGGATTTAATTTTTTGTGGTGTCCAAATGTTTCTGATACTGCATCTTAAGATTTCTTAGGGTTTTCTACCTTTTTTTATGTGCCTTTGTTCTGGTTTCCATGATTAGCAGAGGTTGATTTAGCATAAAATGGTGTTACAGAAGTCTTTAATTAGGAGACAATTTACTCTTGATGCTTATTCTTACGTGACCACATTGTCAATCAACCTTCAATTGGTAATTCTAGTTCATATAAATAAAGCTACAATCAGTATTGTCAGAGATGGTTAGAGCAGCAGATGAATGCATATGCACCCAGTTGATGTGAAAAGCTTGTTTAATTTCTTAAGAAATGAGCTACTTGAATCAAACTCCTTTACCTGCCTGCTAGTGATTACCTATTAAGTAGTCTGGGTAGAAGTATCAATTTGGAAACTTGATTTTGGATAGGACTATGGTATGTGGTTACATGTGAATGTCTCATAAATATTTCCCAAGAGCAATTTATTTTTCTAATTAGCTTGAACAGCCTTTGCTTTACATAGTGCTTTAAGCAGTTTTCAGTAAATCAATTCAATCACACAGCTGTTGTTTAAAACTTTTCCTAAGTTACTGTCATTCTCTATAGAGACCCAGAATCTCACTAATTAATACACTTAATCATACCTTGTATAAAGCACATAATAATATGGATTAATCATTCCTAGAATTTCACAGAAAAACAGAGTAACAGAAACCTGGGTATTCATAGCTCTGAAAACAGTTTGCTATTCTCATGTTCTAGGTATATACCAACGATGTGCACAGGCTGACACAGAGTGGCTACACACTTCAGTTTTATTTGCCAGTCCTAATATCACAAAATAATTAATTTGGGGCTGCAGCTTTTTATATGAAGATTTGAAAGTTAGTAAGGTCAAACATCTACAACAGTTTCATTATTGCTTCCAAAGTAAAAAAAAAAAAAATAAAATTACATTTAGAATGGATATATTTAATTCTTATATGAAAAGAATCTGGTTTACTGGGTGGCATTCCTGATGTTAAGATCACACTTTTAAGCTGTTTAGCATATAACAGAGACGACAGTTACAGTTATTATTGGTGAGTTTTAAACTCATTGACATTAAAATATCTCAACATTGAGAGTTTACTTTTGGTAATACTATTAATATTGGATGAAAAACAATTGAAAAGCAAGCACTCTTTAATGTACAGCCTTTTTTGTTTTCCAGGATGTGATTTAAAATGACTTCTGATTCTGAAGGTCCTCTGAAAAATATGCTGTGCTTGAATGTTTGCTAAGGACAAGTAAGTGACTGATTTTGTATTTGGACTATGTGTACTTGAATTCCCTTACCCATTTTAAAGCTACAATTTACAAACTGTACAAGCAAATATATAAGAAGCATAAGTTCTTAAAAAGAAGAAAAGGGGGGAAGGGAAGGAAGAAGGGAAAAATCCCAAACCCCTTTACTTCACCACTGCCAGAAAGGAGTTTTCTAACTTTATTTTCTTGTGGATTCCCATTTATATAAATGTGGTCAGTCTTATAACAAAAGAATCTTTGCGTAGTGTTGAGAATATTTTGTGCTGTAAGTTTCACTGGAAAGCTAACATACTTTTTATATATGTTTATTTGAGGAAAATATAAGTTTGAAATAACAAATTTTATGAATGGAATGTCCTCTAGTTTTATTTATATCAAATACAACTTAAATATTTGGGGCTTCTCTTAGCACAAACCAGTTAGTATATTATAATTTGCATCTTAAAAACTTGTGAATAATGTCTTGGCTTATAGAAAGGACAATTATATTTAATATTTTAACATTATATACAATTTTAAAAAATTCCAGATCATCTTCGTGGTTCATTGAAAAGGACTAGTTTGATATAATTTTTCATAATTGGCTTATTTGGAGGAATGCTAAGAGCCAATTTATGCTTTATCCCTAGTGAGTTTTTCAAACAAGAAATGAGATTGGACAGAAGAGCTTCCAAGCATGCAAGATACCATGAGTACATACATTTAGTGTAGGGAAAACTTGATGGTTTCATGGGACCAAAGAGGTGCTAAAAATGTTTTTGTGCGAATAATATGATATTTTAAAATAGTTTGGATATGTTTTAAATTAGTATTGTATGGTTGTCCTTTGTGGGTTTTGGTTTTTTGTGTGTGTGTGGTCAACTATTTCAGCTAAACAAATACAAAAACTAAATCTGAAGCATTTAATTGTTTATATTTTTGAACTCCTGTTGGGACAAAACCTTCCCAGTTGCCACGTCCTGTTTGGTGAATAGATCTTTCATCTACAGCTGCTGAGAACACGGGCATGAGGGAATAATGCTTGAGTTGGAGAAGGAAGCCAGTGCATCAACAAACAAACTAGCAGAAAGTGATCTAATTAATGTTGTTAGTAGCTTTGCAATTTGTGTGAGGGTGAGGAGACCAAGACCAGGGAGGAAACTATCCTGACAAGCCAAAAACGTTCTGCTTAGTACTTCTAAGTTCTGTCCTTAGTTCTTCTCAATGTCCACTTGACTTGAAAGCTCTCTAGGAAGTGGCTTTAGGAAATTTCCCGATTTCAAACATTCTGTATTGTTGACATGTGCATCCTTTTCTTGGGAGTCCAGGACAGAATTTTAGAAGACTTTTTTTTTTCCTGTCAAAATATTGAAATTCTGGCAAGTTTAAAAATGCTAGTACTAAATGCTGATGATTTGAAATTCTGTGGTTTTGTTTGGAATGCTGTGCACGTATTATTGTAACAGATGGATTAATAATTACTAGAACTTGTTTTACCTGCAAAAACCACTACCTCTTTAACAATCCATTTATGATTTTCACTGAGAAATGAACAGACCTGATGTGTGAAAAGTTGTGAAGGACACAGACATAGGCACCTCATTAGTAAGGGCAAATGCTTTCTCAATGCACTAATTGATGAGCAGAAAAATCTTTATTATTTTTTGATTTCTTGTTTCCTCTTATTTTATAAGTGAGAAAAATTTTCAAAAATTTAGGATTATATCTGTAAATAAAAATTAAGTGGTAATGCAGAAGTATTTGCAAATAATCATGAAAGTTTGGAACTTTTCCTCCAAATATTGCTGCCTTTGGTTCCACTCCACTTGTGGAGTGTCAGTATCTAGTGGTTCATTACTGCTATAACAAGTAGAATTAAAAAATGTTTTGCTTTGAACACTTTGAACCATCTCTTGTCTTCTTGGGTTTTCTCAAATACATGTTAGGCTTTGTAGGGCTCTCACCATATTTGCTTCTATTCAACTTACACACTCTGTGTCACACGAATGTATTTACCTTTCTACATTATTTGGCAAGAGCTAGGGTTTTGGTTTTCAAATAACTTTTGGAAAATTATATTGGGCAGAACAAACTGTGTCTTGTTTATCTGTTTTCAATAGCTAAATGGATCAGAGTTTTAATGTTTGAAAGTTGTGTGAGCTGTCTTGAAATAATGATTAACTTCAGGAAAACTCCCCAAAGCCCCCAAAAGAGATTTCTTCTTGGAAAAAACTTTTTAGCTCATTACAAATTATAGGTTCATATTCAATGAACAAATATAACACTTGGTACTTTCTACCTGGTGATTTCTTTTATTATTAACTCAGTGAATAACGTGAGCTCTTTCGCTAATATTTCCTGTAGCAAGGAACTTAATTTGGCTGTTAACAATTTGTACTGTAAATCCATCTGTATTGAGAAGCAGCTTCTGTGATTTCCTCAGCTAAGCAGTTACAGGTTGTTCTAGGCATTACATGCCTTCCCAGCTTGTAATGATACTTTTAGGGAAAGGAAAATACATGTGCAGGAACTCTGCAGCTTCAGGCCTGAATAACCTACTACAAGCTATTTGGGAGTAATAGCAGCCTACACAAATTACCTAATTTTTCCTTCCTTCTCCAACCTTCTATATTTAGGCACCAAAAGGTTTTCTTAAATAAAAACAGGGTTGTGTTGTCTGTTTATGAGGCAAAATTTAATTATTTTCTTTTTCTATTTAATCATATTATGAGTTATCTGTCAGTCTAGGTAGATGTTAAACCAGAAGTGACATTTTCATTCTAAATCATTTAATGCAACCCCGTTACTTGCAAAATTACATTCTGGCAAACGCCTGTCCAAATTTTTCAACTATTTGATGATTTTAAATCTTTCCTCCTCTTGAATAGAATTTACTCTTGGCTTCTGACATACTTGCTGTGCCCACACCCTTCCTGAGCTGTCCTTAAGTCTTATATTTTAAGCTTTTTCCTTTCTTTTTTCCCCAGTAGCTGTTAACCCTGCAGCTCTGTGCCCTGCTGTGAATGCTGTTCCGGGGGGAAGCACAAGCCTGGAGCGTGTGCGTGTGTCACCTACACAACGTGTGTCACTCTCGGGATTCAGCCTGAGCTGTGAGGTCTGTAGGCATGAGACCTTATGAGTCATATGTTCTGTTAAGCGTCAGCCTCAGATAATGAGCTGGTTTTTGCGTGATCGCAGCCTGTGTATAGAATCTGTTGTGCAAACTGTTCCGGGGGTCGTTTTTCCTTCGGCTGCTCGTTGGGAAACTCCCCCCGCAGCGGTTCGGTGCTCTACTGCCATCTACTGGCCTAACGCTGTATTTGCCTTGAATGGCACATAAGGTGGGCCGCTCTAAATTTCTTTGAGGGGTTTTTACCCCGGAGGAATAAAAGCCTTCAGGCTTGCTCCTCCATCTTTCTTTATATTTATCGGGTTTTATCCTATTTATCCTGGGTTTGTATCAAATATTTAAATATAAAACCAGCTGTGCAGTCCCAGTAACAGTAGCAGCTGTTGCAAGCGCACCCCGTGCTGCCTCATGCAAAGATGTTGTATGGCTTTGCTCTACCAGTTTAGACTTTAAAAAGAATTAAGCATCACTATTATTTATTTATTTATTGCCACAAAGAGCTAGCAAAAAACCTAATCAGTCAAGGTTAGTACCTCAGAAGTGATGCACACGCTTCTCTTTTTTCTTTAGATGTCTTGTCCTGGCAGCACTGGTTGACCAGGTGCCCTGCTAAAGGGTTGGTTTTCTTTGCTGCAGGGGTCCTCTGCTGACTTGGGTTCAACTAACAACTTGGTCACCAGAGCACCCCCAGCCTGTTCTGCAGAGCTGCTTCAAGTCAGTTGGCTGCTAGCCTCTGACACCTTAACATAAACTTCTTTTAGATGAAAGTGTGTCTGCCAGTCGCTTGTCCTTGTGATATGTGCTTAGATTACTTGAAGAAAAAAAAAAAAAGGGACATACAGATAAGGAAATTTTATTCAACAATTCTGTACTTTCAGTGTTCTGCTTGCCATTCCCTCATTGCCTTAGAATATCACTTGCTTTTTTCTTTAACAATATCTAACTTTATCCTTGGTATTTAACTATGTTTTTGGCATAACATATTAATTTAGTGCTTTCTTTCAAACATACATTAAACATACATTTCTTTTCAAACATACATTTCTTATCCAAACATGCATTAAATCATTGACGATCTTCTTATTTTCAGACAGATTGGAGCTATACAATTATCCCAATACCATGGTGCAAAACTTTAAACATCTCTGTTTGAATCAAATTACATTTAGTTTTTAAATTTTTTTTTTTTTACTTACATTGATATAAAGCTTTGTAAAAATGTGTTTTGTCAAGATACAAGGTAGATTAAAAAAAAAAAGGTAACCAAGTATTATTTTTTGATACTAAAAAGTTATATGAATTTCCAGTAAAAGTACTGACTCATACATCTTATAAAAATAAATAACTTATCTAGATAAGTTCTAGATTTGAATTAAAATTCAAATTCTCAAATATTGATTCAAATAAATTTAAAATTATTGTTTTGAGAGGTTCACTCACAATTCTTGTGTCATTGCTTTTAGTTGCTGATGCATGTTCAAGATGAGTGGATTAGGAGAAAACTCCTTGGATAGCTTGACCAACGAGTCAAGGAAGCGCAAGCCATTGCCCTGTGATACACCAGGTGCAAGGTAGGTTTATATAGATTTCTTTTTTTTTTTGTACTCTGAGTTTTTAAAAATATTTTTCAAGTTTTAATTGCAATTTAAGGTTCTAACTAATCCTTTTGTTCAGTTGAAAAATTCTCTTTGCCAGCTTCTGTTGTGAAGATACAGAACTTTACCATTATGTGTAGAGAGGCCAAAGCTGATCAACTGTGTTCTATAATTACACTCTTGTGGAGAGATTAATAGGCTGAGCATGTAAAGAATCACTGTTTGAAACTGTGGTTGCAAGGCAAAAGAAGAAAAACTTCTTGTTTCATAGAAATTTCAAAGGCCACATTTTATATGTGGTAATAGATTTGGAGGCCTCATCTCAGGGGGTTATGCTCAGCACAGAACACTGCAATAGGCAGAGCACTTGTTTTGAATTCTGTTTTTCTGGACTAGTTCTTTGCAAGCTCATCTTGAATTTTGGCATTCCGTGCTGTTGTCCCACCCACAACTCAACTCTGTCAGAGATTGTTATCTGAGGGAGTTAGTTTTCTGTCTCTTCCAACTTCATTGCTTTCCACCACATTCTGTGTTACCGTTGCATGTTCTTGTACCCTGCACCCACAGGGTATTATCCTTTGTTAAATGTCTTCAGTTTCGCCGAAATACCAGGTATTATGTGTACTCATATTTCTCCCTTTTATATATGACCTCACTGTCCCATACTAATTATCTCCATCATGCCACAGACTGTATGAGACACTGAGATTCTCCCACCATATGCCGTATCTCTTTGTGAGTGTTCTCTTTCCTTTTCTCCAGTGTTTGTCTGTCTATTCAGGAATTCTGTTTTTCAGTTTGTCACCCTTCATTAACTTTCTTTATCTTTCAAGCCCCTGCTTTGTCCTGTATGTGTTTTCTCTAGTATTGGTCCGTGCATATCTCCTAACACTTTCACTTGGTTTCTTCTGAAGGAATATTCCTTCTTGTGATTCCCTCAATGTGCCCGTTCCCACCCCTTCACTTTCTCCTATGTCCTTCTTTTCCTGCCCTTGGCATACTCTCTGTTGCTTTAGGCTGTAGACAGTGGCTTTACTCACCGTGTAAGATTTAAATTTTTAAATTTTAAATTTTAAGGTTTAAAATATATTTTCTTTATGAATATTACAGTTCTATAATATGCAATTGCTATTTTCATTAAATGTAAAGATCAAGTAATCACATGAGGATTTTTTTTGATTAGTAACTTTTTCATATCCTCTTAAGGTAAATTTGTACTTAAAACTCTTAGAAAAAAAACAAACCCCAAACAAAATGAGCACAACAAAACAAACTCACATCCACTTCAGATTTATGTTTCCTGTTTTATGTTTATGTTTTCCATTATGTTACTTAGATTTAGTAGGTTTAGTAGGTTACATGAAGTAAATTACAGTTCACAGAGTGAGCTTAGCTTTTGTATATGATGTGTGTAAGCACATGAGATGCTGTTTTTGGTTCCTAGTCTGACCTGCAGCGGGGAGAAGCGTCGACGTGAGCAGGAGAGCAAATACATTGAAGAACTGGCTGAACTGATATCTGCTAATCTGAGTGACATTGACAATTTCAATGTCAAACCAGACAAGTGTGCTATTTTAAAAGAAACCGTGAGACAGATTCGACAGATAAAAGAGCAAGGTACAGTTCCCTGCTGAGCCAAAATAAATAATATCATTTTCTTGTGATTCCTTTACCAAAGCAGGATTTACTTGGGAAATTCAGTAGTGTTTTTCACAAGAGCATGTCATTGAGACTTTTTTCTGGTCTTAAGCAACTAACAATATACAAGACTTCCTTTCTTATTCGTGCTTTTTTTTTGGCCTTTATTGACATGCTTCCTAGAATCTGGCTTGTAATATTAAAATGTGGTCTTCTTATGGAACGTTACTTTACTGAACTGTATCCTTTGGGTTTCAGGAAAAGCAGTTTCTAGTGATGATGATGTTCAGAAAGCTGATGTATCTTCTACGGGTCAAGGGGTTATTGATAAGGATTCACTGGGACCTCTTTTATTACAGGTAAGTGTAAATCCCTATGGAAACTAATATTTAAAACAGGTGAAAATATTACGTTAAATCCTACAGTAATAAATGGCATGCAAGAACTATACAGAACTATGTTAGAAAGGGGCAGGAATAAAATAACATTTTATTAATTTTGCTGAAATTCTCTCTAGAAGGAAAAAGAAGAATAGCATTTGACTTTTTCTTGTGTTCTTGTGCTTTACTTTCTTCAGCAGTCATTAGCAAATCACTACAAAAGCAGTTCTTAGTAATACAAGGAATAATTTGCTTTTTCTGCAGGATAGGCATTAAAATAAATGGCTGAAGTTTTGTGAAGACTAGAGGTTTATGATGTGTATTGGGGTTTGTGTTTCTAAATTGTAAAGCATTTTAAACAAATGTTGCCATCAAGTAAAATAACCTAAGAATAATTGTAAAAAAAAGATGCATAGCAGATATTTTTTTTCATGCCTAGAAAACCAATCCCATATTTTAAAGTCCATTAAAAAGCACTTTTGAAACTTAACTGTTTTACACAGATACGGAATTTTTCTTTCTGTTAAGGAAATACAGTATTCTAAGATATGAATCTCTTCTCTTACCTTGTTATTTGCTGGTGCAAATAGCTTCATGTTCGTGTCTTACAACTTGTTTCTACTGAATTTCTTCTTGTTTCAGTTTGCTAGCTATTGAAATAATGTTACAGATTCGTTATCTTGTGTTCAAAGAAAGCAAGAATGAAACAAGAAGGTTGGTTATCATTGTGGAAGAGCTCAGTGGAGTAACAAATTAACAGATTAATTTTTAATATTGAAATCATTTTTTACCAGACACATTTTTTCTCAGAGAGAAATGTAAAACGTCAGCTCCACCCTTGAAAAGAAATGCATGTGTTGTAACTTGACATTTATCACCCACGTAGTTTTTAAACTAAATTATGTTCAGAATTAGGCAGTGTGTCTTGTATGATATGTTGTCTTGTTAATATTTAGGCATTGGATGGTTTCCTGTTTGTTGTAAATCGAGATGGGAACATAGTATTTGTGTCAGAAAATGTCACACAGTATCTGCAGTATAAACAAGAAGATTTGGTTAATACAAGCGTTTATGGTATCTTGCATGAAGAGGACCGGAAGGACTTCCTTAAAAATTTACCAAAATCTTCAGGTAATAAAAGCTGACTTACTACACTGTTACTAGCCTGTTTGAAAACAATCAGAGAAGAACAAAACAACTTGTAATGGAGAGTCTTTCAGAATAAATTACTTATTCAAAGAACATTTGACCATAGAAGTATGTTCATCCTGAAGAATATTCCTGTAATATTGCTAAAGCACACCACCAGAAATAAATCTGCTGGAATTTCTCACTGTACTTCTGCCTTTACCGTTTGTATATCTGTAATTTAAAGCAAGGATACTGAAGGAACATGTTGCCTAGAGTCACAGGACTAGCTGAGGGAACTTGTTATTTCAATATGTCAACTTTTTTCAATATGTCAACTTTCAATATGTCAACTTTTCATCTCCCCTTCAAGTAATTTGAAGTGTCTGGAGGTGTCATGTAAGGGAAAGAGGTTTTTTTACTTAGTTCTCAATACTGCTGCTTCCAAGGTATAAAACTGATGGTATATTGAGAAAGCATCTCAATATGTTTAATCTCTATAATCTAGTATCAGCATCTAAATTAAGGAAAATCAGTTATGACTTGATTTTATCTGAAAATCTTTATAACTTCTTACTGTGTTCTTTGAAGTTAATGGAGTTGCTTGGACCAATGAGACACCTAGACAGAAGAGTCATACATTCAACTGCCGGATGATGGTGAAAACCTCTCATGATCTTTTGGAAGATGTAGGCAGCCACCAGGATGCACGTCAAAGATATGAAACAATGCAGTGCTTTGCTTTGTCTCAGCCAAGAGCTATGATGGAAGAGGGGGAAGGTAGGAAATTTTGTGGAATTACAGTGCACAAAAGAAATCTTCAACTAAAGCTTTTTGGTATTTGTCATGTGTTATGAAATCTGTAACTTCTGCAGTCCTTTTTAAAGAAGGAACAAAATGCAAAAGCATAAATTCTTATTGCTTATACTTCCATTTTGACAATGAAGGACACTTCAGGTATTTTGTTAGATGCTTTAACAGAATAAAAGAGGAGAAAAATTAACAAAACCCCCATTATTTTTAAAATACAGATTTGCAGTCCTGTATGATTTGTGTGGCTCGTCGTATCACAACTGCAGAAAGGGCATTTCCAACAAATCCAGAGAGCTTTATTACAAGACATGATCTTTCAGGTGAGAATTATACCCAAGGTGAAGGTATGAAGTTATCTTTTTTTCTTTTTTTCTTGTCCATGTGTTCTTGTTTAAAATAAATCATGTATCTGTAGTGACTAGCAGAGTTCCTACTGAGAAGTCCCAAGTGGTTTCTGCAGTGTACTTCTGTTGGCAGTGGGGTATCATAACAACCGTGGGACACTTTTTTGGTCTGTATGCTAATATGCTACTGTTTGGTGGCTACTATAAACCATTACTTGTGTTTTAACTTCTCAACATTGCAAGTGGATGTCATTGTGCTTTTCTTCACACATAAGAAATACTTTAAATCATAATAGAAGCTTGTGTTTTTCTACAGCACGTCAGCTAATGTTTAAAGTGGTTTACGCTGTTTAAATTGAAATACTTACACAATCTGGATGGGGCTTTTTCAGATGCCAGTTAGTGTTTAGGATGTTCATTTGTGGATGTAGCTGGTCAGTATTTGAAAATTTTACTGTGTATGCATCCTTTGGGTGCCTGTAATGAGAGACTATAGTCAGTGTTTTCTAAAGCTCCGGGTTTAACCCGTGGGTGCTTGACTTCCTCTTACTCAGTTACCTAAACAGCTTTTAATATTGATGTTTTAACAAGTAGCATCATATTGTCACATAGCAGATAATTCATAAATACAACTTCTGCATACTCAAAATTTGGTGCTAGGCTGATGAACAATTAAAATGGTGATACTGGAGCCTTCTGAAATGTACCATACTTATACAAAAGGATTGGCACAGTCATAAAGAGTTTAACTTCTGGATTTTCTTTCCTGTTACAGGCAAACTTGTCAACATTGATACAAACTCATTGCGGTCTTCCATGAGACCTGGATTTGAAGATATAATTCGTCGGTGTATTCAGAGGTTCTTATGCCATAATGATGGACAGTCATGGTCAAACAAACGTCACTACCATGAAGGTAAAAATCTGTTTGCAGTGTTGGTCGTGCTGCTTCTCCAAGTGGCTGCATTTTTCTCTGAATTACAAAAATGCTGAATTCTACCTATGTTCATTTTTCTCATATTTTTTGTTAGTGCTAGTTGGTGTGACTCATATTTACAAGCTGAAGGAGGATAACCTTTTGAGAAATAAGAATTCTGATGGAAGTTACTTGGTTTTTCTAATGTGTCTCTTTTGACAAATTCCATGGTAAATATCAGATACGTTATCTGGGAACCTGAAGTAATCTCCTTTTCTCCAGATTGGTATAGCAATGACAATGACAGCTGTATTTCTGTAATAACATGTAATCCTTAATTATTATTAGCTTGTTACCTTTGTTTAACATTAGTTTGACTTTATTTTAATTCATCCTTTCTTTTGTTAAAAGGGTAGCTCACTAAAAGTGGTAAAGTTGTGCTGATGCCTTTTTTCGTATTCAAAACAGAAGAGTTCAAAGTATTGTCAGTGTTCCAGTGTTAGGTATTTGTAATGCTAATTTGATAACCTTGACAGATAAAGTGAAGTACAGCCACTGTCTTCAGTAAGAAAGATGACACTTTCTAAGTTTTTTAAACTCTAGTCTTTTTGAAAGATTCACAAAGTAATTCAGGCAGAGAAACTCATACTGACAGAAAATGAATTTTCCATTCCATTGGAAGTTCTTCAACTTAACTGGTTCAATAAATCCTAAATTAACAAGAAATCTGGAGCCCAGATTAAAAACAATGGTTTCTACAAACTTTTATTGAAATGGAACTTTTAAACTTAAAAATACTTCCAAGTTTCATTTCTGTTCCATATTAATTACCTGTATATTTTAGTGCAACTAATATTTAAGTGTTGATTAGTCCTTCTCCCGAAGGAGAAGGCAGGGAAACCTGTTAACCTAGCCTTGGCAGTCTGGTAACAAATGTAGAACTATCTGCTGTGCACAGAGAGCACAAAATACTGAAATACTGCAGCATAAAAATAATCTTGTTTGCTTTTATCTTCCCTGTACAAATGTTAGAGAAAATGTGGAATACTTCCTTTTTCTGAAAGGAAGTATTGTGTGTGTCTCTCTTTTTTTTTTTTAAACTTGAGCAATTGAAGGGTAATCTGTTAAAAATCTGTAGAGTGCATATTAATAATTCTTGGGTTTTAAATATGAATTGTATTTGTTTATCTCTTTCACAGCTTATACACAAGGTCATGCTGAGACACCGTTGTATCGGTTTTCTTTAGCTGATGGTACAATAGTGACAGCACAAACAAAGAGTAAACTATTTCGAAATCCTGTAACTAATGACCGCCATGGATTTGTCTCTACTCACTTTCTTCAAAGGTGAAATCAGTGGTATCTGTTTGTCATTTAAGAAATAGCTGTTAAAAGTATATCTGACCTTGAAGATACCTGGGAAAAAAAAAAAGTATACCACAATATTTTATCTTATTAAAATTCGGAGGGGGAATAACTTGGGAAGCAGATTTGAATAGCATAGAAATAACTGTGTTAACCTGTGTTAACCTCACACTGACAAGCCCAACTTAAATGTGTGGCAGAAAGACAGGCACACTCAGAAGAGAGGTTCTTCTCCATCATTCTTTTGGGGTTAACATTTGTAAGGATGAAACACTGAAAATAACAATACTCAGTTACATGCTTTATCTTACTCTTTTTAATTGCAAACCAATTAAAAAGACAACAAAACCCCTCAGATGCATCATTGATGACTCAAAGTTAAATGTACCTTAAATAGCATTTCCCATGACCTGTTCTTGTTGATTACAAGAATAATTGAAATGCCACTCTGGAGGGAATCTGTCTGCTTCTGGCATTAAAGTGCCTCCAGATGCTGAAAAATGAGTAGCTGAGATGGCTCAGGGCATCATTAGTGTGCACAGCAGAATGGTGTCATGCATTGACTCAGGAAGGGAGTAAAAGGAAGAACATGTTTGAACTGATAAATCTGAGTAATGAATGTTGATAAAAGCCTTTTGAAGGGGTGATACTGTGTACTTACTTAAAACTCAAATCACCTAAAGGGCCAAGCACTTCTGTAATGAATAAATGAGTGGCACAGCTTTTGTGGAAGTTTGTATTCTCGCATCTCTTCTTGAAAAGATATTTGGAAAATTATTTAATAATGTTATTCTGTGTTTGTGGCACTTGATTCCAAACGAGGTTTTAATTTGTTTTCTTGGGGTTTCTGGGGATGTTGTTGAATTTACAGAGAACAAAATGGATATCGGCCAAATCCTAATTCAGTTGGGCAAAACATCAGAACACCGGTGGCTGGAAACACAAATTCTGTTGGTGGTCTGATGAACATGTCACCTGGCCAAGGGATGCCAATGCAGAACAGGAGCTATGGCATGGGAGACCCCAGTGCAGTGGGGCAGCTCGGCAGCACTCGATATGGAGGCACTGGTAATATGGGGCCCGTGAACTCTGGACCTGGAATGCAGTCCTCTGCTTATCAGAACAACAGTTATGGGTTAAATATCAGTAGCCCACCACACGGTAGTCCTGGTTTAACTTCCAACCAACAGAATCTAATGATATCTCCGAGGAATCGAGGGAGTCCAAAAATGAGTTCCCACCAGTTTTCTCCAGTTACAGGTATTTTCACCGTGTTTTCACGCTTTTATCTGAATTCTATCTCTCATCCTATTAAACATTTCTATATGACCTTATATGTGTAACTTAAACGTAGTATACTGAATTTCATGGTAAAAATGTATTTTAAAATAATTAACTCAATGTGGCAGCCATACATAATCCAAAGGAAAAGTACTTACAGGCAGTACCGTGGTCTAATAAGTTTGCTTTCTGTTGTGTGATACAGGTATGCACTCCCCAATGGGCTCTGCCAGCAACACTGGCAACAGCACTTTCTCCAGCAGTTCTCTGAGTGCTCTTCAAGCCATAAGTGAGGGTGTCGGAACTTCCCTTTTATCAACACTTTCTTCACCAGGTCCAAAATTGGATAATTCCCCAAACATGAGCGTAGCTCAGCAGAGTAAAACCAGTACCCAGGACTCCAAAAGCCCCTCTGGTTTGTATTGTGAACAAAACCAGGTGGAAAGTTCCATCTGCCAGTCAAACAGCAGGGATCTCCTCAGTGAAAAAGACAGTAAAGAGGGAAATGTGGAGACACCTGAAAGTCAGAGAGGACCATCTGAAAGCAAAGGGCATAAAAAACTGCTTCAGCTACTCACATGTTCTTCAGATGAAAGAGGCCATTCTACAGCATCAAACTCACCTTTAGACTCAAATTGCAAAGAATCTTCTACCAATGTTACCAGTCCTTCAGGAGTTTCCTCATCAACATCTGGAGGGGTATCTTCCTCCTCAAACGTGCACGGGTCACTCCTGCAAGAGAAGCATCGGATTTTACACAAATTGTTGCAGAATGGTAATTCTCCTGCAGAGGTAGCCAAAATCACAGCTGAAGCTACTGGTAAAGACATGTATCACGACGCTAGTAATACAGCCCCCTGTGGAGAAGGTACTGTCAAACAGGAACAACTGAGCCCAAAGAAGAAGGAAAACAATGCTTTACTAAGATACCTGTTAGATAAAGATGATGTTAAGGACCCGCTTTCCAAAGAGTTGAAGCCTAAAGTAGAAAGTGTGGATAATAAGATGGGACAATGCAGTAGTTCTACAATTCCTACTTCGAGTCAAGAGAAAGAGATGAAAATCAAAACAGAACCAGCGGAGGAGGTACAGTATAATGTACAGTGATAGTAGAGAAAAAACCCATTATTTTCTTACTACAGTGAATAGCTAAATATAGAATGCTCTTTTTAGTATCTGTGTGTAAACATTTCTAAGAAAGTTCTGGGCAAATGCTGTGAAACTATACACTCAGGTTTTATTGTAACTGAAAAAGCACAAAGAGAATGACAGGATACGTATGTAACCAAATGTGCTGTACTAATGTTATCAAGTTACAGTATGATTAAGGTAGCATATATTTACAAATTATTCCTTAAAATCAGATCTTTTAACATCTGCTATTTCCCATACCATATGTTTGTGTTTATAGCTTATTAGGAAGTGGAGCTTTAACTGCCTCTAATTTGCAGTACAATAGCAAAAAGTAAAACATTGTTTAGTTTTGAAAATATAAACAATCACAAAAATGTGTAATATTTAAAGTAGATTATACTGCTATAGATTGGTCTTAGTTCACTCATTGGTTCTGGCAATCTTTTTTTTCCTTAAATGAGGGAAATACGTGTATGTTCAGCATTCAAATAAATACAT
The DNA here is from genome assembly GCA_004320125.1 of Scolopax mira. Lineage (NCBI taxonomy): Eukaryota > Metazoa > Chordata > Aves > Charadriiformes > Scolopacidae > Scolopax > Scolopax mira. The sequence continues at coordinate 19,776 of BJBW01002202.1, read as the reverse complement.
GTATATTTATTTGTTTCAACTTTCCAAAGTTGAAATTCCAAGAAATGTCATGATGAAGTAAACTATGTAACCAAGGAACAGCTCTTCTGAAAGCAGCAGTACACTTGTTAGGGACAGCTATTATTGAAATTGTACAGTGTAGAAAATATTTCTGTGGTATTTAGTTCCTAAGTCACATTTTGAACTGCCACAAAGTAAATAACATTGCTCAGTATGGCAGAGTTTACTGAAAACATGTTAATAGCTTAGAACTTGGATTCTAAGTCAGTATGGATTTCCCAAGTCAGTAATAACTATGTAAATAAAAAATCACTGCACAATTTTTATATTAGCTAATGGCTGGCTATAAATGAAACACCTTATAACATTTTTTTTGAGTACTACTTATGGAAAAGTCACAACTGTGTAATAGTATCCAACACATAGTTTTGGTACCTACTCCTGAGATCCAATTAACATATTCAAAGAAGCTTGTTTTGTGAGGATATGGATCCACTATATGTGCAATTCTTTTTCTGTTAAAACAGCATCTGATTTAAAGACAAAATTTTAAAGAATGTTAGGGCTCCAATTGACTAGAAAAGCTCAACTTTTCATATGTTGTGTTTACAACAAATTAGGCTTTTTGTGTATGACAAATACATTATCTATCACTGAGTGCTGCACATTCTTGACATTGTTTGCTTTAATTAGTGTTTTTGTCTTTGTAATTTGTGATGACTGAAATGTTTATATTCAAAGGTGCTTTATGTTTTATTTACCTCCAGTTTTACCTAATTCTCAAAATTAGGCAAGAAATCCTCTTAAAAAAAAAAAAAGGTAGCTAAGTGATATCTGAAGTTCTTAGGAAACTGAAAGATAGCCCAAGATATAGTCAGTGAACTAAAACATTTATTTTAAGATTAGTGAGGAGTTAAAGAAGAGCTGAAGGATCACCATGTGATAGTACATAACCTTGGTATTTTACTGTGTCTTTTTCAGATGAGTGGAGATTTGGATAATTTGGATGCAATTCTAGGTGATCTGACTAGTTCTGAGTTTTACAATAATGCTATGTCTGCAAATGGAAATAACCTTGGAACAAAGCAAGCATTATTTCAAGGAAATGCCCTATTGGGTAAGGAATTTAATCTAATTTCTCTTTGGTTTTAAAATTAGGGTGTTCTTCTAACCTGATGTAAACCTAATACATCCTAAGATACTTAGGGAATACTTTCTTGATCTCCTGTATCTTCAAGGACAAATGTAATGCAAAATGGCTAATTATGCTTTCCTAGGCTGTTATGTAAACTATTAGCTGTCTTGGCAGCTCCCCTCTACTCTATGCACAATGAATAATGTTAACTTCAGTTCCTTAGTTTATGGTTTCTTCCGGGTTTGTCTAATGTAGTTTGCTCAGAGACAACATTAGGAAAAATGTTCTTTTTTTAAGTCATTAGTGGTATTTTCTATCTAAAACATACAGTCGTGTGCATCTTTTAATTCTTCAACAGGTGTGAGGAGTCCCCAGTCTGCGCCGACAACTCGCCCACCCTTCACCAGAGCCATGTCTTTAGACAGCCCCGTGGGCTCAAGTGCTCCCGTGAGGAATGTCAATGCCTTCTCCATGTTACAAAAGCAAAACCTGATGGGTGGAAGTCCAAGAATGATTGAAAGCCAGGAAAATTTCGGTGCAAATCTAGGTTTGTTGATTGTGTACAAATAGACCTCATTGTAAAAGAAAAAGCTTTTATGTAAAAATTGTGGCAAGATTATAATACACATTTTGGTTAGAAGAAACCTTAACATTAAAGAGTATTAATTTTGCCATCAGCATATAAATACTTTATTATTCCTGTTTAAAATTATAAGAACATAGGTGTTTACTGTCTGTGTATCATTACCAGTACTTTACTTTTGTTTAGAAGTTAAATTCTTTTTTACTATTTCAAGTTTTGAATTTAATATGTTTTTGGTAAACCGAAGCAAGAGCAGGTCACGACAGCAGTCGGTCATTAGCATTTTTAAATATATTTAGATTAATATAGTTGTTTGATGATTTAGACCTTGGTTTGGTAAGCTTTAGATGCCTTTGTAGGAGTTCAGTGAATTGCTCTGTCCCTGGCAGATGTTGTTAGTAAAACGAAACAACGCCCCCTGAAAATAATTCTAAAACCAAAATATGTAACGTATTCTAGATGAAAAGTTACTGTATTTTCTGTTCTTCATTACAGCAAGTGCTCCCAACAGAAACGTGGCGATGAATCAGCATCAGGCAGGAGACTGGGCTTTGCCAAATTCCAAGGTGAGCAGATTGGAAGCGACGAGTTCTGCTTCGATGCTGAGAGCAGGACCCGAGTTCAGCGCGTCCCTGCCCAGGCCCTCGGTGGGCAGCTCGGTGCCCGGGCTGCCTGTTCGCTCCAGCAGCCTGCCTGGGACACGGCCAGTGCTGCAGCAGCAAATGCTCCACATGAGTAAGTGCTTGACTTTTTATTGTCCTACCTAGCACAGTTTCACTGGTTCCTTAGCACACCTTCATCAGCAGGATCTGCTCGGTTTTGGCAGAATACTAACTTCTCATCCGAAGGCTTTTTGATGTAAAGACTGTCACTGCTGACTGACTGGAACATTTGATTACTTTTTTGTGTTCTATTTGTTTTCTTATGTGTTTCATGTACATATAATTCATGCTGAGTCTGCAGGTTTTTTGGGAATAATTTCTCTCTATTTGTTTAGTGCAGTACTTCTCTGCTAATGCCATCTATGATTATATTTGAAAATACACATATCCTGATTAATTTAATTCTATGTATGATATAGATGTTTTCTTGCTGTTAACTTCTTGGTAATCAGGGTTTTTTAAAGCGGCTTCTTAAGTATTTCAAAACTCTTCTCACATGGAGTATCCAAATTTAATATAAAACCACATTGCAAATACAGATTCTCTGTTCATGTTTGGGAGAAAATAAGCTGCATGTCTAAAATATGAAGTGAGTCTTAAAGTCTGTGGGTTTTTTCTGTTCTGTATCTCTAATAAAGATGCAGCCTAGAGCCATGTCCTGTCTCATGTGCCAATGTCAGCATGCCCAAAAAGGGCTGAATTAGACAATGACATTCCTTTTTTTCCTTTCTTATCATGGAAGGCTACCAGGGCTATTGCCAGTTCTCTTAGACAGACCTACTATTTCAACGTTACATGTGGATATAAGGTTAATCAGGAAGAAATTTGTTCAGTCTTAACTGAGTCAACGATTCCAAGGAAGCTAAGCTGAGGAATTTTATTGCTAGGTGATTCCTACGAATATTGGGAACTAATGGGATGGACACAAACTCTCCTGTGTAGTGCTGTATGTCTCTCAATAGGCAGAAGGAAGGCCATAGTCCCAACAAATAAAATTAACATGTTATGTACCTTCTGTTTCTTACCTGTTACCTGGAAAACTTGGAATTTAAAATCCCAAATGTCGTTGCTGTCACTATGACAGTGTATGTTTGCTACTACCCAGATTTCATAAACTTACAGCTTTTTAAATGTAAAGTTGCTGTGTCTTTCAAGTTCCACTGTTAGGGGCTTAAGGATTAGAAATAGCAGTTCTGCTCTGAGAGGGTAGCAGCTCTAGATCACTGTCATATTTGAATCTGTGGTCTTTTATATTTCTGAAATGATCTTGTGTGAGTTTATGTATTTATACACTTTAAAACATGCTAATGGAAAGCTCAGGAACCTGCTTGACAATTTGTGTGATCATTCACAATGCTTTATTGTGAACACTGGGAGAGCAAGATGACACCTTTTTTTTTTTTTAAAAAAAAAAACAAACCCACACAAATGTTTTCCTTTGCAGGGCCAAATGAGATGAACATTGGCATGGGGGGGAATCCCTATGGACAGCCAGGACCATCTAACCAGCCAGGATCATGGCCTGACAACATGCTGTCCATGGACCAAGCATCACGGGGTTCACAAAACAGGTAGAATTGGGGAAGGTTTTAAGATAAGTTTAAATACAACTATTTGCTATTTGTCAGAAGAATTTAAGACCTGGAAAAAAATATTAGTGTAGCATATACAGTGGGGATAACAGACTGGAGTCAGAATCTCTTTCTTTTTCTGCTGATGGTATGACACTGGGTATCTTTTAACCCAGCTCCACAAAAGGCATTGCTAACAAAATCAATCAGTCACAGAGAAAAGAGGTGGGAAAAACTGAAATCATGTCTATATGGTACATACAGAAACCAGGAGAAAATGGGATTTATGTGTGTTCAAGGATACGTAGCAGTTGTTCTGACATTTTCGGACCTAAATTTGGAACTTAATTTCTTAAGTCTTACTTTGGTCTTCTCGCTGGTAATAGTACTTTGTCATCTCCAGGTCAAAATATTATATAAAAACTATGTATAGCCTTCATAGTCCATAATGGTTGTAATACTTTTATATTTATAGACAATTAGTTAGAAACTCTTTGGATGACCTCTTGTGTCCGGCACCAAATATGGAAGGCCAGACTGATGAAAGGGCACTGTTGGATCAGCTGCACACCTTGCTGAGTAACACGGATGTCACGGGTCTGGAAGAAATTGATAGAGCATTAGGAATTCCTGATCTTGTAAACCAAGTAAGTAAACAGAGATTTTTGCCATTTATTTTCCAGAAACCTGTATTATTTTGTTACATGTAAAGGAAGTGAAGAGGGCCGTCTCACTCCCTGGTCTTCATTTTCCTAAATCTGCCTTTGGAAGCATCTACATTAAGGAGTGATTCTCAATGGAGAAGCTCAGTATTGACTAAATTTCTTGTGCGTTACAAAAACATAAAATGGCAGTTTCTTATCTAACTTTATTGTAACGTGCCTTGGTATACAGATTTTTTGGGGGAGTGTAAATCATTGTAATTCTATAAGCAGAGAATTTAGTTGGATTTCTTTAGTAAACTATTGTCAGCGGAGCTTGGGTTGTGAAGTATTTGCCTGGCAGTGACGTGTTAGTGAATAGGACACTTCAATCTCCTCCAGTTCCAGCTTGAATTTGCATGGTCAGCACATAGGAAAAAGAAATTCTAGGAATAATTTGGAACTTGCTAAAACCCACAAAATCACACTGTCATTTGTACAAAGAGCAGTTTAAAAGCGCGGAAGGGCTGGAATAACAATACTGGTCTGCCTGTGTAAGCAGTGTGCATCAGAAATGATTAAAAAAGTTGTTATTATTAATAAAAACTCTTGCTCTTTCATTTGTCTGGAGACAAAACTAATAGTAATCTGTCCATGCTATGTTCTACCCAAGAAACTATTAGTAGCTGTATGCTGTGTTAGCTTTGTTTCTTTCGGAATTCCTACATTAAGAACACACTGCTAGTGAAAACACTTTTGTATCTGTTGAAGGGACAAGCTTTGGAACCCAAACAAGATTCATTTCAAGGTCAGGAATCTTCAGTTATGCTTGAGCAGAAGCCTTCGTTATATGGTCAGCCTTATCAAGGGCAAGGGGCAGCAATGCCAGGAAGTTTTAGTAACATTCAGGGACAACAGCCAACCTTTAATTCAGTGATGAATCAGATGAGCCAGCAGAGCAATTTTCCACTTCAAAGCATGCATCCTAGAGCAAATGTGATGAGACCTCGAACCAATACACCAAAGCAGCTCCGCATGCAGCTCCAGCAGAGGCTTCAGGGGCAGCAGGTAATCTTTTGCTCCTGCATTTACACTTTCTTCTTGTTTCAGAATGGAATAAGGTGCACACTGAATTGTGTTCCCTCACGAATATGAAAACGGACGTTACAGTAGATGATTGCAAGGATGGATCTTTCCTTTTGGCAGTGCTTTTCACACGGAGTGCCTAACGGCTGTAGGAGTGAAAGAACCTTTATTAAGACAAGGGTTTCTCTTTCATCAGCCTCTTTAGCTCCATATTGGATCGGTTCCTGCAGCACACAACAGTATTGCTACTTAAAACAGTACTCTTGGACAATGTAGCTCTGGATGATCCCTGTCAGGGGATCCATGTTAGGATTTAGTATTTTTTCTGAATGTCACTGATAGCATTAAATGGACAGCTGTGTTTCTCTTGTAAATCCAATGTTACTTCTTTTTCATTGTGTTTTCTAACTAATCATTTGGGCTTATTGAAATATGTGTTTGCTTTCTCACTTATTGATTTGATGTCATTTTAGGTGTTTTCTTTGGGTGAAGTGTGAGAGAGTAGATACAGCCACATAGATCTCAACCCTGGGTTGAAAGCACTGCTTAAAAAAATGCCCCACGATTTCATCACTGTGAAAGCAGAGTCCTGATATCAAATACAATGTACAAATACAACTTGGAAAATGGAGATAGTGCTGTGTGACACAGAATGGCAGTGCTTAATCCTTGGGAAATACTGTGGACTTTCCTGGTTGTTCTGTGACACTGATTTAGTCTGTATGGCTTTGGGTTGTTGTGGTGGAGAGGGAAGGAGACAGAATTTTATCATTGTAAGAAAAGCGACTGGTTGTGCCCTTCTCCCCAAAACATGATTTGGAACAAATATAGTCTGCTATATATTCATTCTTAAAAAGTGCTAATTTTGAGGGAAGAAAAAAAAAAAAAAAAAGTCAGTTAGTTCTGCAGTGTCTGGAGAGGTTTTCCTCCTGTGTGTGTTTAGGATGCTTAACCAAATAGTTTGGTACTTGGGTACATCAAATGCCACAAAATTCAACCATTGCACTTTAGGATTTGAGAGGTTTGTAAAGAATGTTTTTGGAGGAGTCGCCGTTCCTTTGTACAGATACTGGTATTTCCAAGCTAATAGTGCTAAAATTTCTTTTTCCAAGTTTATGAATCAGACTCGTCAAGCGCTCGAGATGAAAATGGAGAATCCAGTCAGTGGTAATACCTCAGTGATGAGACCAGTTATGCAGCCACAGGTGGGATCACAGGTAAGTATTTATTGCACTAGCAACCTCAACCAGTTTTTTGGACACATCTTTTACATGTCTGTTTAGAATTCTGGCCTTTCATGGTTCTAGAGCATTCCTTTTTCTTTTGTTTGGTTTTTTCTTTTTTCTCTGTACAATTAAAAAAAGGTGGTTTTTTGTTTTTTTTTTTTTAACCTCTCTTATTCATGAGATTTCAGAGGGATTTGTTCCTTAGATTGTGCTATCAATAAAGAGTGCCAATAGCCTTTTCCATGTAGGATGTGACAGATCATTTGTCAAATGACTTTATCATTTGTTTAGCACTAATAACAACTCAATGAAAACCTTTGCCTGATATTTTGATGATATTTGTGCTGGCTGTGGGTTTTCTCAACTTTCTGTTCTGGTAATGGATATGCTGGGTCTTGTATATGCTACTTGGGAGTTAGAGTGTATGTGGTTTGACTGAAAACATGATTTCATTTGTAAAAGTGTTTTCTAACATGGTTTTTCTTTTCTTTGGGGGATAGCAGCAAGGTTTTCTTAATGCTCAAATGGTGGCTCAACGTAACAGGGAGCTAATAAGTCATCATTTTAGACAACAGAGGATGGCAATGATGATGCAGCAGCAACAGCAACCTCAGGCCTTCAGTCCACCACCAAATGTGACTGCCTCAGGAAGCATGGACAGTGCTCTGACAGGCCCTCCAATGGCTCAAGTTCCTCCGCAGCAATTCCCTTATCCACCTAATTATGGTACTAGTACTAACATTTTTGCTTTTGTCTGTCTGGTTTTCTTTCCCCTATCTTCACTTATTGTAATCCGAACTACCTAAATATCAATCGTTCTGAAAAATGGAAAATACTTCTACAAAAAAGCATGACTTTTCCTTCTCATCATTGCAAGAAGATAAACTAAAAGTCCTGGGTGATGATAACTGAAATATATTGTCTGTCTTTTGTCTTTTAAGGAATAAGCCAACAACCTGATCCTGCGTTTAGCAGAGTATCGAGTCCTCCCAACCCAATGATGTCATCAAGAATTGGACCCTCCCAGAATCCAATGATGCAGCATCCTCAGACAGCAGCAATGTACCAGTCCCCTGAGATGAAGGGCTGGCCCTCGGGAAGCATGGCCAGGAGCAGGTGAACTTCTGAGTTATAACCTATAGGTCAAAAATTGTCTTTCATTTTGTCGGAATGTGGAGCCACATTAAATAGCTTGTAGCAGGAAAAGAGTTTAGAAGAGGGGAAAATAATCTCTAGTGTCTACATTGTCCTTGATGCTGCTCTGGTTTAGGAAATAGACAGATTAAATGTCACTTAGGCTTAGCTTCATTTATTCATATTGGACCTCTGCAGTCTTTGTAACTAGAAGCAACATTCAGTCTTTGAATACTCAGAAAAACTCAAAAACTTGGGAGGGAAATAGAGAAGTTCAGAATAGTATTACAATGGGTGGTATGGCCCTAACAGAAGTCTCCAAAGAGGTTACAATAGGAAATGCACACATATACTTCTGGGTGTATCTAAAAATTCAAAATTCCTTTTAGGAGGGAAATTTGTTTCTACATTAAACAGGCATTTGGTAGAAAAAAGTAATGTAAAAGTAATTTTATCTTTCACATGTTGACAGCTGGTGCAGGGAAGGCAATATATCAATGTGTAAATTTCGTGGAAGGTAATTTTACTTGTCCTTTTGTGCTTCAGTTCTTTCCCCCAGCAGCAGTTCAGCCATCAAGGCAACCCCGCAGCGTACAGCATGATGCACATGAACGGCAGCAGTGGCCATATTGGACAGATGAATATCAATACCATGCCTATGGCAGGGATGCCGATGGGTCCAGACCAGGTAAGTTGCACATAAAATGCGATGAAAAGAACTGTTGACTCTTTTTTTCCATTGAGTACAATTTGCTTTAAGCCATTACTTCAACACAATCCTGTTCTCAGTTACCCTGTTTATATTTGTGGGCCCACCGTTTGTATGTCCCATGAGACTCCTTATTTTTGATGATATTTAACTCAAACCCATGGTAAACCCAAGCTGTGTGCTTTGATTAGCCATTGACTAATCAAGGATCAAGACTTAAACTGCACAAAGGATGCTTAAATACTTCTGAGCCTGGAAAAACCCCACAAAGCAAAACAGAGAGAATGTGAAAAGCATCTTCAGCAGATGTAGATTATATTTAATAGCTCTCAGGAGTCAGACCAAGAATCCTGGCAGCACAGTATTGTCCTTCAGGCAGAAGCTGATGATGGTACTTAACCTTGTAATACCTTATGATAGCTTGTGTATGAATAGCAAGGAACTCTGGAAAACCTAGGCCCGTTATTTGAGGGAAAATGAGCTACTAACAGGCACTACAAAGAAGGCTGTAACACTAAATATACTTTTGCTGTAATCTTTCCACAAAATGCCTAGGGATAAGCAATGTAATACTGAGATAAATTTATTCAAGTAGAAAGTACCTTGTGAAATTTTGTCTAAAGTACCTAAGGAAGCAGCCAAAATAATCTGAGAACTTCTGGAGGATAAGTAAGGTAGTGGGAGACTTTGATGTAACAAGCAGGTTTATAAAGAGGGGAAAATGAAGGGGAACTGTCAGATTTTCCAAACTCTCGTGTCACACAGCAGAAATACCCAAATAACATGTTTAGGAAATTCTTGGGACAGTGTTTCTTTTGTACAAATTTATCTTCAAAGCAGATGCTATCTCCTGCTTAGAAGTTGACTGTCAGTACTTTCCTCTTCAAAACGCAGTAGGTTGACCAGTTTTTTCAGTAGAGGTATTTTTTTATTTTCTCTGATGATTATTTATTTCTTCTTTTCTTCAACAGAAATACTGCTGACACCTAGAACCATATCTTCAAACAAGAATGCGCTGTATTAACGATGCACTAGTGTTAGAAAGGAAAGCTACGCATTCTTCACGGCAACTAGTACTGGCCTTACAGAAATAAGTGATTTTTCTTGTTAATCACCATGATGTCCTAAGTTACATCATTCAGAGAAAAAAACCCTAAACCCAACAAAACCCCAACAAACCCCATTTTATTAGAAGAAGTCTCTGTATTACTGTATATTGTGGTGTACAAAAAGGTCATAAATATTTTTGGCGCTCTGCCTCTAGCAATGTGAATTTGGGAATGGCGTTAGTAGATCTGATGGGTGGCCTCCAGGTAGTCCAGGCCCACCTCATCTACTCGTTATCCAAAGCCCTTTAACTACAGGCAGACAAAAGTGCCTGGAGAAGTCACAGTGATAAGAATTTTCTGATTTCTCTAATAAGAATATCTGACAGAGAATGTAGTTCCTAGCCTTGACTATTTTATATTAATTCCTGAATATAAATGCTGCTTTTAATCTCTTACCCCAAGAGTCAGGATTTCCCAAGCAAAGTAGCAGTGCAAAATGAATTGGCACATACTAGTCCAAATCCTGTCCGTTGAATCCAAGGGGTAAAAAGAGAGAATAATGAATTTAAATTATTTAAACACAATTATGACTAATATTTACATATTGACGTGCAGCTGAGTGCACTTTATAAAAGACTATATAATGGATTAATGCAATATCTTTGATAAGGACTTAATATGAAGGTAGGGTGTACTCATGTTCCTTCTCAAACACAAAATCTCTTAAGAATTATTTGAAAAGACTGCATAATGTAATATGTTTTCTGTGTGTGGAAATTAGAGCAATAATCTTTCATCTTTTTTGAAAATAACTTCAGAAAACTCAAGGCAAGGCACTGCAGTCTGAATCAGAATTTTGCAGTCTTTTTGTGAATTTTGTAAATATGATCTTTAAGATAATGTATTATATATATGACTTTTGTAGGTCACTAACTCATTTTTGCAGAGTTTGTGAAGCTAAATATTTAACAAAATTGATTTCTGTAAACTCAGTGTAGTTGAGGTCCAAATAGAATTTTTTTTTTTAATTAAATTTAATGACTTTGAAGCTGGGTGACTTTGGCCCACATATTTCTCTTCCTTGGTCTTCAACACCTCATTTATTTTTACATCTTTAACATAGCTTTTTATAAAAGACCAGTTGTTAAATGCTTTCTTCACCTGTGAGCACTTTGTTACATTTCTTTTTACATAAGGCAATTTGACAAAAAGGCTCTGCATTGTACCATATTATGACTTGTCATCATGGTCGTGTCTTTCTATAACGCGTTGCCTTTTCAGTTGATGAATCTGGATTGTGTCTTTTTGGGTCAATTTTAACAAACTTTAAATGTTCTTCAAAGAAATAAGTTTGTCTGTTGCTAAGTATTTGTTGTTACATGACATCCAGAAACCTTTAAGGATATTAAGCCACACTTTAACCAAATGTTTGCACCTCATTGGACTGTTCTAATAGTAATGAATGTATTTTCAAAGCAGGTTTCTCTCATATCAGTATTTAAGTAAGTCTGATTACAAATTTATTCATATTATTTGCTGGTAGGTGTTTCCCCCCTGCTCTCTATTTTGGTTCCTTGAAATGAAGATCCCTTTGCAGTTTTTTTCCAGTTTCAGGCAGTTGCAGGAGTCAAACCTCTGACCTTCCATAAGGGATGACCCCGCAGTGTTTAAGGCGTGTGGTGCTTTTGTTCTGTTGTTCACTGTGTAATGGAAAACTGACTTCTCCCAAGTGAGTAAAGAAAAAAATAGTCTGTGTTTTTGATTGATTGCTTCTTCTTGGTACTGTCAGCAAGAGGTGGTTTTATTGTTCGGAATATTCAGTGATCTTCCATTTTAATAGAAATAAATTTAACTAGAAATACTCTCAAAAGGTTCATCCTTAGCATAGAGCCAGTTGTGTTCCAAAGGGAACGTAGATTCGCTCCATCTACTTTATGCAACCCCATCTCTCCAATTAGTACTGAGTATCTAGACAAGGTGATAGTATTTATTTGAAACCTTCACTCCAATTCATGTGTGTTTCTTAATGCAAAACTTTTAAAAGCCTAAAGAACTTTTATCTTCTTTTTTATTTCTTAGAACATACCTATTTGTTGTGTAAGTGCTGCCTACTGAAGCTGAAAGGCAACAATCCCTTGCTTTTTATATCAAATCAGAGTAGAACAATCTTTATATTTTTGTAGTTGTTCATTATATTGATGGAAACTACAAACCCTGGTTGCTTTCATTAGGTGAGCTCTTAGATATCTACTACTTTATACATTGTGCCCTTTTAATTTTTTTAAAATGAGTGATTCTATTTATACATCTCTGTATAACTGGTACCTGACTGATGTTATAAAAGATCATAATTTTCTCATCTGTGTTTAGAATGTTGGAGCTTTCCAGTACCTACTTTTTTGCTGAATCCAAAGATTTTTAGTTTAAACTCAATTACGGGGGGAGGGGGTCACTTTTAAAATGCATCGATGACATCTCTCTTGGCAGCACTAATCCTAAATGCTGCATCCAGTTTGATAAATAAAACTGACCTTGAAATCTGCTGACATTTAACATCTCCACCAATTCTAGTTTGGTTCTTTAGCAGCAGATTTTTCTGAATGTTTTAAAAACAAAGTTCAGTATGAGAACAATTAGCTAATCCAGCCTCCTCCCTTCACTGCTGGAGAACAAGCAGTGTGTGCTACATCACAGAAATCATGTTTTTATAAAATTCCTATGTAGTATTTTTTTCCAATCTTGGTCTGAAATACTGCTTTTTAAGTTAGAAAATCAGGGCCATTTTTCAGTCATAAGAGAAAAACTATTTGAATGTTGTACCAATTAGCACACGTTTTATTTTAGAATTTATGTGCAGACTACCAGATAACAGAATGATACAGCAAGTATGAAACCATGTAACTCTGAGAGCAATATTTTAAAAAATTCTCAGGAGAAGGCATACAGTATTGAGAATTGCATTTAAGTTTAGTTTACATTAAGTATTGCTTGAAATAACTGTACCTTTATGTTGCAGAACAGAAAAATTCACAGGGACTGATTTATAAAAGAGTTGGTTGTAAGGTATTACTGCTCTTCTGATTTTTGTGTTTGGATGTTAATAATAATGTAAATAAAGGTTTCTATTTAAAATCAGAAGTCGGTGACAGAGTGCAGTAGCTGTCTAATGCTTTACAGCTGATGACTGTATCCTGGAAAGGTCAGAGAAAACCCTGTGCCATTACCGAGTACAGCTGTGTATAGAAAATGGTTTAAATATTTTTTTTTAGTTGTCTGTAAAAGCAAAGGGAGTAACAACTTGGACCTTCCACCTGCGAGACCCATTTGTCACCTAAAGCTGCCCTGACATGGCGTGGAATTTATGTCTTTTTCAACCTCAAGAGCAACAATAGTCTTCAGCAGTGCCCCAAGGAGAAGAGGTGGGAGCTTTCCCCGTAACTTGGCAATGACCTACCTTTATAAAAGAACAGCTGCTTCTGGTGTCACACACAAACCCCACAGCTCAACACTTTATACCGAGGGAGGTGCTGACTCCTCAGGCCTCTGGCCCGAACACCGCAGCAGCACTGGCCACAGGGTCCTGACGCTCACTCCCTCACCTGGCGGAGACTACAGGCTAAACACAAAATAAAGGTAAGTACAAATTTTTTTAAATCTAAGCCAGAATTCTTTCTCCGTGCTCCCAGGGAAGGGAAGGCAGTTAATGCCTTGCTTTGGAAAGCAGCAAAAAGGTGTTTCTATCAGGAAGTTTAAATTGAGTATTTTTTTAAGGTATTTGTATTAATCCAGATCTCATCATCTGGCAGGTGTTAATTTCGTAATGCATGAAATCTCTGCCAGGTTATAAACAAACTCTGTGGCTCGATTAAGACAGACAATCATGTATTAATTCCATAATTTAAAAAAATTTGCAAGAAAATGTTAGGAAGTGTATTTGACTTATTCACGTGTGGTACAAATAGAAGCTCAAGCCTCATTTTACTCTATACTGCTTACAATGAAAGACCCCACTGCCCCCCCTCCCTCAGCTCCAAAGGGTAAGAAGTTAAATACAGTAATTGAGTATGGGTTGTGCTCCCAGAGACCTATATCCCTTGTGAAACCCTTGGATTTCATAATGTGCGAAATCTGGAAGGGCATTGAAATAAGTTCTGTGCTGTATTTTCACACTGTGTTTCTAGGAGTGCAAGTGCAGTTGTTGTTCTGGAAGGAAGTACCTCTTTGTTAAGAGTGAAGGCCACAGTTGGTCGAGTCTGTCACGAGCTTCCTCCTGCATCTGCCTTAGAAACAGGTAGCAGATTAATGTGAAAAAAAATTATAAATACAAATATCAATGCTAGTGCCTGTACTACAATGTATTTAATAATGTCTTTATATAAATACTCAAATCAGCTCTGTACACTGTGCTTCTGTAGTAAAATGATGGGGTTTTTTCCCTTTAAAAGCCTTTAAGCAGTAACTGTCAGTCAGAACATCTACTTTTTTGTAGACTGAACTATAACTAGATTGTTCTTTATTGGCTACAAGTATTGAACTTCTTGGAGCTGCCTTTTTAAAAAATAAATGTAAAAGTTACATTACTAAGCAAATACTGCTTTCTCAAAGGAATTGTTTTGGTTTTGAACATACAATATAATATTACCACATAAAAAAACTTCATACAAATCTGATTTCATTAAAATTTAAGATGTACATTTACTGAAAATTTTCAGTACTTTTAAAAATGGATAAATTGTGAAATGTACTATGCAACATTAAGTAACGTTTTGAGAAATGGTGTGTGGGCATTCCACTCTTTTTATTAACAAAATTCTTCACAACCTGAAGGAATTTATTTTCAAACAGTATATTGATCAATATTTACACAACCCCTCCAAAAATCTGGTGTCCTGTTAGTCAAGATTTTCTCTAATTTTCCTAGAGGTGTCAAATGGATGGACAAATAGATGTGGAACTAAACTGTATCCTCAGAGGAAATCTGAGAAATACGATGGTGTTGAGAATATTCAACGCTGCTCGCTTCAGTTCTGAATCTCTTAAAAGTTCTTTTGCACCATTACCTTTACCCCAGTTAGAAGCAAAACCGTCCATCTTTTCTCACTCTTGCTGTAGAGTTAGACTTGGCTTTGAGGTTTTTCTCGTGACATCTGAAGTTGAACTGGGAGATGTTGGAAGTTCCTTTCCGTGGTCCATGTCCTCACTGTGCCCACCGGGCTGGGAACCCCCCCTGGGGCTGCGGCCGCCTTTCCTCCTCCCTCAGCTCTGGGCAGTGTTAGTGGTGTCGCCTTGAAGGAAGATGCCTTTGCAGCAGGTGAGGTATAATCCAAAGCAAAAGCAGGTGCAACAGTGGATTTCAGAGACCTGTATTTCTGACAGCCTTTCCCACAATTTCACTGCTTCTATTTAACTCACTCACCAGTGCAAACATTCCTTGTATTTCAGCCTCAAAGTCCAGCCAGTCCTCCAGGCTCACGTGAGATTCTTTCTGAAGTCTTTCATTTAGTCTGTACATGGGTTCAAGTTCTGGCTAGTTTGTCCTCACGGAGGTGCAGCGGCTGGGGGAGGTTACCCCTCCCATCCTTCCCACAGCTGTCCTCTTTAAAATAAAACAAACACAATTTAGTGTATAACATTCTAGTACAAAGTAGTAAGAAATACATTTGTAATGGTTCCATGCAGGGAAGAACAACTGAAACCCTGTGGGCCACCTATAAAAATATAACAGGTGTCTCACAGAAACAATCAAACTATGTTTGAAACTTCAACGTGTACAAAACTTATAGCTCATTAATTCTTGCTTCATTTTAGTTCTAAAGCCAGTCAAATATTACCATTAAATGAGCAAATAAATCCTCTTGGAGGAATCGAGGATGCGAGTCCCTGCCTGGAAAGGTACTTGTACGGATTTTTTCACTGCACAATTTGAAACCCCCTCAGGATTTGTAACGAGCCTCAACCCTGTGTTGAAGGGGAGACAGAGACAGTAACTGGCACAGCCAAGGTAATTATTTCTCATGTCTTTAAATTTGTATCTCACCTTTGGGCTCTGGCAAGTTGTTGAGAACTGAATTATAGTCTTCAACTTTTAAAAGGCAGTTACGTAAGAAAAAAGCGATCTTAGATAAAACAAAATGCACAGATCTGTCTTGTGGTCTACTTACTGTTTAACTTGCTTTTTTTTGCTCACAGCACATGAGGCTGTAGTTGGATAAATAGCAAGAAAATACATGATACTCTTGTTGAGAAATTACAATCAGTTTTGTTCTTTCTGGGTGGCATGAGACACCACTAGGTCCCTGCTACAGGTTTAAATTTAGATAAAACCTCTATAATCCTCTCTAACTTTTACTGGCTGTTAACCATAACTGGTTTCTTCAACTGAACATCTGCCTTTGCTCAAGTTTGAAACTGCCTTGACCTTTAATGCTCCTGGGTTCCCAGAAAGATGTAGCAGGAGGTTTTGTCCAGCAGTGAGTGTCTCTAATCACGGCAGCAGCATATTTCTTGCATAATTTAAAGCACTTCCCACGTAAGCATTCCATGAGAATAGATGGTGATGTTAAAAGAGGTGCTGCATGCAAGAAGAGAAACGAAGGAGATGAAGGTAAGCAAGAGCTTAATGCTTTTGGTGAACTGCTCCCAACTCACAGTGACTTGGCAGATGATGGTCTCTTCACATCTGGCCACTTTCGACGCTGAAACTGCCTAATTTTCAAGTAGCAAAAGGAGAAAAAAGTTAACCATCACCAAGAAACCCGCCAGCTCTACAGTCTGAAAGATGAGGAAGGAGAGAGTCTGGCCTAAATTTTGACTAAAAAATTAGAACATGCTGTAACATTGAAATAGAAATAGCTCCAGTGTTTCAAAGTAACGGCACAGAAAGATCTGACAAACGCCTTTCCTGGCAGCGTCTGTCTGTGGTTCCAAATCCCACACTCCTTTAGCAGGAAGGTAGTAATAAGAATAACTAAGAATAATAATTTAACTATTTGTTAAAAATGTACCTGTATTGCTCGTAGCTTCCGTCTTTAAGTCCTAGATGAGGAAAAATGAACAATGTTACCAACCATTTCCTGCAACAGAGTAAGATATCAGGTAAGGCTTAATTTAAAAAAAAAGCCCTAAGAATATTAGCAGATGAAGGTGTGTTGCCACCCCTGGTAACTGGAGCTACTGGTTTTGTTTAATCCCTTAGTCTAGATATAATTTGTTGTAAATTTGGAATGATACCTCTGAAACTCTTCTGTAACTGTCCTGCAATGGCACGTTTAAGTGCCAAACCTTTTGATTTCAAGACGTACAGCTCTGTGTGGTACAAGGACCAAGATGCAAAATAATATTTGGGGTTTGGTGGACTTGGGCAAATAATGATGCTTTGGGGGTGGGGAGCTTCAAGCTCTAAAGGCTATGTTTTTTTTACAGTAGCATTTCTTATGTAAACTGAATTGTACTAAGGGGTATAAGAAATGCAGTTTAAAAAGAAGAAATACAAGTAACTGTACTTTTGGGGTTGCTATCAAACATTTAAAAGTTTTTAAAAAGAATGACAAGTAGTATAAAAATCAGATCCATTGAAAATTTAAGGATGAAACCAAGAGTAAAGGCCCATTTTGCTGTTTGGAATTTGACTCCATAGTTACAAGAGCACATCTTTTGGTAGCACAATGCAGCTCTTCTTAGATGTGCTTCATTTCACAAGTGCCTCACAGTAACACGGGCAGGAGAAAACCAATCAGCCTCAGTGCAACTGTCCTTTTTGAAGTTGCTGTGATTTTTAAGCCAGCTGAACACAAGGCTGCACAGGCCACACTGTCTCTAAGAGGCATTTCTAGGAATTGTGCCTTCAGTTGGAAGGCTGAAACTCTGCTCCCAAAGTAGCTGCTCAGAGAGGTTGTGCTGTCTCCAGCCTTGGAGGATGGGAATGGATAAAGCCCTGAGGAACCTGCTCTGGCCTCACAGCTGCCCCTGTGCTGAGCAGATGTTTGGATCAGAGGGACTCCAGAAGTCCCTTCCAGCCTGATTCTATCCCTCTTTCATCAGTTTTGTTCCTTCCTCATTTCCTTCCCCTGTATCTTAGCAATAGCCCTCACTCTACCATTTAGGTATCATTCTTCATTTAAGAAACATCACATAACACAAATGGAACAAATACAAGTATTTGAGCAACGCAGCTCCCAGCCTCTGCAGGACATCACTAGTATAAAAATAAACACTAAAACCTTTTGACTGATACATAACAGTTTCATAATGGTAAGAGAGAGCCCTGTTTCCTCTGGGCAGTTTCTGAGAGCAACAGGAGAGGCACCTACCCAGATCCATGTTCCTGGTTCTTGGATTGCACTGTTTATACCCTTTGCAGCTTCTGAGCTCCATGAGCTGGACATGCAGTTGATTGAGAATGTCTCTATCCAGCGTATTCACTGCATTAATTAGCTGCAATAGACAGAGTTTTATTATTAGTAACTATTGCTCTGTAGTTTGGTAACTTTCATATATGGAATACATGTGGTTTATTTGTAGCAGGAAAGAAGCCAAATCATTGTGTGTTCAGTGATTTAGGCTTTATCTACCTCCTGCACCAATTCTGTACTATTGCAATTTATCATCAGACAGGAACAGTGATGCATTTCTAGAGCTGTTCTATGATCAGGTACCTGATACGGATCGGTATTGAGATCAAAATACTCCAAAAATCCAGTAGCAAATTCACAAAACAGGAAGTTGTGGGTCTCGTTGATTGTCCTCAGGCACCAGTATGTGTTGTTGTTGGCGCTGGTACAGGCACAGAAAGGGCCCACTGCAAATAGAAGAGTTACAGAGACATAAGGTACACGCTGCTGGCAGTGTTCATTACTTTGTGTTTATGGTATTGCTTTATCCATAGACACTGACTGTCTCTGACTCCTGTGCCCTAAAGCAGAGAATGCCTTCCAGCATCAGCTGCTGCTTCTGTGCTTAGACATGGCCAACTTAAGCAACCCAGATATGAGACATGGCACATAATGCTACTGTACATGATATCTATAGGTTTTTATTTGCAGTTGGTTTTGGTTTTTACTTCCAATTTTTACTTCCAATAATGCCAAGGCAGAAACGGAGATCATTTAGGATGAGGAAGGTGGCGTAGCTTTGGCTACGTATCTCATGATACCGGTAACTTGTAGGAGCCCGGTTTCCCTGCCCAGCCTGGCCTCTACCTGCCTATTACTTGAAGTATCCTTACGTGTCCACAGGGGAGCTGTTTGCCAGTGCTGGTTGTCGTGGGTGAAGCAGGTCAGCCCGGGCATGCTGCACGTGTCGTTGTTTTTGATTCTCTTCAGCAGTTTACGCAGTTTCTTCTTCCGTCTTTGTTCCCGAAGCAGCCACAGCCGGTCCTTCTCCTGTAGGGCTTTCCTGCTCACAGGAAACCTTAGTGTCAGGCACACACTGTTATACTCAAACACACCTTAAACAGCCAGAAGCAGCTACTAAGATAAGCTGCTTTGAAGGAAAGAACTAACTGGTATTTTTTTTAATTCAATGGCTTCTCTTCCAAATGTCTCTGGATATGACTCTTTGCAATTCAATGTCACTGGAAAAAAAACCAAACCAGAGGGGCCTGCAGGCTCACCTGAACTCTGGGATGGGATGTTTCCCAAACCAGGAACCTTCTCTTGAATTTACAAGCATTTCCATGTGGCCTTGGTTCCTTACCCAGGTGCCCGTGTGTTTATTTATTTTAATACAGGATAAACAAAATACTACTATTTTGGCTCAGTTTGTGACTGGTGCATGGACCACATTTGTCTTTGCATTTCTTCTTTCAAAGGAAGAGCCTTCACTTACTTGAAAGGATGAAGACTGGATCCCTTGTGCCTCAGTTTGCTCTTGTGTTTTGAGTGGTAACTGGAAAATAAACCCAGGATTGATGACGAACAACAGAAAGACAATTCATACCCCACTTTCATACTGGATTTGGAGGAGATTTAATCTGGTGTCAC